>JADLZL010005562.1:0-42117 GCA_015844335.1 Chrysopogon serrulatus | reverse complement strand
TATGATTAGAAAATCCTAATTCAAACAATTAAAATGAGTTTATGATTCTAGGGTGTTGTTTGAGTTCTTTATATCACATGTGTATGTGTTGATAATCTAAACTTCACCCACATGTTTACTTTTATTAATAAAAGCCATCAACTAAAATGAATCTTGATGTTTGCTAGTGCTTGGCTAACTCTAACTCACACCTCAAAGGTGTTTTACAAGTCAAGTGAGGTACAATGAAGAACCAAATTTGAAATTGGAGTTCAAAATCCTAAACCCTAGCTTGAGGGCTAAGTGTTGGGTTTTGAATTTCACTTTCAATTTTGGTGAGCTAACTTGTAATTAATTTTCTAAATAAAGTTGCAACCAATAGCACTATTTCAAAGTATGAACTTTGTACTTTGAAAGTGTACTATTGGTTGGGTTTGAAAAGTGCCACATCATCATAATTTATTTGCCCAAAGATTCAATTTGAAAATCATTTCAAAAAGGGAGATTTTGAAAGTGTTTTTACCCCCTTCATAATTTCACCTCAAAATATTCAAAATTTGGGAAAAAATTCCAAAATACAGTTTGTGCATCTCTTTGAGCTCTACAACTTTGGTATACAAAGTTTTTCAAGTTTTTGAATAAAATTTGGATTAATTTCAAAAGTAATTTGAATTTCAAATTGTCCCCTTTTGAGTTTTAAACTACAATTCAAAAAATTATTGGGTTTCATGAAAAATTTCCTAAATGAAAGTTGTAGACATTGAGAAATGGAACAACTTTTATTTTTGAGATTTTCATCTTTATTCAAAATTTGAAAGTAATTTTGAAATCCCAAAAAGATAGGGTTTTATCCCCTTTTCAAATTTGATGTTCAAATTCAAAAAACTATTTGAATCTGCCCAAACTCCTTAAATCAAAGTGGTAGAGCTGAAAAGTTACACAATTGGTATTTTGGGATATTTTCGTGAACAGTACAAGTTTTGAAAATAATTTTGAAAATGGAGAGAAAAGGTGGCACTGCCTACAAGAGAACAGGTGGACGCCACCGCCGGCCGCCATGCCGGCGGCTGGCCGACGGCCGCCGCAGCCGTGGTCGTTTCGCCGCTTCAGCTTTCCCAGCGCCTCCAACCAGCTCGCCGGGCTTCGCGGAAGACCCCGCCCACTGCCCAAATGGTCCTTTGTTTATAAAAGCCGCCGCCGTTTCAAGATTCTCCTTTTTTCCCTCCATCGCCACCACCGGCCGCCACCCTTGCGTTGCAAAATTCACACCCGCGCGCCGTCGCCGCTTTCTCCATCTTGCCAGTAGCTCCGCCTTGATCTTGCGCTTCTTTTTGAGCTAGGAGGTGCAAGTTGAGGTCGCCGGATCGCCTTTTAACCGAGCCATCCCCTTCAACTCCCACCAACCCCGCCGCCCATGGCGAGGCACCGCCGTTCGCCCTCCTCCGATCCCGCTCTAGGGTGTTTCGATAATCGCCGGGGTTCGCACAGTGTGCTGGTCATGTTGAATACCGGGTGCCGCCGTCGAAGCTTCGGAAGGAGTTTTGTCACCGGGCCCGGTGTGCTGCCGAGCCGGGGCCGCGCCCCTGGTGTTTAGGGGGGTCGGCATAGGTTGTGTAGCAGCTCGCTGGCCTTGGCGTGGGACGTGAGTCCGTTGAGGTAGTTAGTTTCGGCCGAGAAACGCCGTCGGGCGTAGAACCGCCCGGTTTGCCGCCGTGCCGTCGGCCGGAGTAAAAGGAAGGGAGAGGAGAGAAGAAGGGGCGCCGACAAAGTGTGCCCCACCGCCGCCGAAGTCGAGAGAGGGAGAGAGAGCCGTTGGGTAGGGGCGCGCGGTGGAGGGGCCGTATGGGCCGCTTGGGCCGCACAAGAAGTCCCGGGAGAAATGAAAAGCTTTTTTCTTTTTCCTTTTTAATTTCCAAGAACTGTTTTTCATCTTTTTTGTCGTAATTTATTTTGGGCACATAAAAATATGAGAAAAATATGTGAGTGCTCTCCATAAAATGCTCTGTCAATGAAAAATGCTAACCTCTGTTTTTCAGTAACTTTTGTGGGTGATAAAATTGCTCCTTTAATTAATAAATGCAACTTCCATGATTTTTAATAATTAAAATATAACTCCAAAAATTATGAAATTTGTTTTGTGTGCTAATTAGATGGTAATGAGCTTAATTATGAAGTTTGGTTAAGTTTTGATTAAGTTTTGTATTATGCTTAATTAATCCAGCTTATTAATTAATGTTTAATTAGTAATTCTTAATTTAATTAAGGTTCAATTAATCTCCAATTAGCAAGTTAATTAGTGGCTTTCAACGACTGTAAAATGGTCAATAAATTAGTAATCACCTTTAATCACTAATAAGGTTGATTGATTTTAGGATTTAGTGATGACCCTAGGTCATTAACCTTAATGACCTTCGGCATTTCATGTTGATTGCGTATCGCTAGTCCGTCGTCGCCGACGCTAGTTATACCTTCCTAGAGCGAGGTTACCGTGAAGGAAAGTTGTACTCAAGATAGGTTAACGCTTGATGCATCGTTATCGCATGTTCATTCATTTATCGCATTGTAATCATGCATCTCAATCGTAGCTATCGAATCCGAGGAGGGAGTCGAGCCGCCTCCCTCGCTCCCGAAGAGGTTGGATCTGCTCCCGGTGATTGGGTAGCCGAGCCTCACTTCATCGAGCCCCAAGGCAAGCCCCGGATGCATTCAAACCTATCCTTGTATTTCGAAAAGTTTTATGATTTCATGTGATGATATAATGCATTAGGTGTAGGAGTTGGATGCTATCCTACTTTGATGCATTTACCATACCTTGATATATTATCCCGGATACCGTTTTGATTTCGAAATGCTTAGTATGCGCTTAGTCTTGCTACTAGTGTAGGGTTTTGATAAATCAAGCTTACAAAGGTGTGATCACAATGATCCCCGATGGGAATTTTATGAAAACTTGATGTTGCTTGTCGCCTACCTCTCACCTTGGCCGGGTCGTGGGTACGCCCAAGAACATGATGATGAGTAAATCGAGACGCCGTGGAGTGACTTGCATCGAGGGGCTACCGCCCCGGTGTAGTGTCGCCCACTTGTGTCGGTTAAGCACCGCTCGCTGCTTGGCCCTTGGATCATGAGGTTATTGGATAGTACTAGTCGCATGCTAATGGCGGTAAACTCCACTTGGACCGCTTTTTACTAGAACGGACAAGTAGCGCGTGCCCATCCTACGATCGCACCGCCCGGTGACCGAGCGGCCGTAGTGAGGTGGTGTACTGTTTGTACCTCCGCTCGGTAGGGAGAAATCCCGGCGTGAGTTGATGTATGTAAGATGTTGGTCCCAAGATACATCGTGGCGGCTAGGAAGCCCCAAATTGGGTATATAAAGCGATTCGAATCGTCGTGGTGCTCCACGATATGGGAGCCGTGATCCTCGCACCCCGCATCGTAGTAATAATGGAAGTCGAGTATGGAAAGTTTTGAATTCGGTATATGTTTGACAAGTGATTGATACCTTAAGGACCGGCTTAGTCTTTTAGCTAAAGAGTCTTTTGATCTTGCTAAAGCCTCACCTTGATTCCTATTAGCCAGCATTCCCCGAAGTCTTCTCCCAAATTTTGGTCGGGTAAGTCTTATGGAGTACTTTTGTACTGTGGTTTGTTCAACCCTCATTGCAGTGTGAACCGCATGGGCAAGCGTGCTACGGCCCTTGCCGCATGACGGTTATTGAAGAGGTGACCGATGAAGAGTGAATTGAGTGGCCTCTCGGCGGGCGCCTTTTATTGCGTGAATGTAATAAAGTTATATAATGATACTTCCGCTGCTCGAAATGCTACTCTAATTTGTATAAGTTTTACAAAATGTTTGTAAATTAAGTTATTGTAAGTCTTCCGCTACTCGTATTTTGTATGAAAATTTGTTGTAATATCGTGATGTATCCGTAAGTATCGATCCCGAGTGATTGTGGTTTATCGGGGATCCACCCGACGGAACATTCTAGGTTATATGGTGTATAAGCATGGTTGACTCGAGGTCTTAGGGACAAGGTCGCTTGTGGGCCATATAATTTAGAAGGTTCTGCCACGTAGGGTATCGAGCGGTACTTTACAAAGATACTTACAAGATATACTTTTCAAAAACTTCAAAAGGTTTTGGATCTAAATGCTAAAATAGGGTTTTAGTCCAAATTGCTTCGCTCCGTCTTAATTCTTTCTAGTAGCCCCCATAGGTGCTATTTATAAAAGTCTTAAGCGAGTATCATGTATTTTCTCTTTTGCCCTATATTACTAAAAAAGTATGCTTATGTTAAGTTTAAAAGATTTTACTCGATCCATAGGACCGATCATGCATCATATTTAATTCACATATTTAAAATTTTATTCTCGAAACAAAGTGGTTGGGCTAAGTAAAATCAAACCTGTTTTTGCTAACTCTAAGGTTCCCTATCTTATAGACTCTATCTTTGCTTACTACGATGGCACGCACTAAGCGGATCGCTCGTAAGATGACCGGACCAAAGGGAGTACCACGTCACCGGATGGCGCCACGTAGTCACGATCTTTGGCAGGATCTAGCGCCGCCGCAGCCTGGGGAGGAAGATAACCAAAAGGCGTAAGATAGCCGAGTTGGTCGCCGAGCTAGCTACGGTTACCAAAGACCATTGCAAGGCAACAATTGAGAACATCAAGTCAAGTCCGAGATAGAGAATCTGCGGGAGCAAGAGCGTAAGATATCAAGTCCATCCACGAGTATCGCCGAGAATTGCCCAACTTGAGCAGAAACTAGAAGCCACAAGGAACCAAAGAAATGATGGGTACGATGCTATCGAAGAGTTGCGGTGCTCGGTGGAGGATCTTGAAGCATATACCGCCAAGACACACGAGGAGGTCCATCATCGCGATAATCTCCACAATCCGGTGTACCAAATAGCCAGTAGTCGGATGATTTGGGATCCGTGGAATCACCGTAAGTGTACCCGACCCCAACCGAGGAGTCCGAGGCGTATGAGTCCGCCGCAGCAATGAGTCCGACCTGCATGAGGGGTCTCGACATCCGAGCCCCCCGAGAGAGAGAGATGTAATATATGTTAAATAGTCAACCCGGGTGTCCGGTCTATGAGCGGACTTGTAAAATAAATAAGTGAACCTTTGTATGACCGGGCTTGCACCGTTGCTTTCAATTTTAATAAATCCCGCTTGTGAATAAATCCGATCTTGTTTATAACGTATGTCCGTTATTCACAAGAGAGGGGTGAGGTCCCTCAGGCGCCACAAGCACCACCGTCTTTGGCGAAGGCGGGCGCCTTTAGTCCACGCCACCATCGAAAATGCCCGTATGCTACGGGAGATAAGTCGCCAGAATCAAAATGCACCACGTGAAAATCGGGGTCGCCGTAATCACGACGAAATCACCTATGCGGACTTCACCGATACTCGTCCGGGCCGGTGTTCACCGGGCGGTGGAGCCCCTAGAAGCTAATGATTGGCTTCGCATTATAGATCTGAAGTTTGATCTACCGGAAGGTTGTCCGCACTGATGAAACCCAAGTTTGCCGCCCGCCACTGAGAGGCCCCCTGCATGCATGGTGGGCGAATTTCCTTGCACGGGCAGCCAACCGACCAGCCAATCACCCGGACCGTGTTCAAAGATGCATTCCGTCGGCATTTTATACCCGACGGAGTAATGCAAGCTAAGTTAGAAGAGTTTTTAGACCTGAAACAAGGTGGACAATCGGTGGTGCAAAGACGTGAACTCCTTTAGCCACCTCTCACAAGATGCACCGTAACATGTGGATACCGATACAAAGAAGAAGAAGTGCTTCCTCGTGGGTTTTAAAGGGAGATATCAAAACCCACCTTACCTCAAACCCCAATGCCACCATCTACGAGGCAAAGGATATAGCCATTGCCTATGAGAAATCCCCTTGCCGAAGCAAAAAAGAGTGAGGAACGACGTGCTTTCTCGACAATCCGGGCGGAATCCGTAAACGCCCCCCGAAGTTATCTATCATCCCACCCAAAGACTATCGCCCACCATTTCGCTATCCACAAACAAAAGCAAAATCCTCAACCCTATCGCTACCCACCACAAAGAAGAACAAGCTCCGAGGCAACAGTGTACCCTCGCCTGCCCGCCGCAACCTATCCCCAAAGCCGAACACCGTGGTGTTCAAACCCAACTCCACCCGGCTCCACAAAATACTTCTACCGGTTTCGGCCCGTGTTTCAATTGTGATCAAGTCGGGCATCCAGACGAACGAAACCGTCCCTACCCTAAAAGGAATGCTTCCCAATTTCAGCAAGGGTCCGGCAAATAACAGCCCCGCAGTCAAGGCGGGGTGTTCCACAAATAAGGTCCCGGGCTAATGCCGGAAGAAGATCGGGCGCGTCTATCAAGTCCGGTCGGGGAACGTTCTTGAAGGAGAACCCGTGTTGATGGGTATGTTCCCTCGCCGCTGCCGGCCACCCCGCACTTACATTATTTGATTCTCGGTGCATCTCATACATTTATCAACCGCACCTTTGTTACCAAGCATGAAATTTCCATAAAAGAAATTAAAGATGAGTTTATGGTGCAATCACCGGGAGGGCGTATGTGTACGCGGGAAGTAGTCTCTCGATTCCTATATCTCTTGGTGGGTATTTATATTCCACGGATCGATAGTATTGAAGGATCAAAATATAGATGTGATCCTCGGAATGAACTCGTTACGCCAAGTATGGCGCCGTGATAGATACCCCGAATAGAAATGTTAAGTCGTTGCTACCCGATAACCAGCCCCCACTCCTTATCCAATTTCCGATTCCCAAGAGAGCGGTTACGATCAAGCTAATGCAACCTCGGTGCGGCACTTCAAGATATACCGGTAGTCCGCAGAATTTCCGGATGTGTTCCCCGATGATTTGCCCGGGCTACCACCGGAAAGAGATGTTGAATTTGTGATTGAGTTGAAGCCGGCATCGCACCAATCCCGAAGAGCTTATAGGATGCCCCCAAAAAGAGTTAGCTGAATTGAAAACTCAATTGAAAGAACCGTTGGATAAAGGTTTTATCCGACCTAGTTCATCGCCGTGGGGTTGTCCCGCAATCTTTGTGAAAAAGAAAGATCAAACTCGAGAATGTGTGGACTATCGTCCCATTAAACGAGGTAACCATCAAAAATAAATATCCTCTTCCTCGTGATCGATCTTCTCTTTGATCAACTTGCGGGGAGCCAAGGTGTTCTCTAAGATTGATCTTAGATCCGGCTACCACCAAATACGTATACGGCCGGAAGATATTCAAAACCGCCTTTACCACCGTGATACGGCCTATACGAATATCTAGTCATGTCATTTGGGCTTACTAATGCTCCAGCCCATTTCATGTATCCGATGAACTCGGTGTTTATGCCCGAGCTCGATCGCTTTTGTCGTAGTGTTCATCGACGACATTCTTATATATTCCAAAAATAAAGAAGAGCATGCGGAGCATCTCCTCATTGTTCTGTCTCGCTCGCCTCCGAGAGCATCGCCTTTATGCTAAATTTAGTAAGTGTGAGTTTTGGCTTAGTGAGGTCGATTCCTTGGTCATGTCTTATCGGCCGAGGGTGTTGCGATTGATCCCAAAGAAAAATCCAAGATATTCTTAATTGAAACCACCCACCACCGCTCATCGGGTTCGTAGCTTCCTTGGAATGGCGGATATTACCGCCGTTTCGCTCCTCGATTTCTCCAAATTAGCCAAACCAATCACGTAACTCCTCAAGAATCAAACCAAATTCCGATGGTCATTTGAATGTGAGCAAGCTTTCCATAAGCTAAAAGATCTTCTAACCACGCCCCAATCCTTGCTCGGCCGGATATTGAAAAGCCATTCGATGTGTATTGTGATGCGTCCCGCATCGGCATCGGATGTGTGTTAATGCAAGAGGGCAAAGTTATTGCTTATGCTTCGAGACGCTTGAAGAGACATGAAGAGCATTATCCAACTCATGATCTTGAGTTAGCCGCAGCTTGTGCATGCTCAAAAAATATGGAGGCATTATTTGCCGGGCAACAAATGTCATATTTATAGTGATCATAAAAGTTTGAAGTATATCTTCACACGCCCGAGTTGAATATGAGGCAAATAAGGTGGCTTGAATTAATCAAAGATTATGATCTTGACGTCCATTATCATCCCGCAAAGCCAATGTGGTTGATGCTCTCGGTCGAAAAGAGTCGGTGCAACTGCTTCTTTGTCACACCCAAAAAATCTGAGTCTATGTCAAGAGTTAGAGAGATTAAATATTGATATAATTTCTCGTGGTACTCAATGATATCACCATACACTCATCTATTCAAGAAAAGATTATTGCCGCCAACGAAAAGCAAAGGGCTCAAGCATATCGAGAAAAAAGTCGTCGGGGCAAGCATCTTGCTTCCGCCTTGATGATGATAATGTGTTATGGTTCAAAAATCGCCCCCGGTTGTTCCAAAAGTTCCCCGAACTCCCAAGCAGATGATTCTTGATGAAGCTCACCTAACCAGATTCTCGATTCACCCGTAGCAATAAGATGTATCATGACCGAGGCGTAGATTCCGTGGACTAAAATGAAAATCGAGATAGCTCGCTATGTTGCAAGATGTGACACTTGTCGAAAAGTCAAAGCCGTGCATCCAAGACCGCCGGAATGCTACAACCTTTACCAATTCCAAATTTGGAAGTGGGAAGATATAAGTATGGATTTCATTGTGGGTCCGCCTACAACATCAAAGGGTTATGATTCTATATGGGTTATTGTTGATCGATTAACTAAGTCAGCCCATTTTATCCCAAGAAAGAATGTTTACCGTGCACCACAATATGCACGCTATATATAGACCGAATCATGTGCTTGCACGGGGTACCCAAGTCTATTGTTACGTATAGAGGCACACAGTTTGTTGCTAAGTTCTCGCAGAAAATTTCATGAAACATTGGGTACCAATCTATTATATAGCACCGCTTACCATCCGCAAAACCGGAGGGCGCATCGAAAGAGTAAATCAAATTCTAGAAGATATGTTGAGATCTTGTGTATTGACATATTCCTCAAAGATGGGATGAATGTTTGCCATTAGCAGAATTTGCTTATAATAATAGCTATCAAGAAAGTCTCAAAATGGCACCATTTGAAGCATTATATGGTCGACGATGTCGCACTCCACTTAACCGGGTCCGAACCAGAGAAAGGTGGTTCTATGGGGTTGACTTAGTTAAAGAAACTGAAGATAAAGTCGACAAATTCAAGCAAATCGAGAAGGGCTCGGTCTCGACAAAAAGTTATGCGGATCGTCATCGCCGACCCTTGGCATTTAAAGTTGAGATTATGTATACTTGAAGGTGTCACCGAAAGCAAAGGTATCGACCGCTTCGGGTGAAAGGTAAACTAGCACCTCGATACATCGGTCCATTTCAAATTATTGAACAAAGGTGGGAAGGTAGCATATCGTCCGGATCTACCGAAGCAATTGTCTCTTGTACACAATGTGTTTCATGTGTCACAATTAAAAAATGTTTGCGAGTACCGCACAAGGTCGCCGACATTGAAGGCATCAATATTGAGCCCGACCTAACAAGTGCTTGAATATCCAATCAAAGTTCTTGACCGAAAAGACCGAGTCACCCGCAGCACATAAGAAGATTTTATAAAGTTCGGTGGGATCAAGACTCAGAGGATGAAGCCACTTGGGAATCTGAGGAATTCTTGAATGAACAATTCCCGAGTTTCTTCCTTCCTTCTCCTAAGTCACGATTCGTTTCTAAGGATCATGACTTTCCAAAAACATGAGACTTGTAATATGAACCTTCTACCTCCCTTATGAAACCATGTAAGATGTGTTTGCTTGACACATTTCCTTTTCCATTACTTAGCCCTAAGCTTTGAATCTCGGGGACGAGATTCCTTTTAAAGGGAATATAATGTAACACCCCTGTTACGTTAAGCAAAACCCCATGTCATCATCATCATTGCATAAGCATTTATGATTAGAAAATCCTAATTCAAACAATTAAAATGAGTTTATGATTCTAGGGTGTTGTTTGAGTTCTTTATATCACATGTGTATGTGTTGATAATCTAAACTTCACCCACATGTTTACTTTTATTAATAAAAGCCATCAACTAAAATGAATCTTGATGTTTGCTAGTGCTTGGCTAACTCTAACTCACACCTCAAAGGTGTTTTACAAGTCAAGTGAGGTACAATGAAGAACCAAATTTGAAATTGGAGTTCAAAATCCTAAACCCTAGCTTGAGGGCTAAGTGTTGGGTTTTGAATTTCACTTTCAATTTTGGTGAGCTAACTGTAATTAATTTTCTAAATAAAAGTTGCTAACCAATAGCACTATTTCAAAGTATGAACTTTGTACTTTGAAAGTGTACTATTGGTTGGGTTTGAAAAGTGCCACATCATCATAATTTATTTGCCCAAAGATTCAATTTGAAAATCATTTCAAAAAGGGAGATTTTGAAAGTGTTTTTACCCCCTTCATAATTTCACCTCAAAATATTCAAAATTTGGGAAAAATTCCAAAATACAGTTTATGCATCTCTTTGAGCTCTACAACTTTGGTATACAAAGTTTTTCAAGTTTTTGAATAAAATTTGGATTAATTTCAAAAGTAATTTGAATTTCAAATTGTCCCCTTTTGAGTTTTAAACTACAATTCAAAAATTATTGGGTTTCATGAAAAATTTCCTAAATGAAAGTTGTAGACATTGAGAAATGGAACAACTTTTTATTTTTGGAGATTTTCATCTTTTATTCAAAATTTGAAAGTAATTTTGAAATCCCAAAAGATAGGGTTTTATCCCTTTTTCAAATTTGATGTTCAAATTCAAAAACTATTTGGAATCTGCCCAAACTCCTTAAATCAAAGTGGTAGAGCTGGAAAAGTTACACAATTGGTATTTTGGGATATTTTCGTGAACAGTACAAGTTTTGAAAATAATTTTGAAAATGGAGAGAAAAGGTGGCACCGTCTACAAGTAGTGAACAGGGGGGTGGGACGCCACCGCTTTCGGCTGCCATGCCATGCCGGTCGGCCGACGGCCGCCGTGGCCGTTCTCGCCCGTTCCCGCGTTTCCCGCGCCTCCAACCAGCTCGCCGGCTTCGTGAAGACCCGTCCCACTGCCCAAATTCTGTCCTTTGTTTATAAAAGCCGCCGTCGTTGGCCAAGATCTCTCCTTTTTCCCTCCACTTTGCCACCGCCGGCCGCCACCCTTGCGTTGCAAAATTCACACTCCACGCGCCGTCATCGCTTTCTCCATCTTGCCAGTAGCTCCGCCTTGATCTTGCGCTTCTTTTGAGCTAGGAGGTGCAAGTTGAGGTCGCCGGAATCGCCTTAACAGAGCCATCCCCTTCAACTCCGACCAACCGCGCCGCCGTGGTGAGGCACCGCCGTTCGCCCTCCTCCTCGGTCCCGCTCTAGGGTGTTTTTCGCGTCGCGTCGGGTTCGCCTGAGTGTGCTGGTCATGTTGGTGTACGCCCCGCCCGTCGGGCTTCGGAGGAGCTTTGTCACCGGCGGCCGTGCTCGGCGGCCGCCGGGGTCATCGTCTGGGTGTTTCGGGGGGTCGGCATAGGTTGTGTAGCAAACGGCTTCGTTGGCCTTGGGCGTAGGGCGTGAGAGTCCGTTGAGGTAGTTAGTTTCGCCGGAGAAACGTCGTCGGCGTAGAACCGCCGGCCACCGTGCCGTCGCCTTCGTCGGCCGGAGTAAAAGGAAGGGAGAGGAGAGAAGAAGGGGCGCCGACAGTGTGCCCCCCACTGCCGGCGAAGTCGAGAGGGAGAGAGAGAGCCGCTGCGGGCTTGGTGTGCTGGCGCGGGGGCCGGGCGTCGGGCCGTTTGGGCCGCACAGTAAGTCCCGGGGAGAAATGAAAAGCTTTTTTCTTTTTCCTTTTTAATTTCCAAGAACTGTTTTTCATCTTTTTGCTGTAATTTATTTTGGGCACATAAAAATATGAGAAAAATATGTGAGTGCTCTCCATAAAATGCTCTGTCAATGAAAAATGCTAACCTCTGTTTTTCAGTAACTTTTGTGGGTGATAAAAATTGCTCCTTTAATTAATAAATGCAACTTCCATGATTTTTAATAATTAAAATATAACTCCAAAAATTATGAAATTTGTTTTGTGTGCTAATTAGATGGTAATGAGCTTAATTATGAAGTTTGGTTAAGTTTTGATTAAGTTTTGTATTATGCTTAATTAATCCAGTTATTAATTAATGTTTAATTAGTAATTCTTAATTTAATTAAGGTTCAATTAATCTCCAATTAGCAAGTTAATTAGTGGCTTTCAACGACTGTAAAAATGGTCAATAAATTAGTAATCACCTTTAATCACTAATAAGGTTGATTGATTTTAGGATTTAGTGATGACCCTAGGTCATTAACCTTAATGACCTTCGGCATTTCATGTTGATTGCGTATCGCTAGTCCGTCGTCGTCGACGCTAGTTATACCTTCCTAGAGCGAGGTTACCGTGAAGGAAAGTTGTACTCAAGATAGGTTAACGTTTGATGCATCGTTATCGCATGTTCATTCATTTACTGCATTGTAATCATGCATCTCAATCGTAGCTATCGAATCCGAGGAGGGAGTCGAGCCGTCTCCCTGCTTCCCGAAGAGGTTGGATCTGCTCCTGGTGATTGGGTAGCTGAGCCTCACTTCATCGAGCCCCAAGGCAAGCCCCGGATGCATTCAAACCTATCCTTGTATTTCGAAAGTTTTTATGATTTCATGTGATGATATAATGCATTAGGTGTAGGAGTTGGGTGCTATCCTACTTTGATGCATTTACCATACCTTGATATATTATCCTGGATACCTGTTTTGATTTCGAAATGCTTAGTATGCGCTTAGTCTTGCTACTAGTGTAGGGTTTTGATAAACTGTTTACAAAGGTGTGATCACAATGATCCCTGATGGGAATTTTATGAAAACTTGATGTTGCTTGTCGCCTACCTCTCACCTTGGCCGGGTCGTGGGTACGCCCAAGAACATGATGATGAGTAAATCGAGACGCCGGTGGAGTGACTTGCATCGGGGGGGCTACGCCTCGGTGTAGTGTCGCCCACTTGTGTCGGTTAAGCACCGCTTCGTTGCTTGGCCCTTGGATCATGAGGTTATTGGATAGTACTAGTCGCATGCTAATGGCGGTAAACTCCACTTGGACTGTCTTTTACTAGAACGGACAAGTAGCGTGTGCCCATCCTACGATGCGCACCGCCGAAGTGACCGAGCGGCCGTAGTGAGGTGGTGTACTGCCTCCGCTCGGTAGGGAGAAATCCGGGCGTGAGTTGATGTATGTAAGATGTTGGTCCTGCATACATCGTGCGGGCTAGGAAGCCCCAAATTGGGTATATAAAGCGATTCGAATCGTCGTGGTGCTCCACGATATGGGAGCCGTGATCCTCGCACCCGGCAGATCGTAGTAATAATGGAAGTCGAGTATGGAAAGTTTTGAATTCGGTATATGTTTGACAAGTGATTGATACCTTAAGGACTGGCTTAGTCTTTTAGCAAAAGAGTCTTTTGATCTTGCTAAAGCCTCACCTTGATTCCTATTAGCCAGCATTCCTGAGTCTTCTCCCCAAATTTTGGTCGGGTAAGTCTTGCGGAGTACTTTTGTACTCGGGGTTTGTTCAACCCCTCATTTGCGGGTGAACCGCATGGGCAAGCGTGCTACGGCCCTTGCCGCATGACGGTTATTGAAGAGGTGACCGATGAAGAGTGAATTGAGTGGCCTCTCAGGCGGGCGCCTTTTATTGCGTGAATGTAATAAAGTTATATAATGATACTTCCATTTGTTCGAAATGCTACTCTAATTTGTATAAGTTTTACAAAATGTTTGTAAATTAAGTTATTGTAAGTCTTCCGCTACTCGGTATTTTGTATGAAAGCCGTTGTAATCTTGTGATGTATCCGTAAGTATCGATCCCGGAGTGATTGTGGTTTATCGGGGATCCACCCGACGGAACATTCTAGGTTATATGGTGTATAAGCATGGTTGATCGAGGTCTTAGGGACAAGGTCGGTGCTTGTGGGCCATATAATTTAGAAGGTTCTGCCACGGTTATTTCTTCTACTGAGTTGGCCCAATCAAAGGCAAGCAAAGACCTCCACAATTTCCTCTAGCCGCACACACCTACACCAACGATCTCCAACAACCGTCTCAAGCCTATTTCCTCTACTACACCTACACGTGCACCCGAGGCAAGCAAGAGCTCGGCACCGGCCCCCCCCCCAAGTGCCTCTTCGGTTAATTCAACAGAAAGATCACGAGATACACAATGCCATCGTTGTAAGGGCTATGGACACATGATGCGGGACTGTCCTAGCAAGCGAGCTCTTCTAATCAAAGACAATGGTGAGTACACATCAGCTAGTGATATTGAAGAAGAATCGGTAATGAGGAAGAGGAAGAGGAAGAAGCGCAATATGGTGCTGAATCAGCCAGATAAGTATTTGAGTCTCATTGTACAAATGTGTGCTTAGCGTGCAAATGGAACAAGTCGAACAGAGCCAACGCCACAATCTGCTCCAAACTAAATTTGTCATCAACAATCGATCATGTCGGGTGATCATTGATGGCGGAAGTCAGAATAACTTGGCAAGCATGGACATGGTTGAGAAGCTTGGCTTAACCACAAGACAACATCCTAGACCCTACTATATTCAATGGTTCAACAGGTTGTGGTAAGCTAAAGGTAACTCGTATTGTGAGGATACCATTTTCACTTGGTTCATATCATGATTATGCCGATTGTGATGTGGTTCCAATGCAAGCACGCTCTTTGTTATTAGGAAGACCATGGCAATATGATAGAGATACTTTGCATCATGGTAGAACCAATCAAGACACGCTCATGTTTAAAGGGAAGAAAATTACTTTGTTGCCTATGTCTCCTGAAGCTATTCTAAAAGATAAAATAGAAAGAGCTAATAGAGAGAACAATGAAACTAGCAAATATGAAAATCAAGATGTAGCTAAGGAACTTGGTTCACATAAAAAGAAAGAACCTAATGCTAAGAAGGATGGAATTATGTTGAAAAGTCCTGTATTACTAGCTACAAAATCAGAAATTATTGAGATGACAACAAGTAATTCAGTTTGCTATGCTATAATGCTCGACAAGCATTATTTTTATATGAGGACATGCCTCTTTTTCTCGTGCCTCCCGCCGTTGTTGATCTCTTTGCGGGAGTATAAAGATGTGTTTCCAAAGGAAATACCACCCGGATCGCCACCAATCCGAGGAATTGAACATCAAATTGACCTAATACCGGGTGCTCCCCGCCCAATCGTGCACCATATAGGATCAATCCCGAGGAGACTAAGGAGATTGCACGTCAAGTGCGTGGACTTGCTTGATAAAGGGTATATTCATGAAAGCCTTAGTCCTTGTGTTTGTTCCGGTTATTTTGGTTCCAAAAAAAGATGGATCATGGCGTATGTGTGTTGATTGTAGGGCTATTAACAATATCACCATTAGATATCGTCACCCTATTCCTAGGTTAGATGATATGCTTGATGAATTAAGTGGTTCTAAAATGTTCTCCAAAGTTGACTTGCGTAGTGGTTATCACCAAATCGAGAATGAAACTAGGAGATGAATGGAAAACAGACTTTTAAAACTAAATTTGGCTTGTATGAGTGGTTACTCATGCCTTTTGGTTTAACTAATGCACCTAGTACATTTATGAGATTGATGAACGAAGTTCTACATGCTTTCATTGGAAAATTTGTGGTAGTATACTTTGATGATATCTTGATTTACAGCAAGTCACTAACTGAACATCTTGAGCATTTACGTGCTGTTTTCAATGCCTTAAGAGATGCACGTTTGTTTGGCAACCTCGAAAAGTGTACTTTTTGCACAGATCGAGTATCGTTTCTTGGCTATGTTGTGACCCCGCAGGGAATTGAAGTTGATGCAGCCAAGATTGATGCAATCAAGAGTTGGCCGACTCCAAACACAGTCACACAAGTACGGAGCTTTCTTGGTCTTGCCGGATTTTATAGACATTTTGTTAAGGAATTCAGTACTATAGCTGCACCCTTGAATGAATTGACAAAGAAAGGAGCTCCCTTCCATTGGGGGCCGCCAAGAGGAGGATGCCTTCAATTTAATCAAAGAGAAACTCACCAATGCTCCCCTACTCCAACTTCCCGATTTTGGTAAACCTTTTGAACTCGAATGTGATGCTAGTGGGATAGGCATTGGAGGTGTATTAATTCAAGATGGTAAGCCTTGTTGCCTATTTTAGTGAGAAATTAAGTGGACCTAGTCTGAATTATTCCACTTATGATAAAGAATTATATGCCTTAGTTCGCACCCTAGAGACACGCAACATTATTTATGGTCAAGGAATTTGTGATCCATTCGATCATGAGTCTCTCAAACATATTAGAAGCCAAAACAAACTAAATCGTAGACATGCAAAGTGGGTAGAATTTATTGAATCATTTCCTTACATCATAAAACACAAAAAAGGAAAGGAAAATATCATTGCTGATGCATTGTCTAGACGTTATACCATGTTATCTCAACTTGATTATAAAATATTTGGTTTGGAAACTATCAAAGAGCTATATGATCATGATGCTGATTTTAAAGAGATAATGTTGCATTGCAAGGAGGGAAAGGGTTGGAATAAGTACAATGTGAGTGATGGACTTTTTATTTCGTGCTAACAAGCTATGCATTCCGGTAGCTCGTCCGTCTTTTTTGTCATTACAGGGAGAGGCCCATGGAGGTGGACTAATGGGACATTTTGGTGTGAAGAAAATGAAAGATGTCTTTGAGGGACCATTTCTATTGGCCAAAGATGAGACGTGATGTCCAGCGCTATGTGGCACGCTGCACCACTTGTCAAAAGGCTAAGTCTCATCTTAATCCACATGGTCTATACATGCCTCTACCTGTTCCTAGTGCTCCTTGGGAGGATATCTCAATGGATTTTGTTCTAGGACTGCCTAGGACAAAGAAGGGGAGGGATAGCATTTTTGTTGTGGTGGATAGGTTCTCTAAAATGGCACACTTTATACCTTGTCATAAAAGTGATGATGCTACACATATTGCTGATTTATTCTTTAGGGAAATAATTCGCTTACATGGAGTACCTAATACAATAGTCTCGATCGTGATACAAAATTCTTAAGTCATTTACGGAGGACACTTTGGGCTAAATTGGGGACAAAGTTACTATTTTCTACTACATGTCATCCCCAAACAGATGAGCAAACTGAAGTTGTTAATCGTACTCTATCAACCATGCTTAGAGCTATTCTAAATAAGAATTTGAAAATGTGGGAATAATGTTTACTTCATGTAGAATTTGCTTATAATCGCTCAAGACATTCTACAACCAAGATGTGTCCTTTTCAAGTTGTTTATGGTTTTATTCCTCATGCACCAATTGATTTATTGCCTCTACCGTCTTCGGAGAAGGTAAACTTTGATGCTAAAGACGCGTCTTGAGTTGATCTTGAAAATGCATGAAATTACTAAAGCAAACATAGAAAATATGAATGAAAAGTATAAAATTACGGTGTAGTCAAGGTAGAAAGGAAACCACATTTGAACCCTCGAGATCTTGTTTGGCTACATTTGCGAAAAGGATAGGTTCCCAAACTTAAGAAAATCAAAATTAATGCCTAGAGCTGATGGTCCTTTTCGTATATTAGAGAAGATAAATGATAATGCTTATAAACCGGATCTCCTCACAGATTTTGGGGCAAGTCCCACCTTTAATGTTTCAGATTTAAAGCCATACATGGGAAATGAAGATGATTTTGAGTCGAGGATGACTCCATTCCAAGAAGGGGAGGATGATGAGGACATCACATCTACAGATACAACCACACCACCTACAGCTATAATACCATCCATTCCACCACCTAAAGCTAGGCCAACAATTCACAAATTTTACACAAGAAGGGATCGTCATGTGCTCCTAATCGGGAACCTTGGTGTTGAAGATATTTGAGCTGATATTTTGGGGCTGTTGGGCTGTCTCTCAGTCTTTGTCCACAGGCAGTCACCACTTGCACCCAACTAGAGTATAGTAGGCTAAATTTGTTTGTTACTTGTTAGTCTGTCCGATTCATGGAACGACCTCCATAATAATAGTAGTAAATAGACTTAGCTGTTGTTAGTACAAAGAAAGCCATTTTTGGCTATAAAAGGAGGGGTACCTCCATATGTAAGAGTTGGGTTTTGTTTTAGTTCAGTTCAGTTCCTTGTGAAACTACTGCTTGTGTATTCTCTTGTGTCGTCTAGACCAATAGATTCACCTTATATTTCAGAACCCCACTTGATCCTTCATCTCATATCGGCAATTTCAGATTGCTTGCACCTTGTTCTTGCGGGGTTGTTCTTCCATTTCTAGCGAGAAACACCTACCCTAGTGGTCAGTCGACTTGGTTTTTGGCTAGGCTGATAACATCTCAAGGGTTGGTTCAGCGGTTGCTAGGCTATTGGAACCTCTTGGTCGATTGCCTGGATCGTGAGAGTCACCCCCAATTGGAAGACATCTCATCTCTCCGAAAGGTTGGGGCACTAAAGCTACATCAGTACCAATCTGAACTTTGCAAGGCGTGTGATCCGAGACACTCTTAGCCAGAGGCAACACTACTTGTGTTGGGGTAAGAAAGTGTCCAAGCCGGCGTTGAAAACCAAATCAAGGCTGGCTGTAATAGTGGGTGCTCTTGCACGTTGCTCAGTGTAGCTTCGGCCTTTGAGAGGCAGTTCTATGAGGCCAAGATGTTGGATAATGTCATTGAAGACCAACATGTCATTTGCATTCCCCCCCGGGCGATTTCTATTAGAGTTGGACCTATAGAAGTTGAAGTCCCCCATTATAAGGTAATGATCATCATGAGATATGTCCAAACTGTACAACCAGGAAACAAAATTGGTTCTCATAGGTTCACGTGTTGGGCCATAAATTGTGATTAAATTCCAGACTGATAAGTTATGTACTGATGTAACTTGAATGCTTAGAGCAAAAATCTCACTAGTAACTCAGAATCGCTGAAAAAAACACGTGAACACCAAGCCACTAAAATTCCACCGAAGCCCCATCCGATGGACGTAAGTCAAAGCAATCAAACCGTTTGGGAGCAAACTTATGCAAAAAGGCAGCATCAATATGCTCTTTCTTTGTCTCCCGAAGCAAAATAGAGAACAAGCACTTTCTTCTAACTTGTTTCTAATAAGATCCCACTTTTCTGGATCATTTAGACCCCTAACATTCCAACATAATAAGTTCCAGTTTCTATTGTAATCCATAGATAACCAAACACAGAAAGAAGAACAGTGGGTACAAAGTAGCCACTAGCAACAGACACATAACAAAAGGTGACAGAAGCAACAAAGGCAAACTGAATTTGCCACACAGATGACTTTCTAGTTGTCTTCTTCATTGGGAACATTTTGGGCTTCAAGGAGCAGCTTCTCTGAAGTAACATCTTCAGGGGGGACTTCACAAAACTCAGTTGCCAGGCTCTGCATTAGTGCCAAAGGAAGAATTTGCCCATCATTTACAACATCTTGAATCGCTATTTCTAGATTTGCTTTCAACTTATCTGTGTCACTTTTACCCAGCTTTCTGGGCCTGGATTTGTCATCTAGCTCCATGTGTACAAACCCTGGCATTTGATGACGTCTTGTGTTCCTCTAGATTTCATCATCAACAACATATGTAAGTCTCTTCCTTGCCCTTCTTTTCCTAGGGGTATTAGGCCTGATGACTTGAATTGGCTGTGGATTTTCCATCTCAGGGAGAAGAGCTAGTTGCAGCTCAGGGATAATGGTCTGAGACTCTTGGCTGTCCTCCATCAGCTCAGAGTTGTGAGTTTCTAAATTGAGTGTTGTGTGCTCTGCTCCACCTTGCTGAGTATCAAACATCTCAAACTCTAACACATTGCCCCTGGGTTCCATAGGGGACCGGGGGTTATCCTTTCAAATCGATTGGGGGTGGAGGAGCTGAAGAGCTAGAGGCTTCCCGGTTATTACCCCAATTAGGATTGACCTCACCCCCCTTGGTCCGGTCTCAAAAGAAGGCCATCAAATCATGATGAGTGGGACACAGGCATGATGTTTTCCCAAGGAAGCTATCCATTTCTTTGCATTCTTTGCATCTTGAGATAGACCAATGTTCAGAGGCCTTTGCACATAAAGAGAATGCTGCCTTAGGTTCAAATCTGATAATATATCTTGTAAGAGCATTTGAGCTGATGGCATTGGACCAAAATCTTGATGAAGCTGCAGGGTTTTTGCCAACTGAAAGATTGGATAATCACTATCCCTGTCCATATTATTGTTCAAATAGGGCACAATATCTAGATGATTCTGGACCAGAGGCAGTTCTAGCCTAACAAGTGGCCCTTGAGCTCTGAAAAAATTCAGCACATCTGAACTTACTGACTCAGAAACCTGTTCTCCATTGAGCTGTTGTAGCATAGCCTGTTGCACAAATTGATCAACTAAGACTTGCACCTGTTGCACTTCATTTTGATCTATTTCTTCACCTTGCTCTGGCCATGCAGGCCAGCCATTGTTCTGAACCTGACCAACTGCTGCCGCTACAGCATTTGGAAGCAAAGCTTGCTCCCATCCCTTATCAACATTTGCCTGTTCCACTTCTTCAATGTCCTGGATGTTCTCAAAGAAATCATTCTGATTTTGATTTTCTGGTTGGGGTGCCGGAAAAGGGTGTGGGTTGCCATCATCAGGGATAGGGTCTTCATCTCCTGGGATCATCTCATTGTTTCTGGAGTTCAAAACAAACACTGGAACAGACCAAGATTGACCAGCACCACCAACTAGAGCTGGCTTGCAAATCAGCACACTCCTAGGTATCTTACTGATATGGAGGACTGCACACCTGACTAGGACTCTAGTTCTGCAATGAGTGTTTCTAGTCCAGGTGATGACTGTACCAAAGAGATTGACTGCTTGCTCAATATAACTCTTAGTCTGATAGTCTAAAGGGAAACAGAGAAACATAATCCAACATGTTCTCGTGAATGGGGTAGCTCTAGGATTGATGCCATTATCATGCTCCTCTAGGATAATTTCTCTACCATCATTCATAATGTGAGGATTACGGTTAATCATGGATTGCCTGGTCAGAGCAGAGCGGAATTCCAGCAGACAAAGCCCTAATGGCGAGGGGCAGGCAGAGATGATATGAACCTGCATTGCACCTTCAAAGTAGTCGATGACGTCATTGATGGCTTGATGAAGCTGGTGCAGATTCTGAGGCTGAGGTGCTGGCACCAATGTAGCAATGGCAAACTCATCATGGTTGCGCGGCGGAAGCCCCGATACAATCACCCTTCCACGAGCAGGGCGCACCCAGTGTTCCAAGTCAAAGCCAGTGGGGATGTAAGGGATTGGGTTAACGTCAAAGTTCGCCATGGCAGTGGAAGTAGCCGACGGGTGGGCGATCAAGGTGGTGGCATATGTTGCAATCAGATGGATTTACTTTGGGGTTGCCTTCGTGATGCCGGGGAAGCGGAAGGGGCGGAGTTATTCCCGAGAAGAGAGGCGCCGGCCGGTGCGTAATCTTTGCTCTCCATCCGAGTACTCCCCGGCTTGGGCCTCCACAATATTTTGGGCTTGACCGTGTGACACACCGTAAAAGAAGTATGCCCATAATTGTAACAAAGTTTGCATCGCGTTGGGCTGGAACAGGAACGGGCCAGGTGGCCAAGCATCAGACAATTGAAACACTTGAAATTTGAACGGCTAGTACCCGCCTTTTTCTCTAGTGATCCACCGAAACGAAAAGCGAAACTTTTGCCGAGAATTCAGGGCTGCATGCTGATTCAAAATTTGAAACTTTCAAGAACACGGACGAACTGTCGAGGGGTTGAGCCAAATCTACGAACAGAGGATGAATCTGAATCTGAATTCTGACGGAGATCAACACTGAACTGCCCAAACAAAATAGAACTCTGGGGGGTCACTTGCTTCTTTGTTGACTTACGCGGAAAATACACTGGAGATGACGCAAAAGTAACACGATTGGTGGATTTAGCCTGACGTTTTTGAGCTTTGTTCATCACTTTTGTCCACTCCTTTTGCTGTTCAATTTCCCAAAGCCTTTTTTCTCGTTCCCAATTTGGAGTGCCATCTCTCCAAAGATGAAAATAGGCATCAAAGTGATCAGCAATGAAATGACGCAAAGAGTAAACATGAAAACCCACTGATTTGTTTGCCACTGAAAACCGATAGTGCCTGTCACTTTGATATTGGACATGGAAACCAGCAGGGGCACCACCAAGACAAGATGCGAGGGCAAAAGCAACTGAGTCCTCCGTCAATCGAAAAGTAAACCGTCGAAACGTGACCAACAAGAAGAAAGATCCAACTGGCGTGGCCAGAGTATGATGAACTGAAGATCCAAAAAGCTGGAGAATTTCCTTTCTGAACTTTTTCCCATGCGAAAAATCCAATTTCCGCGACAACTCTTCGGGCAAATCCATCGGGGGGAGGGAGGGGAGAGGAGGGAAACCTGGAGATCTTCGGACGGGGAAGGAAGAAACACGCAGTCTCACCGGCGACGATCCGCAGCATCACCAAGGGGGAGGGATCCATGGGCTCCATGGCCGCCGGGGAGGGAGCCGCGAGGAGAGACTCTCATGGTTGCACCCCTAGGATCTTGAAGGTGCCTCATTGATAATGTTCACGAACATTTGCATTATTTGTAAATTGAAGACTTTAAGAACTGATGCATGTTTTAAAGGACACATTGTTAGTAATGGACTTGGCATACAAGGATTTTTATGGCCTATTTGTTCTGCAAAATTTAGATCCTGCACTTGACAAAATATACATAGCTTGTATAGCTTTGATTCAACTCAAGTATTATAGATATTTAGATTAGCAGCCTACGATCATGGAATATCAGTTGCATCCTAGCATCACAGATGGTGAATGTTATCAGCCTATTGAGCAGAAGAAAATAAAAATACAACTATTATCTGAACCCTCAAATGTTAACACAACTATTAGAGGTAGCTGACTAAATCCTGTATTGTTATCTAGCTTGTGCAGACTACCATATCAACTGCATATGCAAGCAAAGATTACAGTCCATTCAACAAATCAATTCTGCTTTGTCGCTGCCACAAGCAGGCCACTCCAAACAACAAATGAAGTATCAGGGCGATCAAAATTGTAGTCATGTGAGCAGGTTATAAGCACAAGCAACAGTTTTTGAAATCCAGGCAACAAAAAAATTCAGAAACTAAATCGCGAAAGAAACAAAAACCTCATGTATTGGATGCAGAGAGAAGGTATATTACCTCCAAGAGCTTGCCCAACACAGATGTCTGTCCATTGTAAGAACTCCCTAGGCTGTTTCTACCCAAACAACTACAAGCATGTTTGTTTCTAGCCAAACAAGTACAAGCTGAATGAGTTAAGGGACTCCTAGTGCAGAAGAAATTTTCTTTAGTTCTTAAGGGACTCCTAGTGCACAAGAAATTTTCTTTAGTTCTAGCCAAACAAGTACAACCAAACCACATGGATGAACCAGAGCAGCACACATGAATGTGATGGCAAAGCTATACACCTTGACAAATAAGCATTGCATCTGCCCACACTAAAAAATCAGAAAAAGTCAGGCTTGTCCTCACTCCATGGTAAGAACTCCTTAGGTTGTTTCTACCCAAACAACTACAAGCATGTTTGTTTCTACCCAAACAACTCCAAGCATGTTTGTTTCTACCCAAACAACTACAACGCATGGGCACTCAACCATTCCATTTTTAACTATCTGAAATTCTAAATTCTGAATGACCACAATTGTGTTGCAACATTTGAAAACACACAGGATCATAACCTGAAAAAAAACAGAAGGCATAGGGAGTAACCTGAAGCAAATGTAATCCTAACCATCTTCCTCTTCTAGGTCCATATAGTGCTGTCACCATAGTCATGATCCATAATGTTGTCAATGTAATTGCATTCTGCCACCTGCCTTTTCTTCAACAAGCAATTCAGTGCAATGATTCCAAATAGGTGAGGACTTCTTTTTCTTCTTTGGAGCCCTGATTTCTTGCTGGGGACCCAGTCCCAGTCTCAGCACCATCTTCACCAGTAGCCTCTAGTCTCTCTCTCTCACTTGCATTCACATTGGTTATGGCATTTGGCGTTCTTCCATTTCCAGATGACGTCACAGCCTGCAAGAAGCAATTTGATACTTCCATCAATTCAGGTTTAATATGCGTGGGCTAATTTAGGATATGGACTACATGTAAAAAATTATTGATAGGAACTATATCCTGGTAAAAATTATATCCTCATAAATATTATATATATTCAGTTAAAGAAACATGTCAAGTTTCCTTGTTGCCTGGTTGATAATGAAATACCATCATTTGTGATATATATACTTGACAGTCACAAAAGGGATCCACCAACACAATAGTAGGATGTTGATGTCATATTCATCAGAATTTTCTTTTTTTACTTTACATCTAACACTGTTTTTCTCAACAACAGAAAAAAAATAAATCATTCACGTATGTGTATGAACACACCTTCTTTCTTGATGATCTTATTCTTGAAACCGTGGTTTTTAATCAATTTCACTACAACATCTTTTGCTCCCAAATCTGTAGATAGATAATAGAGAGGTAGATGTAGGAGCAGATGTAGCAAGATGCTACTAGTCATAGAAGGCTAGAAGCAACCATCATCAAGAAGCGAGTCACCTTTACCGAGTAGGGCCAGACCTGGAGGGTAGCAGGAACAGTAGCACCCGCTGACGCTCGTCAGGCCTGTCATGGGCTCGACCTCGAATCGAATTGGGTTTGTGCTCGCCGCAGCAGGAAGTTGAGCCCCTACCCACCACCATGGCCCCTAGGAGCGGAAACTTGGGAGAACGCCAGCACAGAGCGCAGCGGCGTGAAGAGCTACGGCGGGGAAATTCCCTGCAGCTCGCGCTGTCGCTCCCTGGGCATCCGACTAATGACATCCAACCGCACCTGCCGGCCTCGTAGCCGAGGAGGCTCCTCTTGCCTGTCCCTATCGGCACCGGCAGCAGATTCGTCCCTGCGTGCGCCCCCACGTTAGTCGCTCGGCTGGCACCCACTCCCTTACGAACTTGACCCTCTGCCTCCCCGTCTCACCAAGCAACTTCCCTGTGGCGGCGACGGCGCTTGGACCATCGGCGATGTCCGTGAGGCCGCGTGTGATTTGGCACATGCGATCACGGTCGAAGGGGTGGCGGCGTCGATGCAGCGGTGCTCGAGCTCGCGCCACATCTACAAGAGCGAGGACGGCGCAGTGGCGGAGGGCGCCTGTGGGCGCGGCGGCGCGGCGTGTGGGGAGAGGAGGAAGCAGGAGGGTGGAGACTGGGTGGAGCTGTGGAGGGGCGCAAGCGCGAGGAGCTTGGCCTCGCAGTTGCGGTGCTCGACCTTGCGCTCCATTGAGGAGAGCACCTCGGAGGAGGAGGCGCGACTCCTGCCTCTGCCTGCGTGCCGCCGCCGACTCAACCTCGCCATCGGGCTCAAGTTCTGCGGCGCCTCCCCCTCTCGGCGGAGCAGGAGCAAGAGTACGAGGTTTGGAGGTGGGGAGGAGTTGGCCGCTGGGCGAGGGGCGGCGGCAGCGGCAGGCACTGGACGCTTGCAGGAGGAGTGAGAGGGTGGGGGAGGCAGAGTGGCTGCGGGGGCGAGACCGGCAGAGGCAACGAGAGAGAGGAGCGAGAGGTGGAGGGCGGGCCTGTTGGCCCACCTGTCGGCGCGCACAGGGAGAGAGACGCAGCTAGGAGTGAGAGCACGCTGAAGTTGAGAGGCCACGTTGAAGTGGTGTCGACGTCACCTGTTTGATCTTATTAGGACGCCTTGCTCTACTCCCACCAGACTACGGAGTACAAGACCCCTGCCACATTTTACGCTTGTGCGGACCCGTGAACCTTTTTTTTTCAGGTCATGTTTTCTCCAAAAAATTTTACTTAAAATTTTGTTGCCTCTTTTACGGTACATGCCTGGAGTATCAAATATGGACGAAATAAAAAACTATTTGCACAGTTTAACTGTAAACGACGATACACATCTTTTGAGTCTAATTACTCTATGATTAATCATAAGTGCTACAGAACAAATGATTCGTCTCATCATTTCTAGACGAGTTATAAAATTAATTTTTTTAATTAGTATCTAAAAATACCGTCCGATATACGGTCAAACATGTGATACCCAAAATTTTTCACTCCACCATCTAAACACCCCTAAAAAAGGTGACCCAGCGTTAGCGTTACTACTCGTAGCTGACAAGTAGGCCCCGACCGGATGGTACCGCGTGCGCACGCGAATCGGCCGTGGGCCCGCAGTGGCAGCGATACACACTACTAGCACTGCACGCGATACCGCCGCCGCCGCCGCCGGGTTCGTGTACGTGCGTACCTACAGTCGTCGTACACAGCTGGCCACTAGTAGGTGGTGATGCATACTAGGCCTTGTTCAGTTCGTAAATGTTAGAAAAAGTTGCAACTGTAGCATTTCGTTTGTATTTGGTAAATATTGTCCAATCGTGGCCCCACTAGGCTCAAAAGATTCGTCTCGTGATTTACAACAAAACTGTGTAATTAGTTATTTTTTCACTAACATTTAATGCTCCATATATACGGATAGAAATTGATGTGACGGAGAGAGTGGAAAAACTTACAACTTGGGGGAGGAAACAAGCCTAGTATGCATGTGAGAGCCGCGAGCGAGAGATACCACAAAAGATATGTTACTACTTGTCACGTCAAGTTTCTTTTGAGAATGCAATCGTACGTACAGTACGTGTGTGTGATCGTCCAGATCGGTCGTTTTTTATTCAAATTTCGACACGCATATGCATGGACACATGCATCCACCATCCACGCCCGGCCGGCTTAATCCCCGGTTGTAAGTTTTTTTTTTGTATAACAGTAGCTCACGACTCACGTTAGTATATAGAAATGCTTTGCACTCGTGCAGTTATTTTTCTCTCGGCATGCAGATGGATTTTCAAGTGACTCCATGCGTACACAAATAGCCCCAGTGGATGAAATCGACGTTAAATTATACTCAATCATTCATTTTGAATAACAACTCCCTCCGTATAAGAAGATAGAGTCGGTTTATATAAGGTTTGAGTCAAACATTGGAAACATAAATTATAAATAACTTTTAAGTTGTTGAGTTTAGAAATATAAAAACCATATGAATAGATTTGTTTTGAAAATTTTTTTTCATAAAAATATAAATATGTCACTTTGTGATAAGTATTTTTTACAAAAATATGAAGTCAAAGTTATACTTTTAAAGACCGTGTCATTTGTCCAAAAACGACTTCTAAATCCTATACGGAGGGAAGTATTCGTTTGATTTATTTTGTATAATCCAATCATCGCCATATATTTTTGTTTCCATGGCACAAATAGGGGTGGACCAAAAAACCGAGACCAGACAACCCAAGATTTTGGTTGTCGGTTCCTAGATGCATGGGTTTATGTGCTGACGAAAAAACCGAGACCGAACCCAAGTTTTTTTGTTCTTGGTTCCTAGATATATCATATATGGGTTTTATGTGTGGACAAAGAACAGAGATCAGTGCGGCAGGTTGGTGCAGCGGAGGTAGCTCGCTTGCGCTGAGGATGATGAGGTTGAACGGACACGGCACGGCTAGTCGACACATGCCGTGAGGAGAGGCAGTGGAGGGGTGGGGTGGTTCTCGAGGCGAATTGGACGAGCCATGGTCCAGTGCCCGAGCAGGTTTGTGAGCTTTCATGACTTGTTAGGTTCATGGCTTTAACAAGTTACAGATCCGTGAAGAAACTGATTGAACGGTTGATATGGACAACATGACTTTATCCACCGGCCTGCTTTGGTGCAGGTTTCATCTTATAGAGACTTTCGTGTAGGTTTCGTATTATAGAGATAGATATAGAGGTATTGCTTGGATTCCCGTTGTCACTCGCCTTGCCTAGCCGGGCAAGGAATTGAAATGGTTGACACGTTTGGATCCTTTGTCACCTGTGAAAGCAAGGATTTTGCTTGCTAGCTTGGGTGAGCCAAGGACGTGCTTGGTTCATTGATGGCCTAGCCTAGTTGGACGGCCGTAAGCACGAGGACCTTGCTAGCCTAGGAGAGCTAATTTGACTTTTTTTAGAGCAAGTATAATAAAAGATTGTAAATAGGCTAATTACCAAGGTGGAGGAGAGAGAAGAGAAGAGAGTTATAAGCTTATAGCCAACTTGTGCATAGAACGAAGAAATCTAGCGAGACAAACAAATAGACTGTAAATTAACTAACTACTATATGAGTGGGCTGGTGAATTGGCTGTAATTTTCCATATAGCCAACAACAGATCGCGTTATTAGTATTGCTCTTAGAGCAGTAAGGAAATTATGTTGGCATAGAAATCAAGGTAGGCAAGGTGTGTGATCCAGAACACATTGCCATCGTCAGTTTCTTGCTCAGCGAAGTAGAATAGAATGCAGCAAAGTTACCAAGCAGGCTTCAAATTAGCTCTCCTGTCCTACCGAGGTTAGCCTTGCTAGGCGAGGTGAGGCAAGGAACCAAGCTGGCCCAGAGATTCTCTACACCGCGGTTTTCCAAGTGCGCGCACGAGCAGCCAGTCATCCAAGCGGTCCAGTGGCGACGTGGCCAGCCCAATAGTCGCGCGTCCATCAAAAGTGGTGGGCCCGGCTGTCAGGTGGGAGAGCACAGGCTGCTCAGCCCGCAATTTTGGCCATTGTGACCAGCCACAACACACTTGTATTGTATGCACGTGTTTTCTCAAAAAAAAAATGACATGCATGTACGTGTATATACATGCATGTATATGTAACGTTTTATATACTCCTACCGGCATAGATTTGATATGGAAACCATATGTTTCAACTTCAACCAATTATGTTACTGCGGGCGAACGCGAACTTCATTACACGACACATGAACTAAAAAGGCCTGCCCGCTCGGCGAACGCGGAACGCGAACGCTAAAATCACATCTGCATCTCCTCTTCTGTCGCGGTGTCGCCTCTCTCTTCGCGTCCAGCGCCCTTGGTTCAGGTGGTTGCGCGGGCGCCAGACTTGTCAGTAATCCTGTCCCCCGTCCCCATCTTTTGCTTTTTCTGTTTCTTGGCCCTTGGCTGATACGGGGCATTCTCACCATAGTACGGAGCAACAGAACCCTGCCCTCTGGCCCCGCTACTGCCAGACGACCAATCCCGGGAAGGCACGCTTCTGCCACATTTTCGCTTACTTTTTTTTGAAAAAAATGACCCAGCGTACCACTCGTAGCTGGCAAGTAGGCCCCGACCGAATGGCACCGCGAGCACACGGGAATCGTCCATGGGCCCACAGTGGCAGCGTAACATACTGGCACTGTGCACGCTGTTTTTCTTTTTCCTTTTTGTCTTCATCCGTCAGCCCGAGGGAGGGAGCGGTGTATATACGCAGCGGACGGCCGGACGGGGGTTTAGTTCAGGGCTCTAGGCGACTGCGACACGGACACCCCCTGATTCCCAGGCCACCAGCGTCGTGTCCACTTCCGCCGCTGCCGTTCACCGCCGTCACCCCTACCACCGCGCGGATCGATGGCGGCCCAAGGAGCTTCCGCCGCCACCGATCGTCCACTGCCACCGCGTGGCTCCATGGCAGCCTAGAGAGCCCACGGAGATCGTCACGCTCTGGTAAGTCCTCCATCCCACTCTCCTTCCTCGCCCGTCCGCAGGCCCAGGCCTGCTCCTCTAGCTCTCCATGGTTTCTTGCATTTTGCTCTCACTTTCTCCGCTTCCGGCAAGCCGGCTCCGCTCCGAGAAACTCGGCCCAGCCCGGAGCGCGACCGCGACGCGCGGCTCCCGGTCGAGCGCCACGGCTTCGTGGTCTCACCCACGGCCGGAGCTCGCGGTCGCGCCCCTCCTGCCTTCTCGGTGCTTCTTGCTGCCGAGGCGCGGCGGCTTCAAGAGCACCAGCACGCCGCGGGGCTGCGGCGCCAACAACCGGGTCGTCGGCGGACGGCAGGGGGCGTTTTTTTTCTTTTAGTCTCGTGTTCGTGCTAGCTGCGTGGCTGGCCGAGAGCTTCTTCGACGTCGACATGGAGGAGGAGGAGCGAGCGGTGAGAGAATAGAGAAGATTCCGAATTACCCCTGCCCAACCTGCGAACCCCCGTGCCCGAGGTCGACCCCATCCGCGTCGCGGCATCAGTGCCGCCAGCCATCCCCTGCCACTAGCAGCCGTCACGCGTCGTCGCCCATCGGACTGCCCAGCGCGCGAGGAGCAGGCGAGTGCCCGAGGCGGTGCTTGAGCGCGTTCCCGGCCCGCCCGCCGTCCCGCGGCCGCATGGAGCGAGCACGCGCGCCGCGGGGACAACCACCTTAACCCCCTCCGCTGCCGGTGGGGAGGCGTCGTCGACGGACGGCATGGACATGGACACTAGCTTCGCTGTAATCGTTTGGTTCCCGCCGGTTGGTATTATGGGTGCTGTGGCTTTGCCTGATCGTGAACGTAAGCGGTCTGATCCCAGCGTGTTTTGTTTTCCTTGTGTTTCGGTTTCTTCTTAGTGTCTCCCTTTATAAACTCTTTAATGGCTGGGTTTCGTCTTTTACACAGGACATTCAGGCTGCTGATGCTGCAGGAGCGGGAGCGGAACTGAACGCCTCGGAGAAGATGGAACTCAACTGGGCTAAGGTGATCATCACCGCAACTGGAACTACCATAAGTGGATGGAATCTGCAGCAGCTTCTGCAGAAGAGCGAAAGTCGCCTAGACAAGACGTTCGTTGTATACAACTTCTGGCTGTATGGTTGGTGTCTTCTCCATCCTATCCAATGCCGCTGCACACGGCTTTGGGGCCAGCCGCTCCTTGCTAAGCATTGTGTCCTTTGCTGCTGTAATGCACCTGGAGTATTTCGTCTTCATGGCCTGCTACGAGTCGCACCGTATGGATGGCACAGGGTGGGATATTCTTGCACCAGTGCTAGCATGCGCGGCCACACCACCCGCAGCACCGCGAGTAGCAGTGCTGGGAAGGAAGGAGCACATCATAGGATCATATGGACTATTAGTGCTAAGAGCACATGAGTTATCGTCTTTGTTTTAAGTTGATTTGAGCGTTCTCTTGTGAGACCTTAATTTGTATGAGATTCATAAATTTGCACTTATTATCTGGTGACTTGATATGAGATCCATAAATTTATGCTTATTATTTGGTGACTTGATGATGAGAATGATTGATTTGCATGTAATGACGAGGGACTGCACAAGGGAATACATTTTGGGTATTGTTAATTTGATTGGGTTGCATTACTCGGTTGCATTGCTTGTGCCTCCGTTTGGTTGACTGTGTTAGTTATTATGGAAGTCTGTGTGTGGTTATTTTGAACTGTGCTGTGTCTATGAGATAAAACACCGAGTCTGTGTGTGGTTATTTTGCACTGTGCTGTCTGTGAGACAAAACACCGTGCTGGTGTCCCTGAGGTACCAGGAAATCGCTGAAAAAAGCTGTTGCTGCTGGAACCCATGGAGATCTCCTCGCAGGGCCGGCATTCTTCGTTATGTCCTACTACAGTTTTCCTGCGCATATGAAAGGCTATTTTCATGAAATTTACCTTCATTTCCTCATATATATATATATATATATATATATATATATATATATATATATATATATATATATATATATATATATATATATATATATATATGCATAACTTATTTTAATCACCTAAGGAAATTAATGCCTCAAATATTTGAGGTGCTTCGAAATACTTTTCCAGCTGAGGTATTGCTAACTATCACCTAATACTAATCAAGAATGTGGTGCACCCTGTTTGACAAGTGCAATCCCGGGTATACCATCATAGTTCTTGCTACTGACATTCTAGGTGGCCTTCATGAGTTCCAAGTTGTATCTTGGTCCTAAAGTACTATTTGGGTGTCATGGTCATCAATAGCTACATAATTACCTAACAGAACCATAGTGTTCCTTCATCTCCATTCTACAGAATGTTTCTCTTTGTTCACGTTTATAATAATTGTGTACAAAGCAGTAAAAAAAAAAAAGTAAAATAAGGCTTTATATGCAATTCTAAATAAACCTCTTTCTAAATACAATTTAGAAAAAAAAAACGTTGAAGCAGGTGACAGAGTCCTTACCCATTGATGCGGCAAAGAAGAAAGATACATTTTACAATGTTTGGAATTGCTTCCTATTGCCTTCCATCGTCTTCGTAAAATGTTAATTTAATTCCTAGAGGGTATTTTGGTCATTGAGCCTAATTGGTTGGCTACCAAAATCTGCCACGCTAAAAATTTGGCAAGCTAAAATTTAGGCAAAAAAGTTGCCAAAAGATTTGGCAAGCCAAATGTGAGAAGTTGGTAAGTTTTGGTAGTCAACCAAATACTAGCCAAAATCATGGCTTGCCAAATGTTTGGCGTGGCATATTTTGGTAGCCAACCAATTAGGCTCATTGTGCGAGCTAACACTCGGTCAACCCCTACCACCCACAACAGCCCACTGCGCCCCAATCCGCCCCTCGACCCGGACCCCCACCCCAACCCTCGCGCCCTCTCGCTCCCCGGCCTCGTCGTCGCCAAAGCCAGCGCCGCCCTGCCTCGTCGGTCCGCCGCGCCGCCCGACACGCCCTCGTCATTGCCCGCCTTGCGCTGCCGACGGCCTGCCCCTCGCCCTCATCCTCGCCCGTGGCTGCCACGATCTGCGCCATCACCCATCCTGCGCCGCCGCCTTCCCGCCATCATCGTCGGCATCGCCCGCCGTTCCTCGCCGTCAGAAAGGAGTTTGTGGCGGCTGCTGGGGCGTGGACCGGTGCAAGGATTCGCGGCGGAGGCGATCTGATCCAGGGGCCGGCTCCTCCATCCACGGGCTTGGCCTAATTAGTTAGATGTGGATTTTGTAGGGATGTAGTTCTCTAACGGCAAGGCGGCCTCAATAGAAAAAAGTTTGTATGCATATTTGGTTTGTGTACCTGCAGCTCTTAGAGATTGAAAAAGTTTTTAGGCATGTTTGTATACATTGTGAATTTGAGATAAAAATGCTAGGGGTGATTAGTATACATAGGTCGTTTAATTTTTATGCATTGATGTGAGCTACAATGATCCGATTTTGCTTTGGTTAATATGCATCTCTTTCTCCTGTGGAAAGCAATGTTTTATGCATTTTGGCTTGGCTTCCCCTCTCCACGCCACGATAGTGGCGCGATGTGGCATAATCCAGTTGAGTTTATACGCTTGGATGAGATGAGCAAGAGTACTAGTTTTTATGTAATCTTAGTTGGGTTTTGATATTTTTTGTTCACTGGGGTTTCTATACATGTTATGAGTTCAGACCATTATAGATAGTACCACATGTGTGTGTTTGTAAGGGTTGTATGCATTATTTGATTATGGTTATATGTATTGTTTGATGTTATAGAATTTTGCATAGGATGTACAATTCATGTGTAAGGGAATGTCCATCTCATCGAAAGGTTTTTTTTGCGGTAATAAAGATTATTTTTATTCATCCAAACACTAATTCCTATGCAACATCAGCGTTAAAATCTTTTTATGCATCTTGTCCTATGATTATATGTATCTAATTGGGCTTCACGCGCCATGATTCAAATTTTAAATTTTAGAGAAGATTGCACCATCTCCAACTCGATCACAATCAGTTGTAATGTTCATCGTTTATATGCAGTAATAAAATATACTTTTTATTCGTTCAACCACTAATTTATATGTAATATCGACGCTAAAACTTTTTTATGCATCTTGACTAGTGAATGTGCGCATCAAATCGGCCTTATATGACATGATCCAAATTTTAAATTTTAAATTTCAAATTTTAGAGAAGACAAGATTGTCTCCATGTTTTTACGCACACGCCCACGGGATTTTATGCATAGACGGATACATATAACTCTATATCCTAATGAGCAAATTTTATGAATTTCAAAATTTTTTAAAAATATATTCATAATAGATCTTGAATCGTGCACAAAAAAATATCAAGAGAACCGTTTTTGAGGTAAAACTTAAACTAATTTCTATTCTAATCCACTTCAGTATACCTAGATTGAGGTTATATAAATACATGTAAACAAGGCCAAGGGAGCGGCGGGGCCAGGCGTCCATACAAACTCGGATTGGATAGATAGAATCGGCCGTGAGGGCGCACGAAATCGACTTTGGACGAAAGTTCGTCTTCGTATTTTCTCACTGAAGGAGTCCGGTCGTATATAATCTCTCTGGAGTCCGGAGTCCGGACGTACCGTGCGTGTCGCGCTAACTCCTCGGCCTCGTCGTGGCTCTGACCCGGCCGGCACAAGGGCTCCTCGCGCCCAAGGAGACATATACCCCGGAAAGAGACGATTCTGGTACGTCGTTGGCAATTTCCGCGGGGCACGTGTCGATCTGCTGTAATCTGATCTCGAGTCCAAAATACCTTACGCTTTGCATGCTCTTATAAACACGGAAGCAAATAGTAGGGAAGTAAGAAAAGAGAAGGAAAGAATAATATGGGCCAGGTCGTCTCCCACAGGGAGGCGACTCGAAACTCCCCGCCCCCGCCCACCTCTGCTTGCCGCCCACCTCCCCCCGTCCCGCCCCGCCCGAAAGGGGGGAGCCGCTCAACAAGGCGGGCTCCCAGGTCTTCTCCCGCTCCCGAGCCCTCCCTCCCTTCCCTCCCCTTCTTCCAGCTCCGTGAGCGAACGGCGGGTGGTGGTGGCCGGTCCCGGCCTGCGGCGGCCGGATCCGGCCCCACGGCCGGATCCGCCCCACCCCCGCGGCTTCCTCCCCCGGGGTGCCGTGGGCTCCCGGCGGCGGCCGCACCTCGGCGCCCGGCCTGAGGTGCGAGGGCTCCTCGGCCGGGGCGCGCGCCGGATCCGGCGTCTCAGGCCCAGATCGGGCCTCCCTCCCCGCGGCGGCCTAGGGTTCCGGCCTTGGCGGCCGAGCGGCCCTTTTCCGTCTGCCGGCAGCTGTGGCGTGGTGGGGCTCGCCGAGGCGCGGCGATCGGCCCCCCGCTCCCCCGCCCCTCCCCCGCGATGCCCGTCCGCGCCCCGGTGAGCCGCGCTGCCCGGCGGCGGCTAGGGAGTTCGCTGACGGGGCAGCGGCGGGGGGGGCCCCGGCCTTGAGGTGCGGGGCATCTCGGCCGGGGAGCGAACCGCCTGCCGCCGCCGTCGCCGGCTACTGCGTTCGGATGGCGCCCGAGCGCCGCGCGGCCTCCCCTCCCCCTGGTGGCAGCGAGCACGCCGCTGCGTGTTCGTGCGATTTGGCAGGGCCGCCGATTGGTGGAGGCGGGGCCTCCACGCCGCGGCGATATGCCCTTTCGGGGCCGGGCGGAGGCGGTCCGCTGGGACGCGATACGGGCGACCCACCCGCCCGCCCTTGGTGATGATGGTGGGGGGCTTGCGCGCCGGCGTTCCGTCGCACACCGCCTCGGGGCCTTGAGGCGAGAGTTTTGGCCGGGTCGTTGCCGCTGGGAGGCCACCGCCCATAACTCCGGCATATCGAGTAGCCAAAGGGCGGAGAGGCCCTAGCGTGCACTCGCCTCCTACCCCCACGCTTTGTGGCGGCGCCGGGTGGGTCGTTGTCGGGATTGGCGGCCTCCCGGCGCGCCTTCGGCCAACCCTGCCTCCGGCGGGCGGCGGGCCCGCTTGGCCCTCCCTGGCTTCCCCAGCACAAGACTTCACCGGGGCCTGTGCTCCCGCAGACGTGCATTGCTCCCCTTCCGCCTCCGGGTGGAAGGCTGGGCCTTCGCCGATCTGGCGGCGCCCTCCCGTCAGCACTCAGGGTGAGTTCTCTGACGGTGACCAAACTGGCGGTACTCTCGCGCCGGCGCTCCACTAACCTCCACCACGACCGTCTAGTTGATCGGCACCGGCGGCAGACTCCATGAAGACATCAAGCTACGTCATTGGCGGCGGCGGCTTCCAGGGACAGCATTGGTGAAAACCATGTCCCCAAACCCACTGGCTAGGACAGGCGACGGTGGCGAGATCGTCATCACCTTCTTGAAGGTGTCGTCTCCGCTGTCCCTTCGGAGCCACTGCCGGAGCCATCTCGGGAACGAAAGTTCCCATGGATGCTTGGTCCAAGGGAGTTGGCGTCCGCGGGCGTCATTTCCTTCCTGAAGGCTCAATTGGCGCATCCACGAGCTCCTCCGACGTCTAGTCGTGCCCCTGCTTGCCCCATTGGGCCACTAGGTGGTAGCTGTGGTGGTGGTGGCCTTTCTCTCTTTTGTGTGTGTTTTTTCCGGAGGTGGCATAGCGTGTTTCGAATCTTGTCTCCACCCCGGTTTCTTTGTATTGCATTTGTATCTGCATTCTTCTTCTTAATGAAAAAGATGCGCAAAGTTGCGTATTCGAGAAAAAAGAATAATATAGACACCATGAAGACAAACACGCCGGCGGCGGGAGCTAGCCACGTCGTCAAGAACCGTCGACTGGCCTTTCTGATCGGCTTGGTCCTTGTAAGTGCTTCCAATTTCTCCTGTTCACGTCACCTAGGTGTTCGGCTTGAAACTAGTATATGGATAATTTTGAAGGTTATACCGATGCTTGTTCACGCTTTTATCAATTATATATATTGATTAATGGCACGGATAGATTTGGTTTTTTCGTTCAAAATACCTGTTCGATTCTAAATTATAATAGTATGTTTTGAGTTTCCAAGTTTATAATTTTTTTTCTACGTATCTAGACACTTTGGAATAAATGGAGTACTGTTGAAGCGATTGACTTTTGTTGAATACTTTGACAAAAAACATTATATTTATCTATATAGATAAGACAAGGGAAATAAACTGAAAAGAATATGAAGGAATTTTTGTTGAATACTAGTTGATAGAAATTTATTATCTTGATGAAAGGACAATTAAAAGAAAAAAAGAAACGCAGTGAGCCGGAGCTATCAGTGTTGGTCGGTCCCTAGATCTAATTTGGTCCTGTTATGGTTGTATTAAACTTATTTTATTTGTCTAGCAAGCCTTCCCTTGTTTCTTAGAATTATATAGTATATCTAGAAAGTAGAGACTAGAAGAATTATGCTCCGCTTTCAATTAAGGAAACAAGTTATTTTCTACATTACATAATTTCCCCCTGAGTTTTTTTTTATTTCATTGCAGCACCTTCTGAGAGTATTCTTGTATACTTTCTACATCTTTGTCTTCACCGAAGTTTTCATACGCCTCGAGTTATGGAGGGCACAGAGGATAATATTGTTCATCGTGAATCCCTGCTTTCTGGTGATTTGGTGGATATTATCGTATTATAACACTGCTTATAATGGCCACAACGCCATGAGCCCTTCTAATGGAGATGTAGCAAGCAAGATACCACCATTGGAAAAGACGTCAGTCCTTGTGTAGTGTAAGAGCATCATAGAAGAAGAAGATGTAAAGCACGTTACATATGCTAAACGTGGCGGAGTTGAAAACCATATATAGTGAACATGCATGGTTATTAGTATTATGGCCTGAATTTGGTTTCTTGTTTTGATTTGAACAATGTAAAAGTGATGGTTGGCTACAAAGTGCTTGTTTTGAATTTGATTTCCCAAACTGTCCCCTGTCCAATGGTTGTCGTTCCTCCCGCTTTCATGGACTCCCACATCGAACGAAGTCCCCGGCCCCTCATGGAGCAACAGATGGAACATATGACGCTCGTCATCGATCATTATGCTTTCTATATAAGCAGGGTTTTCCTCCGTATGCTGAAGATAGCGCTGCAAATAAACCACTGCTGTCAATCGCGTAATAGAGGAGTACGTACGCACACTGCCCATCGTGTCGACAGATGCCTGATGCCTGATGGCTTCGCGGTTCCTCCTGCCTGGTATGTTGCTGTGCTTGGAGGTCAGAAGTCAATGAAACAAGCAGGGCGTGTGTGCTTCATTCATCTCTCTCTTACAGTAGCTTGGAAGAAAAGACAACGCACGGCACTGTGAACCTGGAATGCAGCCTCAACCCACATTGTCCTACTCCCCGATCCAAGAAACAGGCCTAGCTAGTTGTGTGTGTGTGTGTGTGTGTCATCTTTGCACCTACCCGTCCGGCACAAGTGTGGGTGGCCAGCTCGCGAGCAACATACATTTTTTTAAACGGCCTGTCGCCGTGGATCCTCGGCCCAACCGCCCAACCAACAACAAGCTCTTCTTGTCTTGTTTTTTTTTTTTTTTGACTTATTATTGTCTTGTTTTTTTTAAGGAGGAAAACCTCTCTGCTTTTAAGAAAGCAATAATTGGGCCCGGCGCCCTCTTGTCTGCCATGTACTGACAGGATGGCTCAGCTGGCGGGCCGAAATGCACCCCTAGCCTTCGGCTAGGGCCCTAAGCTACGCAAGAAAGCCCAGTACGGCCGTCTTTATTGCTTCTCTTCTTCGGTAAGTCTACGGACGGCGGCGGGCGGCGGGCGGCGGCCTCACCTGGACGCACGCCCCAAGCCCAACTACGGCAACGACGGGGCCAATAAGACTGGCAACGGCCGGAGGCTCGTGCTTGCGTACAACGCCGGCTCCGGCCGGGAGCAGCTCAAGCTGGCCGTCTCCAACGACGACGGTGACTCGGGGAGGCGTGGAGGGAGGTCCTCACGCTCCAAGAGTGAGCACGATGGACCAAATTAAATTTAGAGATTTTTTTGGTTCTTTAATAAATGTTCCGATATATAGATATTGATTTATTTTACAATAAATTTTGATCAAACAAAGTGAAAACTGTGCTCACCTGTTAATTCTTTGCGTTCTTATACTACTAGAAGAATTCCCAGCGGCGTTGCCGCTGAAAATTTTGAAGAAAATTTTTTAAAAAATATAGTGTAAGAACATTAACAAAAATATTAATAAATCAAATTTATTGTTAAATGGTAGCAAAAAGGCTTATTGAAACATATATTATAAGTTAATATGAGCTGATTAAAGTTCTATCCACTATATGGCTAAGCACTTTATGTCAAACAATCTGAATAATGAAGATGCAACTGTGCAAAATATCATCATGTTGTCACTATGGTTGATAATTACAGTGCTGCTGGTCCTTTTATAATGAACAAATCATCATTTCACAAGGGAGCAGTGTATTCTAAATTGCCGGCAGATTTAACAGTAATAGATAAAACCAAGAATTAGTGGACAGCCGTTTTAGCTGAAATAAATATTTTTACGGCTGCAGTATGCAAGTGCTTGGAAGGAGAAAGGACAAAAGAAGATGAGGACAAAAGGAGATGAGGAGACACCACTATGGCCGCTAATAACTGCACGTTAGATATGCATGTCTCACATTGGAAATTGGATGGTTTAGATAATTAGTGATTGAATCGTCGGAGGAGGTGAAACACTAGCTTCTTTTTTTCGCCAGCTGCGCTAGGGGAGCGAAGAGCAGGCTTTTGATGGGCCTGAGCGAGGCTTGATGGGCCTGTTGACCGGCCGACAGCGGATGGCTGCACACACCACCAGCCATGTTGTACACTTTTAGAAATCGAGTCGTTCGATTGCGTTCCTCAGGCGAGAAAGCTCCAGACCACAAGCACAAGAAACACACAGAATTAGGGGAAGAAGGGGCTGTTGTATTTCACTTCTTTTGATTGTGAATCCATTACAAATGAACTAGAGGAGTCATTATATAGGCAGTAAGGTCGGTTGCTACAGTAACGGACCTTGCTACAGTACCCGCCATACAAAATACAACTCATATTACACAAGATGCCAGCTAAGTAATCATCTAGTCAATTTGAATTCCTCCTTCTCTTATAGCTCATCAATTTGATCTTCTCTTCTCCTTCATTTAATTGGCCACCATTGTATTTGATTCACAACACTCCCCCTTGGCCAATTATATGCTATATGTATGTCTCGTTAAAAACTCCCCCTAAAAACCCAGTGGGAAAAAATGATCGGAGAAAAGAGTACATCACACTCAATGCCTATGTTGCACCTGTTGCCTCGCTAAAAACCTTGCATGAGAAAACCCAGTGGGAAAAACTCATCAAGGGAAAAGAGTGCAACAATTTGTTGTTCGAGTCAGGTCTTCAGGACCGACTTGTGATCTTCAGGACCACAATCACGAGCTATGTCTTCGGGGTTGTTCTCCCCCTGAACCCTGCAACTCTCAGAGCCGTCTCATGCCAATTTCTCGGACACACCTGTGGAAGCTAGAGGCTGGCAGAGACTTTGTGAATAAATCTGCTAGATTTTCTGTAACACCCCTGGTGTTACGTTAACCTAAACCTGCCACATGTCATCATAAACATGTCATAAGCATTCAAAATTGGAGAACCATGATATGTACAACTAAAATGAGTTTACAAATTTCTAGGGTTGTTTGAGCTCCTTTACATTGTATGTGTATATGTACACCATTTAAATTTCACTTAAATGCTTAAGTAGGGTTTTAAAAGTGATTAACCTAAAAGCAACCAATTAAAATCAACCTTGATGTTTGCAAGTGCTTGGCTAACCCCGACTCACACTCTAATCATGTTTTACAAGTCAAATGATGCAAAGCAAGAACAAAAATTGGAATTGGAATTCAAATGCCAACACTTTCCAAAAAGGTGCCAAGTGTTGGAATTTTAATTTCAGTTTCAATTTCTGGGAGCTAACCGCTAAATAAAATTTGCTAATCATTGGCACCATTTTAAAGTATGAACTTTGTACTTTGAAAGTGTGCTATTGGTTGGGTTTGAAAGGTGCCACAACACCATTAATTAATTGCCCAAAAATCCAATTTGAAAATCCTTTTCAAAATCCTCGAAATTCAAAGTGTTTTTACCCCCTTCTAAATTTCATCTCAAAATATTCAAAATTTGGGAAAACTCCAAAAATATAGTTTGTGCATATCTTTGAGCTCTACAACTTTGGTATATAAAATTTTTTAAGTTTTTGAATAAAATTTAAACTAATTTCAAAAGTTCTCCAAATTGGGAATAGTCCCTTTTGCATTTTAAACTCAATTTCAAAAATTATTCAGTTTCATGAAAAACTTTCTACATGAAAGTTGTAAATCTTGCTAAATGGAACAACTTTTATTTTTGGAGATTTTCATCTTTTATTCAAAATTTGAAAGTAATTTTGAAATCCCAAAAGTTTGAGTTTAAATCCTTTTTCAATTTCAAACTGTAGTTTCAAAAATATTTAAAATTTGATGAAACTTCTTTAATAAAAGTTGTAGATCTCATTATTTTGCACAACTTTTATTTTAGAAATTTTCAAGTTCTTACACAGTTTTGGGAGTAATTTGGAAAGGGAGAAAAATCAGCTTTGCTGCTACAGAACCAACGGGGGGTGCCACCTTGCCTCTGCCCATGCCGCATTGCTTGCCGGCGTCCGCCGTGGCCGTTCGGCGTTCTCGCGCCGGACGTGTTGCTGGCCGCGTGGCCGAGCTCATGAAGGGTCCGGCGTTCTCCTCCGGCTTGCCACTTGCCTTTAAAAAGCCGAGCACCCGACGCCACCATCTTCTTCTTCTTTTCTTTCATCATCGCCGGCGATCTCAACTGCGCCACCAAAATTGGCGCAATACACTGCACCGCCGTCCGTGCCACCTTGTCTACAGCTCCGCCGAATCTTTGCGCTCCTTTTGATCCACTCGGCCGACCTCTAGCCACCGGAGCGCCCAGCGTTTCTTCTTCTTCCTCGGTGCGGCGTAGCACCGCCTTGCTGCTTTCGCCTGCCCAAACTCTCTCCAATGGGCTCCAGGTCAAACGAAATCGCATCCTAAGCTCGCCTTGAATTGGGGATCACCGTCGGCTCGCTCTCAAGCATCCTACCGTACCACCCTTGCCGGAGCGAGACGCCGCCGCCCGTGTGCGCTCTACTCCACCGCCGAGCTCCGCCTCGCCGGCCGATTCCCTCGGCACATCACCGAACCAATCAACATCACCAATAACTCCGCCTAGCCTCCCCCGGTTCTCACCGCCCGTCCAATTCATCTCGGCCGCGGTTCCGCCGAACGTCGCTGCTCCGCCGCCGCCGTGAGATGCCGAGCCGCCATCGCCGTCGTTTCCCTTTCTCTGGTCACTAATAGGAGTAGTGTTGGTGCTCGACGTGTTCGCCGTGTAGAGGAAGACGGTTGCCATCAACGTCGCTGAAGCCTCGCCGCCGGCGATCTCCGCCACGGGCCGTCATGAGCTCCTCCGTTCGAATGGAAAAGAGAGGGAGA
>JADLZL010005561.1:0-80028 GCA_015844335.1 Chrysopogon serrulatus | reverse complement strand
AAATTTAAGCACTTCCCAATATCGAGTACTACTAGGTTCCAAAATAATTATCATTTTCAGTTTTCATGTCACAAGTTTGGTTTAATTTATAAAAAATACGTGCAATATTTATATCTTCAAATAATTTTGTTAAAAAAATAGATTCAAAGATCTTTCTAATCTATACCTAATAATAAAGAGGCAAAATTTCTTCCCATTTTTTTTGTCCGGCCCTTCTCTAACTAACTCTTCTATCAAGATGAATGAAATAAAACTACCACTTATCTCTTACTTAGTTTGGAATTACAAAACTTTATTGATAATAAGCGTTCTATCTTTTCTAAGCTTCGTACATAATACATAGATAATAGCCACCTAATAAACCAAATCGATCTCTCTTCGATTTTCCATATGGTACAAATTTTATACTACAGATAGTATTTTTTATGGGCCTTAATATTTAACTGAAATATAGTTAAAAATAAACCCAGGTATTATGGCCACGACGGGACAAAGTCCATATCTATTTCGTTGGTCCATACCACAAGAGGATCGGAATAACTATTGTCTAGCGTGATATAAATTTGGTTCCAAAACATATTGTCGACTTTTTGGGTTATGGCTCCTTTTTTAATAGATTTTGATCCTAAATAACCAGCCTCTCCCTCTCATATTCATGCAGTCCTTATTCGGTCGGCATAGAGTCTATTCTTTTTTTTTTCAGCTCCGGTCCGCCCCTTAGCTGTGGTTCCCTTCGTGAAAAAAAAAAAACAAAGAAAAATACACGTAAGCATATGGAAGAAAGGCAAAAATACAAGCCTAGCCGGATCGTAGTATAATATATAATATATCCGTGTCCGCTGTCGATATTTTTTGTTTCTTTTCTTCGTTGCAGCTTTTGCCATGTGGTTGCGTGACTTTTTTTCCTCCTTTTTTTATTATAGAAGAAAAATAAACAAGCATAGTATTATGTGTATTTTATCTTTTATTCATTCTATATAAATAGATATTTCCTATATTAATAAAGAGGGAAGAGTTTCTCTCCTCTTTTTTTTTTTTTCGTCCTACCATTCTTAATTTGGCCTAACTGTCCGACTCAATCTCTCTTTCATTCTAACCACTTACTCTCGCATCCAGCGCGGCCCAGATATGAGCCCCCAAATTTGACCACTTTATGCCTCGCCAGGGCCACGTGCAGCCCACTCTAGCCATAAAGTTAGAGAAAAGCTAAAAAAAACATTCCGTCAATATTGTGATTCAAACCTCGGTCTTCTAGGTATCACGAGATCGAGCCTTTACCACTACACCATACAACCTTAGGTGATGTTTCATGGAGTTTTTGTTCTTATTTATCTTTATTTCAGCTTGGTTGTTAAACACTTCCCACACACCGCATCGTAGGGAAAGAAATTTGAAACAACATTTGTGAAGATTAGCTATTATAAATCTTGTACTTGAATTATGTATTTAGTGTTCTCTTTGTAACTCAAGATAGCTCAAAATAATATCTTGCTAAGGTCTCAAAACAATTTGCCTTTCTTATTGAAGAAAAAAATAAATTAAACTAAATACTTCGCAACCCCATAAATCACCATGTTCCGCCCCGCCATGGATATGTCCACTCTAACCATGTATCCGCCTCCCCGCATCGGCTATACATGCCTCCTTAGCAACCTCGGTCGGAGCCTCCTCGGCAACCTCCCCGGAATAGTATGGAGGTAGACGCGAGGAGATCCCACGGAGAGATATCAAACCTATTGCATGAAAGGACCGGACATCCGAACCGAGGCGCAATGACAATATGTCGTACGTGAACTTTACCATGTAGCTCTTGCTAGACCGACATGAACTCTAGCTTCGGCGGCTCCATGGCCACGGCCACAGCCACGCCCTTGTAGGCAGCAAACGACGATGTCATCATCTTGTACGTGTCGCCCGCCCACGATTTGTTAGCATTCGCGTGTGTCGTGGTGGTCGAGTCACCGATTCCGTCGAGTAGGCCACCGAGAAGGACGGGTAGTTGAGGCTACCCATGGAGTAGGTCTTGCTCTCAGTGCACGTGTACTCATGGCTCTGTGCAATGGTGATGATCGTGGTGGAGCTGTAATTGAGCACACACAAAAAGTCCATATGGTCGCAGGTGCTCAGCTCATATAACGACCTCGAATCCAGCGGTACGGATCCACTTAGCGTAACGGCAAGGCCGTGTCGCCCGCTGCCGCGTCTAGCTAGGGGTAACCCGCCACCGAGTAAGCGGACGTATGCCATAGACCCGTGGTCATGAAAGCCGAGCGCATGACGGGTCTTCAATCCGGGTAGTGCTCAAAGTAGGGCCGAAGAGACACTCCTAATCTCTAGATGTCACCTGTGCCTTCATTAAAATTAAAGGATCAAAGGTTTGCTCATCTATTTGCTCTTAAATTTAATGAACCCGCCACCGGATTCAAGTTAATATCAACCTATATTATGCTTTATATAAAGCACAATATGATTATTTACTATAGCTTTATTTTTCCATTGCAAGCACAATAATATACTCCATTGTTTTTTTTTTAGATTTCATATGATTATTTACTATTCTGTAAAAGTGCATTTTAGGATAGACATATGGAAAAGATTCGAAAGATGACACACTATTCTGCAGAGGTGCAAAAGCAACCGTTGATGCCGTGGCCTATAGCGAGAGTATACTAGATACCAACATAGTCATGAGCATATAAACAAATAATTACCTAGCTTCCTACCGATAAATAAACATTGAATAAAATAAGTTTTTGTTACCCGTTGCAACGCACGGGCATATTTTCTAGTGATACTAATTATGATACTAATCGATAATATTTATTATTTATAAAAATTATCGGCATTTATTTCTCGGAAACGAAAGCGGCAGTTATTTCGGGACGGAGGCGACTACTTTAATAATCGAATATTCATATTTATGACTTCGAATAATTTAATTATAAAAATACATTATAAAAATACATTTTATAACTAACTTAATAATATTTATTTGATATTATAAATATTAATATTTATTATTTATAATTGGTCGAACTTAAAATGCTAAATTGTGGTACTATGCTAGAATTGTATTTTTTTTTTTTCTAGATGCAGGGAGTATCGAAGTGAATAAGGGCACTCCCAATACAGAAAACTATCTTAGTTTCTATATGCATTAATTACGTTGCCAACTAAGCATTTTGCTGATGTGGGAAGTGATTTATTGAGGAGAGAGAGGAAAAATGAAGAAACGGTTTCTAATTTAGAAACCAGGTCTTCGCATGTATGGATGTCCCAGGAAACTATCACTACCGCGTTGGGGAGGACGAGCTTGGTTTCCATCGCCCCTCTACAGATCCCGTGCGTGCTCCTCCTGCCTTCGCCTTCCCGAGCGCGAGATTTGCTGCACCTGCCGTGGACGGAAATGTCGCCGAGGCTTGGCACCGGCGGACCGGTCGCCTAAGGCCGCCGCCTGCGGATCGGAGCTCGAAGAACGCGGCCGCGCGCGGCCTAGACGCTATAGACCCCTCCCGCAGCAGCGTTATCCTGGATGGGCGGACGACGCCGGTCGCCGGAGACGTCCTTGCGTAGCCTGCCGCCCCAGCCAAACGCCGCAGAGGCCTAGGACACCCTTCGCGATGGCACCTGGCCTGCACCGTCATCTCGAACGTCAGCTCGATACCCACCCTGCATGATTGGTATTTTCTTTTGGTTAGCTGCTCCTGATCGGCAATTGGAATGCATGCCTTGGTTCATACTAGTACAAAATTAGGCAAAGTTTGTTCTATAAATTTTATATGGAAATGCGAATAATTAGGGTCTTCTTCTTTGATTCCCTGTTGGAACATGGTGTACGCTTTTCTGGAATGTAATTTTACTGTGCCACACAGAGCATATTGTTTGTATGCCACAACTGATCTTATTTGTTTGTGTTGCATGTTAAATGTGTTTCTCCATAGAAACTACTCTTAAAAACTATGCATTGGAGAGGATAGTTTCTAGTAGTGAGGTCTTAAAGTTATAGAAACTATGAGTAGTTTCTGCATTGGGAGTGCCCTAAAAGACATGAATAGAAAGAGGAGAAGTAAGTTGTAGACTTATAGTCAACTTAGACGAAAAACTACTATAAGGGTGAAATGAGAGAGGGATACTTAAAAATTTTCTTACAGTCAGCAGCTTGATGTATTATTAGCTTTACTCTTCTCTAAAAATAACTTTGACTCTGGCTCCACTAAAGAAATAGCTCTATGTTCTAAAAAAAAATGTTCGGCAAAATGTCTCCTCTTGATTTTTTTTTTAATCTAGAAGATATCAAATGTTTTTTTGAGGTAAACAAGAAGATATCAAATGTGCATAGTATCCCTAATTATTTAACCCTAATTATTTAACCTGGTCGTGCACCAATTAAACCATATACTATTGGTCATGATTAAAGTAAACCGTATTTTAAGATTCTTTGAAGAAAGAAATGGGGTATTTCACAAAACATTTTGGGCCAAGCCTATAAAACCTATAGCTAGTGCTCCCTCTTATGCCTGTATATGGTTTTGGTTTATGCGGTTTGTGGTTAAAAACCAAACCCATATTGTAGATACAATTTTGCATGGGTTGGTCCGGATTAAAACTGAACCATGTACATACAGGGTTAGTCTCTCCATCCTTTCAAGAAAGCCACTCAACTTTTCTGTCATTCGTGCGTACTACTCCGTCCCAAATTAAATGTTGTTTTCGGTTTTCGTGCCACAAGTTTGACTCAATTTATAGAAAATACGTGTAATATTTATATCTCCGAATAATTTTGTTAAAAAACTAGATTCAAAGATGTTTCCGATGATACTAACTATGATACTAATCGATAATATTTATTATTTATAAAAATTGCCGGTATTTGTTTCTCGGGAAGCGAAAGCGACAGTTATTTTGGGACGGAGGGAGTATGTCAACATGGGGTGGTTCGGTTCAGTGGAGCGGTTCATTGAACCTATCCAGAAATTATATCCAAACGGGCTCCATCTTAACCCAGGATAGAGGACTCGTGTCGACGGATCGATAGCCATAGAACCAAAGAAACAAATGGTTCGATCTATCTCCTTCTCCCTTTGTCTGCCAACAGCCCAGCAGCATATATAGCGCCCTAGCGAGTGCTCCCGTTTCTTTGGACTCCTCGGCGACGTCCTCGACGGCTTCACGTCACCAGCCGTGGTGAGGGTGAGTAAAGGTATTTATGTATTTTTTATTTTTTGGGTTTTATTTTCAAGAGGAAAAGGAAGTATATGACATAATCAAGGATGTCATGATGACATAGGCAGGGCACAGTCTGCGGCTCAGCCACGCTCGGCCAGAGCTCGCCGGCCGCGCCTATGCGGCGCACGCATGCACGGGCCACGGGGAACATGATCATCGAAGGCTTCATCGTCGCAGCTGAGCAAGACGGGCTTGTCACTGGGCGTGGGCCTTTGCCTTTGCCCTGGCGCCCTGGCGTCGTGGCTAATAAAATGGAGCTATCCGTGAGACCCATTGGAGCCCCAGACGGTCAGCAGCTAATAGAATGGAGTAATTGGTGCTCCTATACTAACTAGATGGATCGGTGGATCGACAACGGTTCGCACCGTGGATCAACCAACCCCATATTGATGCGTAGGCCGTCACCGCCCCATGGTGTGCTCGCATCGGCGCTGGCACTACTGCTCGCTGTCTCCCACACCAACACCGCCGCCCGCCGCTCTCCCACGCTGCTGCTTGCTCGCACAATGCAACCGCTGCCCGCATGCTTCGCTCCAATGGTCAAGCGTCGTGTTAGCATTGTCTCTGCAAGGAGAGAAGGCCAGAAGGAGCTACATTTCTTGGCTCCTCCTTCTTGCACTATATCAGAGGGCTCTGCCCCTGTCTACCGAGCCATTTTGCACAGCATTGTTCTACGGTTCCAGCTCCAAATTTATAGCCACCAAAGCCCCAAACTTTTAGCTTCTCCGCCTCGTCTTCTCAATGTATCTAGGAAGGAGATATACACCCTTTTTTTCATGTGCTGCTACATACACATACAAGTGTTTAACAATATCTTACAGTAGCTAGAGAGGAGCCAGAGCCCCAGGAGGCTGTGCCAAACGCGTTCAAAAAAACTCTAATAGACTACTCCCTCTAAAATAAATATTTTATGTTATTTCTTGCTTGACCTTCTGAAAGAATCTATAATGCCTAGAGGAAGATGAATAGACGTATCTAATCTAAAAATTTCTGAAAGGGGAGCTCAAGCCCGTCGCCGGATGCACCAGCGCAAGGCCGAGATGGCGCGACACGCCGACGCATTCATCGCGCTCCCAGGTCAGGTGGGTACGGGACGCTGGAGGAGGTCCTGGAGGTGATCGCGTGGGCTCAGCTGGGCATCCACACCAAGCACGTCGGCCTCCTCAACGTGGACGGCTACTACGACCCGCTGCTCGCCTTCGTCGACAGGGCCGTCCACGGTCCACCAAGGCTTCGTCAACCCCGACGAGCGCACCATCGTCGTCCACGCCCACACGCCAAACGACCTCCTCCACAAGCTCCTCCTGCAGGTCCAGGTCCATGACCATGTCGATGGCCACGACGGCTCTTCGTTGGCGCCGCCGCCGGAGCACATCACCTTCATCCATCACCAAGCAAATGCAACATTCATCATTCCTATACATAGTTACATACAGGGACTGACTGATACATACCGTACGATACGAACATCCTACAATTTATTATTCAATTATTATTAATTATTGTTTGCTTACTATCATCGCTCCAGCACCACCACCTGTGATTGTGAATTCTCCAATTGCTCTCTTGTTTTTTTTTTCTGGGCATTATCTACCCTGCATCGCATTTCCTTTCCGCTCTCCAGAGTCGTTCACATTCACTGGCCAGCGCAACGTGGGCAACCACACAATCCTCACAGTTGCGCTAACCTTGTCCCTATTGACAGCAAGTGCAAGGACAGGGGCCCCACCACTTACACCTTCTGATTCCTCCTTATATATACATAAATAAATCAACGCGCAACAAATTTACATTTATATATTCACAAACTACTGTGTACCACAAAACATTCATTCCTTCAGTGATTCCATTTTCAAATGTGGCAGACAACTGGCGGAGGCACATTTGAGAGATCATAATTTCTCCATACACAGCCAAACCGACCCTTGTTGCTGAGACAAAGTAAATCTACACACTGAAATGCACCCAAAAGGGGGTATATCAGTACTATATGAGATATCTCACAGAAAAGTACACTACAGATATAACAACATTCCTTTCAGCCTGGATAGTGTCCGGATACAGAAATCGCCATCCATCTATAAACTTCAACTAAAGAAGCATACAATGCTGTACCACAATATATATATATATATATCATGGGTAAAGCACACGCACCAATGTTAGTGAAATACATCGAGCACAAGAGCCGCTGCTAACACGTCCAGGGAAGCACAGCTGCTGAGACCCAGCAGTGGTCCCAGACACCTCCTGCGGCAAAACTGACTAGTCTGCTCCCAGTCTACTACCACAAATCTTGGAATCAGTGTCATATGGAGGTAACCAAAAATAAAATTACAGCAGGCACCTTCTTTCACCACCCTGGAAGAAAACTCGGGCACTTGGAAGTTGAGGGCTCCAGAGGTATTCCCAGGCCGGACCAACAAACAGGAAGCTACATTAGAGAAAGGTGAATCAACAAAGAACACTACGAATCTACCATCTCGTCTTGCAATTCGCTAGGAGCAATGAGCCCCGGAATGGCAAGCATCCGTTGGCGCTCCCTTTCTCTTTGGGCGGCAGCCTCTTCCGCGTATAGATCCTTGTTATCCTGAAAGCACAAGGCAAGCCACCGTAAATGTCCATCACAATACAATTTGCACAAAATCACTTGTAAACAAAAGGCAGCAGGAACAAAATCCATCGCTAATCTGCTGGTGGCACTAAGGGCCCATCACATACAAACCATAGAGCCTAGTTGTGGTAGTCTGTCGCATCCCAATTTATCTCTTTTGGATGGCCTCAAATGCATATAATCAGGATAAAGTTTATGGCAAGTGAAACTGGAGAGCTTACCTGAGCCGAGAACTCCTTCGACTGCACCAGGAAGTCTCTAATATGGTTTTTGAAGCTTGGAAGATCATGTTTCGAACTAAGAAGGCCGTCTACAAACTTGGTCACCTGTCCAAGGAATCTCATCAGGTCTGTGGCGACTCATGGCACAACCCAAGAACAGTGTAGCTGCAATCATACCTCGGTTACCGTCATGTTAGGGAATGATGTTCCTAAGAGCTTTATGGTGTAATCTCGAACAAACATGGCATTATCTGTGTATTGATATGGTACTGAAGAAGCATCCCATAGAGGCTCCGTTAGACCATCAACCTACACACATTAGCAAATCCAATAATTAGATGAACGAATAAAATGATTGGTTACAGGGAGGATGGATATAAGCATACCACACAAAATAAGTGTTGTAGCACCAAAACATGAAGCTTGAAACCAGGCTTGTGGAATGTGTCTGTGAGAACTGCAAAAATCTCTTGCTCAATTGTTAAAAAGTAAGTTTTGTAGAATTGATTTTGGAATCCTGAAGCCTGCAAACAGATCACATGGGATAGTTAGCTTCCATATAGCTATAGCCTATATGATGACAGCATTGGATGGAACATGTTTTCCCACCTGAAAATTTCTCAATATTTCCAACAATAGACTAAGGCCAGTCTCTGCAATATTTCTCTCTGTATGTCTGAATGCCCAATTAATCGAATCAATCACAAGCTTCAATTGCTGAAACAGAAAGTCAAATAATAACCATAAATAACTTGTGTTATCATAAATAACTTGTGAGTTCAAAGTTCACAATATTTCACATCAAGACCTCAAAACAAAAAGGGGTTACTACTAACCTGACTTGAGAGCTGGATTAATGCTTGGAAGCAATGGGTACCAATTGCACGAAGCAAAGAGAAAAATTTGAGGCGGTGCTCAGGATAATCTTCAAAGTTCTTAGTAATCATCTGGTAAGACAGAAAATAAACAACTAAATGCTACGTAAAGATGTACTTGAAAACAAAACCAGTAACAAAAGCAACTTAGTAATAGTATTCCTACCTCAAGAGTGCACTGGAAAACAGCCTCAAATATACGAGGCACGTCCTCCAGCATTTCCCCTTTGTACCTGCAGAAAAAAATTTAACTTCTAGAATTAATGCCAAGATACAATTAATGAGAAATAGCCAAGAATGGAAATACATGAATCAAATTGTGGCTCTAGACATCCAACATGACTTTTTTTAAGAGGAATTAATTTTAATATTGTCAGGTACAGCTTAGTTTGAAAAATAAAAAAAATGGCATGTGAACATGACACAGAATGAACAAAGAGCAGGCATACTTGTTAATGATTGTTGCAAACAAAGACAGAACTTCAGACTCCCTTGCATCAGGTACATTTCTAGCATAATCACCAAGGACAGGATCCATCATTGGTGGAACAAACTGCTTTCCTATATGTGGTAAATCTTCTGCCTTGTCCACAAAAGTCTCGATCAACTTTAGGGTTTCCCTCTTGACAGATCTGTCACAAATACAAATTAACTTAGTCAATGAGATATTCGAAATCATGCTTTTTCATTAAAGAGACATCTATGTAAAAAGCAAACTAGTGACAGCAAAGAGGTTATTTCTAATACTACTGATGTATTGAAAAAATGGGTTACTTATTCACATATCTCTAACTTCCTTATGTAATCCTATATAGCCTTTAGGCAAGGTAACCAATGTAATCACAGCAGACCTTTCTACAGGCACCCTATGCCCCAAACCCACAGCAGAGATCACCTCAAAGGGAATATTTGTTAAAAAAAACTACAAAAATCAATAGTTCATACCTCAAGAGTTTTACAAATGATGTCCTTGAGGCAAAAGGTCCTCCTTCAGCAATCGTGCTTGATACAAGCTCGCTGTACATTCTGATATCAAGAAAATGCATGGCAGAAAGGAGAGGGAGCATTAGCTAGTGAACCGTTAGCTTTGAAGAAATAAGGCACCAGTGCTATCACAACAAAATGGGAGGCACAGTGAGTAAAAAGTATGGGATACTGTGATCTTTCAGCAAACTAAGCCTAGAGTAGATAAGAAAAATGCTTTGAGCAAGAATGAAAGCTAGCCATCCAGCACCATAACTATAGGGGCCTAGCCCAGAGCAGAGCAGTCGCGTAACTACACAATGTGGAAGGGTGCATCCAGGTGCACTTCAGACCTGGTTATCTAACCTTAGGATATGCAAGCTAAAACACTAACTAGCAACAAATGATGCAGCACACATACCTGTAGACTGTTAGCATGTCCAAGAAAATTAGCGAAATCTGTGGGAAGAAGTGTGGCCCAAGGGAGCTTGCAACACTTGTGTTTGTCTGCAAGCACATATAACACTGTGATGTCAGTACCCCACTACCCCAACAGACATGCAAAGGGTAAAAGGAAACCAAAGAATCAAAGGCCAACATTTCCAGTTAGCACAAATTATAAGGAGAAAATGCAACAAACAATGGATAGTTGTTGACCCTCTAACTAGTGATTGGTGAAAATGACATTAAACCGCTATGGTAGACTTAAAAACATTTGAATCATGTGTTCAGGTGTCAAGCTACCACTAGAAACAATCAACACTTGGTTCTTTTTTGAACTCCATTTTGTTACCTGAAGGATGTTGAGAACTGATCTGATAACATCTTGGTTCTTCAAGATATCAATGCTTTGGCTTGCCTGGCCAATTATTTCTGCCCACTTCTGTAAAATCATAAAACCAAAGTGTAACCAAGTTAAAATCATATTCAAGAACAAGCAAAAGCTAAAACCAAAATGCATGCTAGAATACAAAACAAGAAACCTGATTAGGAAGGCTCATCAATCTCTTGAGGTATTCATCCCTCTTAGTGTTGTCAGATTCTGCTTGAATCATATGGCCAACCTGAGCAGTAAGCACAGAAAATGTTTTTTAAAAATAACTAATAATGGATTTTATTGGACCATTTTTTTCTCGTTCGTGTTCAACATACTGATTAAGTAAAAACGATGAATCTGATGTGGCTCAAGATCAGCAATTGTTGTAGCAAGGTTGGACAGAAGTTCAGAAACAAATGGTTCGTTCTCGCCCACCTGGAGAAATATGCAAATGTGAAAATCAGCACCTGGCAAAGATCTACGGAGGATATTGATATGCATGAATTCAGGACTAGTGAAACAACGTGAAAAATAGAATGAACGCATTTGTAGGTCATGATGGTGATGGGTACATTGAACCAACCCCACAAGGGTTCACTTTTAAGACAATAATAATAAAAAAAGAAATATCAAGTACAAGCATATACACCTTGGGAAAATTCTTGAACATACCTGTTGGGTCACAAATTTGCGCTTGCATTTTTGAACAATTTTCAGGAAGGTATCACATGCCATATCCTGCCACAAGCCACAGCAGCACATATCACACATGGTATTCATTGAAGACATTACCGAAAGACTAATTTAAGTGCATATGCAAATGGACACGATACAAACAGAAGGATGATAAATGACTTGTTCAACCACATACTCAAACAAGAAATGATGGACATTCAAAAATATGAAGATACAAAACTGCATACACAATTTGTGGCAACACTGACCTGAACTCCAGGATGCATCTCATGCATGAACTCAAACAGTTTGTTGACCACAGTTTTCAAAAACTTCCAATGAGCTCTGAGAAATCTTGGATACTGACCAACAACATACCTAACAATTACATCATAAATCAGCTAAATAATAGTAACCATATACATGTGATAAATGGCAGAGAAATGCTTTATTACATGATGTTACTTGCAATCACAGCTTTATTGTCTTTGCCCTTTGTGATTTCACAGAGGTTTAGCAAATCACGGATAACCATAACCAGAAACCTATTCTCCTGCAACAGACCCATGAGAAAATTCTTAGAATTCCGTCACACCACATCTAACATTAGTTAAGGATTGATACTTTCAAAAGTGTTTCTTAGAAGCAAGAAAACGGACAGAATAACATACAAACCTGCTCCTCTACCATAGAGCCTGATATTGATCCAATAGCCCAACAGAGAGTATTAAGGTTATTCCAACTCCAGTCTTCTCCATTTAATTGCTTGCTTAGTTTCTTCAACATCTGAAATTCCAGAATAAATGAACCCTAAGTGCTGGACCAAATTCACAAACAGCAAAAATAGAACAACTGCTATTCACCATGGACTTCATTGCAAATGCAGTGAATCAGGCATTCTAACCATGAAAGGACCAAATACAACGTAAGCACCATAAGCCACTTTTGAAATTAACTAATTGTTACAAGCTTGAAGGTTCATTCATGTAGTATTATTTTCTGAGCAAGGTAAACATAGAGTAGTATTAATTGCATATGTTCTTAAACATAAGTATCTGTGAGCATACCTGTTGCTCCGTATCCTCATGATCAAGGTGAGATAAATAGATCAATGTTTCCCTCATGATCTGATATTATTCAACATAACGGTAATTTCGTCAGTCAGGAGGTTACAAAGCTTATACAGAGCATATGAATGGTGGGGTGGTAGGATATTAGACAATCCTTTTACTAACCTTGTACTGAACAAGAACATCGTTGTCTTTCATTGTCTCGCGTACAATGTTGCCATTTTCGTCTTCAACAATAAGTACTTCCTCAGGCTTTGCCATTCGACAAATCATCAGCATCCGTAGTTTTGAGAGTGGAGCAGAGTAAAGCTGTCTCCTCTGTTGAACAGCAGCGCCAGTCCCATCTACCATTCCAGGAACCATCTGTGCCTACAGTATAGTTCTAATGAGATTCAGAACTTGGAACAAAACAATATAATTTGAGAGCATCAAAGAAAGGGAAAAAAAAAAAAAAGATCCCCAAGAAAGGCAGTCTACATAGGAGCAACTAAAGGAACAAAAAGGGAAAAGGACGCTAAAGAAATGTCACAAAAATGTATAATAAAATTAGTAGGAAATTGATATTCATTTTATTCAGGTAATATTCCAAAAGATAAACAAAAAGTCAAATAAAAGCACCTGAAGCCCCATCATGCTTACAGTTGCTGCAGGTTCCATTTGATTGTGTGCTTCAAATAGCTCTAAGACAAACACATTCCAGTAATCCAAGCAGACCTGTAAAGTTTCATAAGAAGGTCTGTAAATTATCCAGTGCTGTAGGGTGGTCTTAAACCATATTTCTATGACAAATATATTTCAGCATTCCTACCTTAAAAACCTCTGTATCATCAACATATGAAATTCCAATAAGGTACTCAAGACCCATAAGCAAAGCAGCAATATTTTCTTGAGTTGTTTCCAGTATGCGCATGTGATTCTGCATTTAGCACAAAAGGGAAAGGGTTAGACCAATTGGAATCATTTGTTTATGGAGTATCTTCGTATACATTATCATTTATCTATTTGTTCTTTTCATAGTGCTTAAAATGATAAGCAACAAAAGCTGATAAAATACAATCTGAAGCATGGCATATTGCATATTAGTTACCGAACTTAAAGAACAATCTGCAAATCCCTACAAATAATTGTCTATTGCCCTAAGTTGATCTTATACTAGACAAGGACTAGTATTCAGGGGGAACCTTACCTTAAAGAAGGATGTGAAGAAGAGTGCGAGATTTTGTATAAATGCCTGCACAAATGAACAAAGCATGTTTATTTATATTAATAAGAGTGACAAAATTAGGGGAGCACGAATCAGGGACTCCTAGTATATACCACTACACCAAATAATATGGTTGTGGGTGTACCTGCTCTTCAGTGGAACCATTGGCATATGCGTCTGGGATTTTTTCAGGAGGAAGAATAGCCTATATGCAAGAAGAAAAACTTCAATAAACTAAGTCTGTGGAGAAATGAATTATTTGGACAGAAGAAAAATAGTAAATGTCTTGAAATTACCTGCAACTGAATCATGAAAAATGTATACATCTTCACATACTGCACGTTATAAAAATCACCAAATTGAAGAGCTGCAACCTGCAAGGTAGCTAGATATATTAGAGAAAGAATTCAAAACAGAACTTCACCAATTGGTCCCAAACAGAAGCATGAGGCTAGTGTAACATATCACAATACTGAGCTCCTGAACACTCTATAAAAAAATTGTTTTCCCATTTGTCTGTTGAAATTATGAACTATGGCTAAATTAGACACAGAAAACCTAAGTGTCCCTTACCTCTGTTAGACATTGAAGTGTGAGATTCCGATAAGCAGCAATAGGGAAGAACTTCAGTAATGTCTCCAGCTAAATAAAGAAAAAAAAAAAAAAAGAAAAGAAAAGAAAAGGTAAGGCCCAGCATGTTCGTAGGCACATTTGACGTTCAGTCACAAAGTTCAGTCATCAACATACCAACGGTGACTCAAAGATGAATCCAACGGGGATCCATGATAAGAAAGCATGGAGTGTCGCCAATGTAGCACGGATGAGCTCTGGCCTTTGCGTTGCAGATAGGACATACAGACATAACTCATGAATGAGCCGGAACTCACTGAACAAAGAAAATAAGATATAAGTTAAAACAGAAGTATTCCTGCCTAAACCATACAAAACGGCAAGTAACATTTTTTTGTTTAAACATTGATTCATGAATAAACTATCGAATGGAACCTCCAAGGTAGCCAAAAATAAAGAAGTTGACAACAAACCCAACCTATTAAGTGAAGACTTCAGTTCTTTGATCTTTTGTTGTGTCATTTCACCTCTTGAGAAGTCAAAAATTTCCTCGCTTAGAAGCTGCATGTTATTTAATTGGATAAGCATAACCACAATAATGTAAATTAAAGAATCGACGAAAATGTCAAAATTGAAAATACAGAGAAAATAACTTTGCCTTCAATATAACCATGCAATTTTCACATATAGTTTCACTACTCTTTGCAGCTGCAACAAGATCAGGTACGAAGGATGACCATCTAGCAGGCCACTCATGTTTCAGGACCTATTACATTGAAAGGAAGCACCATGAGAATAAATATTTCAAAACACAAAGCATTATATCGATGATGGAAACAAGAACACCAAAATACACCAAAATACAGTGCATGGTTTAGATGACCTGGTAATAAAGAAAACGAAATGCTAAATGTACAGCTTACCTGCACCAAAATAATATTGAGTTTATTGACATAAAGCCTCTCCTGCCGAAAGGTAACTTCATTGCTGGAAAGCTGTCAATAGTGCAAAAAGGATTAAATGAATCAGATTTTTAGTTGATAAGTGTAATCAAACTATAATAAAACAATACAGATATTAATCCTTACCTGCACAATAACATCGGATATGTAGTTCTTTATGCCATCACGTTGTTCAACAGGCAATGCATTCCACCTGTACTTGATAACACTTTCAAGTACCTACATGAATGTTGGTAACAAAATCATCACGTGCTAAAGATTGAAGACTAGGACTGCACGTGCAGCCGTTAGTAGTTAGCCCACTCGCAAATTGGCTTCCGTTTATATCATTGATATTCTATTCTATGATTTCCGCTCATATGCCTATACTATACAGTACAACCTTAAAAAGCTCTGCATGCAACTATTGTTTAATGTTTAGCATCATTGCATGCCTCATGTGCCAAATTATTGCCACACGTTACTTATGACCACAGACAAAAAGATGCAAAAAATCAAAGCCATAACTGAAAGGACTTTGTCATTTCTTGGAATGCAGTTACAACTAATCCTGAAGATATAGAAAACTGCACCTCATATCGTAGTGATAGACAGAGAAACTTATATAGATGCATATATCCTTGACTAGGCATTTCCATTTGCAGCTGGAAATAGCTGAAACCATATATTATGGAAGTACAGGAAAAAGGGGGGCTGACCATTATTGGTAAAAACACAGTTCCATATGCATAGACCACATAATGGTATGACCTTAAGAATTTTCCACCTAAATAATGTCAGCCTTAGTATATGTTCCAACATATGTCAGACACAGCCATGCATTCTAAGGTCGTGTTAGATGAGTCTGTAGATATGATATGACTATACAAGCAAGCCTTCTATTTAAGTTGAAGGCTAAGTGAAAATCTGAATTGCATTTATTACTTATTAAAACCAATCGACCAGGGCATAAACATAGCGTCCATCCTCCCCTTGAGACACAAGCTACCCTCCCATGTATGACAACAGCCAGCAGAATGGACGAACTTACTTGCAGTGCAAAGAACTTGGTGTTCAAATTCTGGGAGTTCTGCAGAATGTGTACGACTTGTAGCCACATGTCTGGGTTATTTTGTAGATCACGCAGTATCTGATCAGCAGCACTCCTCTGAAATGAAAGGCAGCAGATACAGTTATTAGTGGACAATGTCAAAGCCAGAAAGCTAGAAAGTAGAAACAAATACAGAAAACTAGCAATGCTAGGCCACTGGTAATGAGAGACAGCAGTCAGCTCAAAGGGGCAGAATCCCAGCTGTTCACGTTCGCACTAACATTTAAGTCATTCTGAAGGCCTAGATAGCGTTAGTGTGAACGGAGCAGATTAGGGCGTCTCCGTCTCACAGACAACCACGACATGCCATGCTAAAGCAGTAACCAGCATAAGAAAAAACCTAATCACCAAAGCATCCTAGTTAAGCAAAACATGTAGCATTCGCATTTAGCGAGTCGAGCTCGGATAGACTGGAATGCTCGAGCAGCCGAAGTAAACCCTAAAGTCGGTGGGCAAGTAATCCGCGAGGTGGCGGGCGGGTAGTCGGGCGGAAGAGATTACCTCCTCTTTAGATCCGGTGCCGTAGAAAGCGGCGACGGTGGCATCGAGCAGCGTCACGTCTATTGGCTGACTTAGATCCCTGAGCTTCTCCGCCATGGCGGCAGCGGTTGGAGTGAGCAGGCGAAGGAAGCTTGTGGAGGCAACGGGGATCGTGGGAAGCAGTAGAAGGCTCCGGAGGCGCGAGAAGGCGCAACCCTAGAAGCAGCGACCGCGGAGACGCTGGCGGCGGCTGCGGCGGCGGCGGCTGGGGTTCTTATCGGGCGAGGGAGAAGGAAGAGGGAGTCGCGGGGAGAAGAAAGGGGGATTTCCTTTTTCCTTTTATTTTTGGTTTTCGGGGGTTTAAGAGAGGAGTTGGGACGCGGGGAGGGAGGGAGGGAGTTGCTGCCAAACCACGCCAAGGCAAGGTATGGTTGAGCGCCAATTGCACGCAGCTCCACCGTCGCTTGTATAAATTATTACGTCTAGGTCCCTGCTTCGGTTTCCCTGCTTCAGCTTCTGACTGGCTTCAGCTTATGGGAATCTGCAGTTTCTTCTTAGCTCAAGGGGAGGAGACTTCATAGGTGCATCAATTAATTTTGGCAGACTACTTACAGTTACGGTCGGCTATTTTGTTTTTTATCTCAGCCACGTGCTCACCCACACGCATGCCCTCTATAGCATCATCTTTCACTGCGCACACACACTCTCTCTCCTCGGCGAGATTCTTCCTGCGGCCGCACCTGTGAGCAGTGAGCTCCCCACCGCCTCCCCACGCTCGAGCTCGCGCCTCTCCTCCTCCTTAGATTCCGACAAGTTCTCTCTCATCTTCCTAAACTTCGGTGGGCTTAGAAAAGAAAGGTTTGGGGAAGAAAGATCCGCCATGCAGTGGGGATGGCTAGTGGACGGTTTAGGAGTGGGCAGCGACAGGGTCGAGGATAAGACGGAGAAGGGGTGCCATAGATGGAGACGATGACGGTCGTGCCCGCACAGGGAAGAAGGCGGAGAGGAGCACATCAAACCCGTGCATTAGCCACGCCCATTAACTGTTTGCCTAGTATAGACACTCTGTGGCGAAGGCATATGCTACGAATGAAGGATTAGGACTAGTACACCACATCGGCTGTAGAGACTTCATTATGCAATCAGGTTGTCTTGAGGTAGTGGAGACAACGAAGGATGGTAGCTTCTCATCATCGGCGGTAGCTCTAATCTTTGAAGTTACATATGGATGGATTTTCGAACGGCTATGCTAGAACAAGTCGATGTGACCATGCAACAGAGGGGTATGTTTCGTTACGACATACATGCATGTGTTTACCGGTGCTATGTGATAAATAATCATAAAAAATCCATACACAACGCAAACAAAATATCCAATATTTGATAGATGGGAAGATGCTCATAATCTAATAATTTAGAAAGGAGCTGTCATATAAAATCAAGGTCGGGCCAACGTGTGGGCTTAGTTTAGGGAACAAAGCGATGGCTACTGGCCCTTGTAATAGGCTTGCTAAGAATGCATTACATGGCCCTACTATATACAGTATTGTGCTCTAGCGATATTAGTTAGGAAAGGCAACAACTTATCCTATAACCCAACATATGCTTGGAGGTGCATTAGCAAAATAGAGGGCAGCAATAAAAAGCCACCGTTGTTCATGTCATTGCTCTTGCTCACTTGCAACTCTCTTATCATAATAATATGGCAATAGAAATTACATAAGACTAGCTGAGTCGCCCTTGCACCTGATCGATTCGCACATTACAATTCAATTTAACAAAGCCAGCTGGGGTTGCTACCATTTTTACCTTGGCTTTGGAAGGTCTATTCTGGTCACTATATATCTTCTTTGTTACCAAATTCATGCATCCACATCACCACTCATATGTAACTGTTGGATGATGTCGTTGCCCGTGGTTGCTTCCGGAGAAGCAGAGTTCAGTAAAGAAAAGTTGTGTATGGCCTAAAAAATCACATGTTCGTCCTCCTTCCTGCTTGATTGATGGCAGCGCGTCATCATGGTTGGCTTCTGTTTAATTATGTGCCGCTTCATCGCCTGAGTGAGTGTTTCTGCTTGCTCCCAAGTCCCGCCCTATTCATTCATTCACTCATTCATTCATGTATTTTGTTACCCGCGTCCTGTTCTGTCTCCATCTATATATGCCTTTTGTGGTCGCCACCACCACCTCTGTGGGCTGTGGCCGTTTGTTGTACCCTTTGTTCTTCCCTCTTAGTTTCCGGTGGCCCCGTGACATTCTTGCATTCTTCATCCTCTCCATAATATAAGTCCTCTCAGCTGTTGTTTCCTCTGTCCTTGCTGTTCTGTGTCCTTCCGGTGCCTGAATGTTCACAAGGAGCCAGGAGGGAGGGGCTGCTTGCTAAGCGTTGATTGCCTGTGGGTGACATGTGAACCGGCCACTCGTGGCCACTCGTTGCTTGCTAAGAGTATATATGCAGAAGAAGAGGTATACGTATATAAACGTGTGGCAGCATGTCATATATATACACACACACACTAGGTAGTATTATATATTGCTTCATATATAATATAACTAGATAAAATCCCTGCGCGTTGATGCGGGTCATCAAATGGGAATATATATAGACCCTGTCCAAATCTCATTTACCTGAACCCTTCAACCCTACTATACCTAAAGGTCATCCCCCTCCCAAAAGTTCTGGCAGTTTTCCTTCACAAAATCAAGCATATTTCGAAGGACCTCATATAATCTATGTGATATGCAGTTATGCTAGGTTTTTTCTTAGAAACGGCTTAAATGTTTTAAAAAAATTATCTAAACATATCCATGTAGGATCTTGTTTTGAAGAGTTTATTAGGAACACCATGGTGCAATTGGATTTTAATTACGATACTTGGTTTAGGTGCTACGACTTTTTTTCTATTTCAAAAGAAATAGCTAGTGGGAGGTAAATGAGTCTTAGTGCTTGTAACTCCTTTGATGATGTCAATTGACATCACTTTTGTAAAATAGAGTGATTTGGTTGGATGGAACCCCTTAGTGGGTCTTAGCAATATAGGAGTAGTAGATATAATACATCAAACAAATATCAGGTACTTGTTCGATGACTGTGAACTGAGGTGTGTGTACACGTAGTACGCATGGATCGATGATCGCTATATATAGAGATGGATCGAACAATAATCATCGATATACTACCATAAATACGTACTTAATAATTATAATTATATATGCAACCAAACATACACACATGCATGCGTCTGATATAGAAAGGTGGCTAGAGGATTAGTTAGGGATTGTAGTAGTCGGAGTCCCAGAGCGGTCTGAACCACATGAAGTGGACGGACTCCTGGAACGTCATCATGAGCAGCAGTATGGCCACCGCCACCGCCACGCCCCACGGCGCCGCCGACGACGAGGAGGACGATGTGTATGGGTAGTGGTGCGCCGCCGCCCTTTGCCTCGTCCTCCTGGTGGCCCAGTACCTGCGGCGCCAGCTGAGCGTGGCGAAGAGGAGGAAGGCGGCGGCGAGGGCGAGCGGCGCGGCGAAGACGCGGGCGCCGATCTCGGCGCGGCGCTCGATGGCCTTGTAGTCCACGTATCCGGAGACGGCGAGGAAGAAGACGACGATGGCGAAGAAGGCCAGCAGGCCCGGCGGCGGCAGCGAGCACGACGACAGGGCGCGCGCCGCCCAGCTGCGCTTCCAGGACCGCCGATGATGATGGTCGGAGGAGTGCAGCCACGACGACATGATATGATGTGAAGCTGGATTGGATTATACTACTGATTGATGATTGTTGATTGGAACTGGATCGATCCGCCTGGCTGCTGTTAACTAAGCTACCTAGCTAGTTCTCGCTCTCTCGGCTGCCTTGCCTAGCTAGCTCTCGCCACACTCGCTAGCAGTCGCCAGCAGCAGCAGCAGGCCAGTTGCCTTTGGAGAGCGCTAGCTTAGCTAGCTTGTGGTGTGAGCATCCGATCCGGCGGTTCCAGTGATATATTTATGTGCAGTCGTGGAGAGAAGAAGAAGTATAAGAGAATCCGACGATGATAGTGGAAGAAGCATCTATCGTCCCCTTTAATTTAATTTTTTTTTTTTGGCAAAAGAAAAGATTCAAAGGAAGACTACTAATTGGTGTGAATCGAATTTTAGGATTGAGGACACGGAAGCAATAATCGATGCGGTGGGTTGGAGGGGACGGAGTAAGAGCAGGAATATATGCTTGCTAGCTATTCGTCGCACGGCGGGCTCCAGGTCCAGGCACCGCACCGGCTTCTGACAAGAGAGAAGAATCCATCGCACTGGCACTCCTCACACGGTCACAACGGCCGGCCACTGCTCTCCTGCCTGCCAGCGGCCATTGCCAGATCAGCTTATAATAACCGGCAACTTCCTCCTTTTCTTTCATAATATATTTGTTTTATCCTAAATCAAATATTTATTATTTTTTCAACAAAATATAGAAGAACCACGATAATTTATACATGCATATAAATAAATATCAGATCCACGCCATCGTCACTTATATAATTGTGTCTTTCCATTGGTGCTATCCAAAAGGACCGCAACCAAGCAAACGTTGTCTCGTGCATGGCAAGCCAAGAGAGAGCACTCCCTCTCTCTCTCGAAAACACACACACACACATTGCGATGACACTTAAGCCCATTTTTTTAGCTCACCTCGCGTTTTGGCATTAACGCTGACTCACCTCCCAAGTGTCGTCCTACACTCGTTGGCTCGTTGCCACCACTGCCACACCTCCTCACCATCGATTGATGCCTCTTAAATCGTAATCCTCTCCATCACCGATGCCTATATCTTGTTAACTATAACCGTGCCATTACAAATTTGGCATTTTAGAGAAACATCACTCTTATCCACCTAATAAAACTAGTATTGTGTGGGTTATCTGGGCCACATAAAGATCACGATGTTTTCATATGGACCGACATGGCCCATTATACTCCTCCTCCCTCCCTCCACTCACGACACATGGGTCCCACTTGCATTGCTACCCACTCCCTCTTTCCCCCCCTTCGTTGCAGAGGCTCGCTGTGCCACCGCCCTTCCTTTATTAGTCGCTGCCGCCGCACAACTGCGCAACCGTTTTCCAACTTAGCCATCCAATCCCGTTGGTCATCCCCCTCGTGCCCCTAGCTTCGTTGTCAAGTCCATCCTATCATCACACCGCGTAGCTATCCCTACTAAGCGTAATCCCATGCTCGGGCGCATCTCTTTCTTTCGCCTCTAGGCCACTATGCTCCCTGCCACGCACGCACCCTGACAATTCCATGCTCATGAAGAAGATGGCACGAGCACCATTCAGTTCGAACGAGAGCACGTTCAAGCGTTTTCTAGGAGCAAGCTTGTCTTAGAATCTAAAGGAACCTTCGAACAGCTCCATCTTACCATTTGTCAACAAAACAACACCGGAAAAAAAGCTATTTTATTGTATTCTCCTCCATCTCACAAACCAAAACACATTCTTATGCTCTTGCTTTCTCCTTCTCCACTAGACATAAGCACTGTCCCGTGGTTGTTCTTTTTTTTTGATCGGCTGCTCATGGTTGTCTTTTTTTTCTCGACATCTCTCATCTAGTTACAAACCGTAATATCCTGCGGTTATCTTGGTACTGAGCCAAGTTAGAGGAAACCAAAAACCCAAAACAGTTTATTTACATACATGAAGTTAATTAACGAGCAGCTTGTCCAAACCCAGCCAGGCGCATGAAAAGTTTCATTCGGGCTTCTTTGGGCTCGGCCCGGCCCGGTCGCGAATTGCTGTCTCCTCTTGCCTCCGCCGCCGGCGTACGGTTTCCTGCAGAGAGAACCGGCACAGCCGCTGACGATTTCCGTCAATCGTGGTGGCGCCGGATGTTGCGGCCGCCCTCGCGCGTTGCGGCGCGGTCGTCGCTCGAGTCCACCGTGCATCACCTGCCACGGTCAGCTTGCTCCTGCCTTTTGCTTCCGTTTCCCTTCCTTTTTTTTTTTTTTTTTTTCGCCGCGCCTCTCCCTCTTCTGGCTAGCTTGGCGCATCAAAGTTCGATTCCATTCAATTCAATTCAATTCAATTCCATGGCGTGCACCATTTGATGGATGTGTCCCTTGACTGCAACATGCTTCACGGGGCCCGTGTAGGTATGTCGTACCCGAAGAATCTCGAGACCGCCATGGAGGTGGAGGCCATATCGTTAGGGACAACGAAGCTAACCCTGCCTGCCACCACCATAGCTATCACAGACGGAGTCCCCCATGTCGTCAGTTCTGTGCTTCTGCCGGACTGTCTCTTTTTTTCTCGAATTTTGCTAGTACCCGTTTCCTTCTTCCTTTACCCTTTGAATTGAATTAGGATACATGCTCCTTCTCAAGCTAACCCAAAAAGTCCTTCTAGCTTTTTTTTTGAGACTTTTACTTGTGTGCCGTAAAAAAGATGGAAATTGTATACGAGCCACTAAAAAGTAGGATCTCTCATCTATATTTATGCTCTAAACTCTTTTTACCCTCCATGCCACTACCGTCGTTAAACTGTAGGTGTGAAAATTAAAAAAAATGCCCTCAGATATAAATATGCTATTAAATTCTTTTTGAACGTCTTAACGACTTTAAATGAAAAAGCTCAAAATTAGATAGTCGTAGATCTCATTAAGATCTATAATTTTTATATAAAAATTATTTTCATTTGATTTTGGACATAACTTTCTATTTTTTAGTTTTTATTTGAGTTGTTAATATGCTTAAAAAAGTTTAGTAGCATATTCATACCTATATTGTAGATCTCAGTGAGATCTACGACTTTTGAGTTTTGAGTTTTTTTCATTCAAAGTCGTTAAGATGCTTAAAAAAAATTAATAGGGTATTTTTGACTTTTCATGCTTAAAATGTTTGTTCAAGATATCAGTAATAATCCTTACTCATTGGATGAAATAGATGGCTAGGAATTTTAGCAAAACTCTAGTGTAAGTATAGGTCAATTATATAAGTTGAATTGACCTCATGGATTATAATTTGTGAATATTTTGTTTGCGGGCTTGTACCCAAGGCATGGCTTCTATTGGGTGATACAGATTTTTGTATATAAAATGGGGGAAGACTTATGTGCAAAAGGATCTCCATTAATCATACTGTCTTTTGTGTCAAGCATATGCTCTTTGTGGATGCAAGGCTACTGCTGGTTGATGCAAGCTTTTGTATATAAAATTAGAATTAGAGAACCTTAGTTTATAGAAAAGGATATCAGTTCAACATATCTTTTGTATATGCAAAGCTTTTGTATTAAACTCTCAAATTGCAGCAAACACATGTTGCGTCATTCCATTTAATTGCATCATAGGATGTATGCATTCTCTTCTCTGTTCCTTGTAATTTCTCCTAAAAGAAGGAGATGCTAAACACTTGGGGTCTGCGAAGGGAAGGGGGAAAAAAATATGGCTTTGATCCTAACCATTCATGGCCATTTGAATGGATCAGATATAGCTACTACATAGCTTGTAGTAACAAATACTAGTAGAATGCCCCGCACGTTGCTGCTGATATGAAGTAGAAATATAAGAAGTTTATAATAATCGAAACTATGAATTAATCGATACATATATATATGGATGTAGTAGGTTAATTGTGGAGGTTGTATCTATTGACATACATGGTATAGATTATTTAAACTGAACATCACCTAAATCTTATCTACCTGACCCCCATCCCTACTATACCTGAGGGTCATCCCCATCTCAAAATTCTAGGAGTTTTTCTTCATAAAATTATGCATGTGTCAGAGAACCACATGTAATCCATGTGATATACAGTTTTGCTAGGTTTTCTTACAAACGGGTTTGCTTAGAAACAGTTTAATTTTTTGTAAAAAAGTTATCAAAATATATCCATGTGGGGTCTTATTTTGAAGAGTTTATTGCGCGGAACACTATGGTGCAATCGGATTTTAATTACGATACTTAGTTTAGGTGCTAAGATTTTTTTCTTTTTCAAAAGAAATAGCTAGTGGGAGATAAATTAGTTTTAGTGGAAGTAAGTCCTTTGATGATATAAGATAACATCACTTTTAAAGGCTCAACCAATCACAATCAAGAGAATTAGCTTAGTGGAGTTTAGGCTTATAGTAGTTATAGATTTGCTACTGCATGTGATCCAGGTCCTTGCCCCACCACACCTGGGTGTGCCTTACTTATTTAGCCAAAATCGTGCGATGGGCTGGGCCGGCATGTGGGTTTATTGGACCTCCACGGACAAGTAAAAGCCCAAACAAGGAGGAGGAGAGAAGACGACGACGACTGAGAGAAGTGAGCGGACTGGCAAAGGAAGCGGCGGCAGCAGCACGAAAAGCCCCTCCCCTCCCGTCGTCGACTCGACCCCGATCCGCCACCGCCACCGCCACCGCCACCACCGCAGCAAGCCAAGCCACATGGCGGCTTCACTCGTGTCCTCGCTCACTGTGCCCCTCGTCTCCGCCGTCCTCGGTGCCGCCATCGCCCTCGTCTTCCTCGCCGGCTACCTCCGCCGCAAGCGCGCCGCCATCGCCCACATCCCTCCCACCGCGACCGCCGCCGCCCCCCGGACCAGCCTAAGCATGTCCGCTCCTCCAACCAGGCCCAACACAAGAAGAGCCACCTCCGCTCGCATCACCACGCGGCCGACAAGGTGATCTCAATCTCCCCCGTCTCTCTTTCGACTTAACACTCCCTTATTATAACCACCAGGGAAACCAAATCCGCTCCGCCGGGATTCATCCGAAATCCTTCCTATGCACCACAGACACGGAGATGGGCATGAGCACACCACTGATCTCCATAATCTTTTCTCCTAATAGGACGCCGCCAAGAAGCACCACCATCTCGATGTCAACACCTTGAGGGGCCATACTGACTCCGTCACTGCACTTGCCTTCTCCAGTGACGCCTGCAACCTAGCGACCGGTCAGCCTTCTCATTGTTTCATGTGATGTGATGGCATGCGTTTTCTTAGTCTAGTTTGATGCCGCCTCTTCTGTGGATATGTATCTTTGTGGTCTCTGCTGTTATCATTCCACTTCTAGTTGTTGGCTATTTTTTGCCATCGGCATTGCAAATCCACTTCATCTTACGAAATCATCACCAATCAGGTGTAACAGTTGCCCCCACAATCCAGTGGATACTGAATCTGTCCTGTTCATATTTATATTGTTGCAGTATGTGCTGATGGAGCGGTGAGGATATTCAGGATAGATGATACCTCTAGCAAGAGTTTTAAGTAAGTTCTTGCGTTCAACAAGAGTTATATACTTCTATCCAGAAATGCATGGGTAGGCCATGGAATTATATGCATGCGGGGATGCTTGCAGGATTCTGAGGATTAACCTGCCTGCTGGAGCGCACCCTACCGCTGTTGCTTTCTCAGAGGGGTCATCATCTGTTGTTGTCGCGGCACAGGCGCTTCTGGGATCATCTCTCTATATGTATGCGGATGTTAGTGCTCCTCCATCCGCGGAAAACAAACAGCAGGGAAAGCTTTCTCCACCTGAGATCAAATGGAGTCACACCAAGATCCATGGCAAGGAGTCTGTGCTCAACCTTACAGCGGCCCGTGCAACTCATGGGTCGGGTGATGGGAGCACTATACTTATCTCATGCTCAGAAGGTGTGACCTGTTCTACTGCTCCTCACAATGCTTAATAAGTTATTAGTTTTTATAGTGGATTCAAGATTGTAATTGGCAGGTGTTTTTATTCCATTAAATTCTAATTTAGATGTTTTTTTTCCTGTAAATAGTAAACACAGACACTTTTTATTTCTGGCTAAGGCTAATTATCCTAAGCTATTTGCAGCAACTGATATCAAAGTTTGGCATGGAAAGAGTGGAAAGGAGTTGGGTACAGTTGACACCAATCAGTTAAAAAATAATATGGCTGATATATCCCCAAATGGTCGCTTCATAGCTGCTGCAGCTTTTACTGCTGATGTCAAAGTTAGTTGTGTTCCACTGGTTCTAGTCTTCTTCTTGTCCTTTTATTTTTTCTGGAATAATTTTTTTTTTACAGTATCAACTATCAAAGACCGTTACATGGCTATTTTTTGGTTAACTTTTCTGCTTTATATGAGTTGTTAATGCACTGGAATTGTTCTCCACCGAAAGGCTGTCTTTGTATCGTGATATTAGTTGCAAAGTTTATTGAAAATCAAATTAGACAAACTGCCAGGCTCTTCTGTGCCACAGTTACTGCTTCATAGTTGCAGTGTTTATGTGTTCCCTAATTATTGTGATATTTACTGATGCTTTAGGTGTGGGAGTTAGTTTACTCGAAGGATGGTTCAGTGAAGGAAGTTAATAAAGTTATGCAACTCAAAGGTCATAAGGTAATAACGCCCAATCTTGTTTGCGATGAGTTCCATTTGATTGGACTTAATCTTGAGAGAAACTGATGCATTTTTTTTAATTCAGAGTGCTGTTACTTGCTTGTGCTTTGCTTCAAATTCTGAGCAAATTATTACTGCATCCAAAGATGGTTCAATTCGTGTATGGAATATTAATGGTATGCTATATCCAGTTACCTCCACATCTTTGTTGCTTCTTGAGTTCATAGCATCTAGAAAGTTAAACTTGGCATGTTCCAAAGTGCATGAAAGGGTCATAAACACATGGTTTTTATTGTGCTTTCCACAAAGTTGTCACTTTGGAAGGTTGTTCCTTTCTTTCAATACAAGCCTTCAGTGGTTCACTTATCTGTTAGTCGAATCTCCCATTAGAAACATCCAGTGTGTAAATGTGTTATAGTAGTGACCAGAGTTGTCATTCCCCTGATTTTTATTAGCCTTTCTCTTTATTTTGGTCTCCTCGCCCACCTTTTCTTTGACACTAAAGATGCAAATTTCCTGTATATAATTGCCTGTCACAATAACACAATATTCTGTTGATGTTGCCATTGTAGAAGTATATGCTCATCTTGTCCTTTCAAGCATAGTGCTTTGCTGTTTTGTTTTTTCTGTGGTTTTCGTGATCTGATACACATGCTTCTTACTGTTTTCAGTAAGGTATCACCTTGATGAGGATCCAAAGACCTTGAGAGTTATGCCAATTCCACTTCATGACTCAAAAGGTTCAGTTTGCCAATATGACCACATGAGCGTCTCTCCTGATGGTAAAATTCTGGCTGTAACAAGTGGATCAACGTTGCAATGGTTATGTGTGGAAACTGGTGCAGTTTTAGATACAGCTGAGAAAGCACATGAAGGTTTGTAATGTCCTTAACTGCTTGGGTGAATCATCTTCATATTATTTTGGAAGTAATGGTGCCTCCAAACCTGTGTGGGCTGTGTGTATGTCTTTCATGATTAGTCTTTTCAACTGATACACTTGGAGCCCTAATCCATGATGCATTGCTGTTCTAATCTTTAGAAACACAAGCACCTATTGGTCGACTTTAGGCAATCTGTTCTTTGTGCCAAAAAAAATTATCAGCAAAGTAGCATGCTGGTGGCAGTTTTGATAGATTGTGAGTTCTACGTCTTAGGTGCTTGAAAAATTTGAATTAGTTCTTAGAATATTTGAAATTGTGGAATCTTTTGTGTTTGAGCTATCCAAAGACTTGAATTAGTACTTATTGTTGGGCACTAACCTGTGAGTTCCCAGGTCGATGGGGTTGAGGAACATGGTATGCTACCTGGGAAAGGTTTTTATAAGTTGGGGATGGGAACGTCCCACATTATGGGGATGAGGAATGTGGCTTTGACCCTGTTGCCTGTGGCTGTTGCCAGTACAACCAATATAATTCTTTTTTTCGAAGTAAAAGGAAGGAGCTATGCCGCTCAATTAAGAAGGAAATAGAGGTTTTTATACAAGTGGCACATGAGGCGCCTAAACACCAAGGTCCGAGGACCAAAGAGGAGAAAACACGTGTGGCCCTATTATGATTACCCCTCACCAAAGTTCATTGCCCTCTGCTTTTGCACAATGTATTCTTTAGCCCGAAAAGCCACCTGTTGCGCCTAAACACCAATATAATTCTGAGCCCTGCAGCCTAGACGTAGTCCTATGGAACATGGCTATGCGACGTTGAAAACTTGTCGACTATACATGTTTAGACTTCTGAAGATCCATCTTATTTCCTCTGCACAATGACAGAACTACGATTAGAAGACGTGTGATATCAACAACCAAATACTAGTATAGTATATGTACTATATTTCTTCTTAATCTTAAAGGGCTCCAATGAAGGGCAGGCCTGGTGCAGTTGGTTGAGCGCTAGCTCACCGAAGTGCCAGGTCGTGGGTTCGAGCGGCCACCCTGCAGTTTACTGTAGGGGATAGGCTTGTCTCGTGAATTTTCCTTCCCCAGACCCCACTGGTGTGGGAGCCTCTGGCACTGGGTCTGCCCTTTTAATCTTAAAGGGCTCCAATAGAAAAAAAATTTAGAGGACGAGGGGGGTCATGGCTCCTGCCAGTCCCTCTACTGTAGCACCCTTCCTGGCTCTGAAGTATTTCAGCCCGCTTTTTGATCGACCCTGGTGTTTGATGTTGATAGTGTATGACAGGATGCATGGGCATACTGATTTCTTGCTTTGAATGACATGCTTTTGACATGTGCTCAGGTGATATAACTGGCATTGCTTGGGCTCCACGGACGATTCCCAATGGTAAGATCTCCAGAAATCCTGTCAAATGAAATGTCTATCAGTCCTTGTTAGGAACTACCAATGATATGAGTCTTATGCAGTTTACATTTACTTTTATTGTGACATTTTGTAGACGCATTTATATAGGCTAGCACTTGATTTGAAAAAAAAAATGATATGTGCTTTATCCTGATGACTTGACTGCAGAGTATGCATGCTAATCATACTCATGGTGGTTCCTTTGTGTCCCAATAAGTAGTTAATGAATTTTCTGTTTGGAGTTGATGGACTTTATGTCATGTAGCCTTTATTTGGAAGAATACCTTTTTTGTGAGGGAGCATGCGTTTTATGTGTCTTAATCACACTGCTGTTGATTTCTTTAGGTGGCGTGCCTGTGTTTATTTTGGGGACTGCTGGTGTGGACAAAAAGGTTAAACTTTGGTCAGCTCCAGAGGTTTGTTCAGCATGAGCGGTCAAGGATTGAATCCTGGGGCCATCCCCTAACTGCATAAGACAGCTTAGCCAATGGCACATAGTGGAAGAAAGGGGAAACAAAAGAAAGATGCAAGCTAACTAGCCCAGAACAGGGAAGGCCTTGCTTGGTGCTCCGTTGATATTGCACTGAACTGAGTGAGGTATAGTTTTGTTCCGTTGAGTTTGAGGGATAGTATTGAAGGAGGCGTGTTACTGATGATTGTGAAACATGCATGGCGAGCACGCCCCAATGCAACAGGCAGGCGCCAACCTTGTGGTTATAGTTTTGCTATAATCTGCCAACCTTTTATACAATAAACAACCGAATGTTGTCTGCGTTTTTCTTTGTTTCCTTTTATTACTGGAGTGATCTGTTTGTGGTCAAAATAATTTGCGCGGCTGCTGCTTGGAATAGACGCCATGGTTTTTTTTTTTTTTTTTTTTTGGGGTCAAATTAAGTGCCAGCCTAGGTCAACTGTTTTGTAATGTTTGTTCTATGATGTGATGGCAACTTTTGCGGGGTGGAGTGGAGTGGACAAGGCCAGTGAAAATGTGAAATCTTGCCTGCGAACCGATCAGTCGAGACTCGAGAGTTAGTATCCCCATTTGTGTGGTCGCTGATGGATGGATGAATCTCGCAGGCAGCAAATGTGCTACTTTGCAACGCATTGTTTGACATTACATTGTTCGGGGATTATATTACATTAATTGCATGATAAAGTATCTGGAGTTTGATTAATTGATTATCCCCGATGCATCATCATATCGTAGCACACAGATTTAGTCTCACATTATTATTCTATGGTAAACAGCGCAGGGCTCTGGTTGGTAGATACTACATGGAATGGAATGTCCGAGAGAGTAAAATAGAATAAAGCGAACGCCATACATACGTTTCCGCCATATCATATGTTACACTATATTTTTATTATAGCATGATATGATGAAATGCCAAAGCAAGAATTAAGTGTGCACGCACGTACGCGATGAGCCCATCATTCTTTCCCTATCTAGCGTATCTACGAAATAAGTAACTAGCAGCTGATGGTTTTTTAAGAACATGCGCTGCATGTATTTCATTAAGCAGAAGGGGAAGTTGACAACGGTCCAAACCTTGGTAATCCGGAGATTACCCAACCCACACACACGCGACACACACCACCCAGGCACACTAGAAGAGGCTACATAGCAACAGATTTGCTACCAAGAGCAAGCAGACGCTAAACACTGCCACTCCTCGCCACCAGCACACTCAACCGACGGAAGCCAGCCGCACTCCAGAGCGCCGCGTCGTCCAGGATCCCTGCCACCAGCTCTGCCGGAGACCTCCGCGTCGGACCGAACGTGCGCGCGTTCCTTTCCTTCCACAGCGTCCACCCCACCAACAAGAGAAACGCATCAAAAGCTCGGCGGATCACCTTTGGTAAAGGACGCCTGGATCGCATCCACCACTCCATGACGTTCTCCTCGCGCACCTGGATGAGGTCCTGTAGGTGAAAGGCCGCCAAGCAACGGGCCCAGACCTCCCTGCTGAAGACACAACCAAGGATAATGTGTTCAATGGTTTCGCTTGCCTGGTCACAGATGACAACACAACCAAGGATAATGTGTTCAATGGTTTCGCTTGCCTGGTCACAGATGACACAGGAACACCCCGCCTGTAGCCCATGTCTCCAGCGCCGGTGCGCCGTCCAGCACCTCCCATGCATCACAAGCCAAAAGAAGAATTTGACCCTCGGCGGAGCGGAGGTTTTCCAGAGGACCCGGGCGCCCAACGGCCTAGAGCACCCCAGGAACATTGCCCCGTAAGCGGACGCCGCTGAGTAGCACCCGTCTGAACTGAAGCGCCAGCAAAAGGTGTCCGGCACACCAGCCACCAACTGGACTTGCTCCAGCAGGTTGGAAAGCAGCACGAACTCCGCCAAGAGCCTGACCGTCCTCGGCCCGACGATGTGGTGAACCCACGCACCACCAACCAGCGCCTCCGCCACCGTGCAACCCCGCCTGCGCTTGGGGACAGCCTCGAAGACCGCGGGTGCGACGCGGCGGATGCAATCACCCTGCAGCCAGGAATCCGTCCAAAAGAAGGTGGTCCTTCCGTCACCCACAACAGAGTACGTTGCAGCCTGGAAGAAGGCAGTGACCTGCCTCTCGTCGGAGCCAAGCAGCCCCTGCCATGACCGCCCCTGGTCCGTGCGTGCCAACCACGGCCACCGAAGCCTGAGCGCCATCCCGGCCCGCCTAAGGTCCGCCACCCCCCACCCAAGTCCGTAGACGACCTCCCAGGCCACCTTGCAACGGCCGCCTGCCACTTCTGTCGCTCCAGCCCAAATGAAGCCACGTCTGAGCTTGTCTATACGACCAATGGCCCACGGAGACAGGCACAACGCGGTGGCCATGTGCACCGGCACTGCCGAAAGAGTAGCCTTGACGAGCGCCGAACGACCAGCTACATTCAACATGTGACCACGCCACGCCGGGATACGAGCCGCAATAGCATCAACGAGCGGCTGCTCCTCGCTCCTGGTCAGCTTGAAGATGGAAAGCGGGATGCCCCGGTTTTTGCCCGGGAACCCTTCCACTCGACATGAGAGCGTGGACGTTATCCTGTCAACCTCCTCCTCCGAGCAGCAAATTGGGGTGGCCACACTTTTGTCCCAATTGACGAAAAGGCCGGACGCTTGGCCCAACGCCCGCAACGCCGTCTTTAGATTCTGCAGGTCCAAAACATTGGGCGCCAGGAACAACACCACATCATCCGCATACAAGCTGATCCGCTGCACGGACCCAGCCCGGCCCAGTGGCGCCAGCATCCCCTCCGCATCGAGCCAGAGCAAAGTACGATTGAAGACCTCCATGGCCAAAACGAATAACATAGGTGATAGCGGATCACCCTGGCGCAGCCCCCTTGCGTGGCAGATGCGGCGGCCAGGGACGCCATTAAGCAGAACCTTCGTGCTAGCTGTGCTCAGAATTGCCGCTATCCAATCTCTCCAACGAGCCCCGAACCCCATATGCTGTAGCACTTCCAACAGGAAGGTCCAACACACGGAGTCAAACGCCTTAGCAACGTCCAGCTTAAGCAGCAGGCATGGGATCCTTTGCCTGTATAACGCCTTACACGACAAACGCACGGCTCAGAAATTGTCCTGTATGCACCTTCCCCTAATGAAAGCGCTCTGGTTCCTGCCGACCAGGCCATCCAGAACCGTGGCCAACCGATTGGCGAGGCACTTGGTCAATAACTTGGAGAAGCTGTGAACCAGGCTTATTGGGCGGTAATCCCCTAGGGTCACAGGCTGCGGCTTCTTCTGAAGGAGAACCATGAACGCATCATTCAGGTGGTGAAGACTTCTGGAATCCAGTGCCCAAAAGGCATGAAACGCGTTCATGACATCCCCCTTAATTATACCCCAAGCCTTCTTGTAGAACAACCCCGTGAAACCATCGGGTCCCGGGGCCTTATCACTGGGCAAGGCCATGATCACGGCACGAACCTCGTCCTCCGTGAAAACCTCCTCGATTGCATGGAGGTCCGCCAAGGGCAGCCCTATGGCTCCCAGATTTATCCTTGTGGACCCGACGAAGTTGGTTCCCAGCAGCGCTGAGAAGCTCTCGAACACCGCCTATTCCATCCCACTTTGCATCACCACCTCAGAGCCGTCCACAATGAAGGATGAGATGCTGTTTTTCCGCTGCCGGTGACACGCTTGCAGGTGGAAGAACCGCATGTTAGCATCCCCCTCAGCCAGCCAGACTAGCCGAGAACGTTGCCTTGCAATTGTTCTGGCCAACGAAGCCAACCCAAGGATTCTAAGCTTTAGACCTCTCCGCAGCTCCTGCTCACGTGCCTCGAGCACCCGTTCCTCCTGGGCCTCCTCCAAGCGCAGGACGATCTCCCGCGCCAAAGCCAGTTGCAACCGGATGCTGCCAACCTTGGTAGAACTCCAGCTCTGCAGTGCGCGCGCCACATTGCGCAACTTGAAATCCAGGATCCGGAGCGGGTCCGCATGGTCAAGGGAGCGGGACCACGCCACCTCCACCACCTCCAGAAATCCAGGGAGCTTGGCCCAAAACGATTCAAACCTAAACCTGCGCTTAGCTCCTGGCGACAAGTCCAGAACGAGGAGGAGAGGGCAGTGATCCGAACAATCGGACGAGAGCGCACGAAGACAATGGAACGGAAACTTGCAGAACCAATCCGTGGACGCCAAGGCGCGGTCCAACCACTCCAAGGTTGGCACGTCCTGCCCATTTGACCAAGTGTACCGCCTACCCGTCAGAATGATGTCCTGAAGATGGGCCGCATCAACGAATGCCCAGAACCGTCTCGTGCCCCGACGATCCAAGCTGGCATTGTTCTTGTCCGCCGCTTGCAGGATCATATTAAAGTCCCCACAAACCAACCAAGGGCCAACGTTGAGTTCCCTAAAGGAGAGGAGTTCACGCAAGAACTCAACCTTCTCCTCCGGCAACTGCGGCCCATAGACCACCGAAAGCCACCAGGCATCAGACGAGCCCACCGGTGCAAGGCTCGCCGTGAGGGAGAAACGACCCTTGTGCACCGACGACACCTGCTGTGGCAGAACCGCCCAAATTAATACACTCACAAGAGTACTTGTCTTCCAATAGACACTAAGTACCCAAGGGAGCGTACTAATTTAATCGATTCTGTCGAGCACACCCAACGGGAGAACTCGATGAACCACAAATTTAACCAGGATACATTGAGTACGGAACTTACATCACTTAGTTCATTTCATACAACAAGAGTCTTGGAAATTTATTCATTACAATACCAGAGTTCAGAGTGCGGAATTAAAAACAGCGGAACTGAAACAAACTTCTAGCGGAAAGTGATACAAGGATTCCGTCTGTGCCCACCAGATGAATCCTCCACACAAGCTACTCCTTAAGCTGAACCTGCAACAAGGGAAATAAACCCTGAGTACACAATGTACTCGCAAGACTTACCCGACTGGGAATTATGTATCCCGACTCTCAAGGATATGAGTAGGCTATATGGCTTGTTGGTTGAGTTTGTTTGCAGAAAGCATTACTAAGCATAAGTCCTTACCTTTCAGGTTATTAGCCGTATTTTAGTTCCATAGCTAATCATACTATGCACCTGTCTATTTGCAAGCATGTGGTAAGCAATCAGATCCATCTTTATTCTCTTTCAACTTCCATTTCTTACTACGATGCCAGAATAAAGCCCTCGCCGTACCGTTCATTGAACGGCGATTCGCGAATCAATTTGCCCAGCTGGGTGCCCCGAGACACACTCCCCATCTGCATCCTAGGCACAGACAAGAACAACTTGCTTTCCCTTGCCCGGGGCTCCAGGTCCCTGTCCTAACTTGGACTCCAAGCCCCCGACATTACCGGCCCGGCCGTGTAACGCGGTGCAAGGACCTCCACCATCTCCGCCCCCATACAGCAGGTCCAGACGAGCCGGAACCCAAGACAAGAGAGAGCAAGCCTTCCGAGCTCCCATAAACACGTATGTGTTCGGGACAAGGAGATCTGGGGTTTAACCTTCAACCCTTAGCAACGATCGGTCCTTAACCGACGCGGACAGGGGAAGCCGTGCAACCAAGTTAAGCCTGTGGGTCGCAGGACATAACTTGTTACACACCACCAAGAACCATACCATATCCCTGTCCGGTCAACATATTCCTTTCCACCACTTTATCCATGTGAGTAAAATAATAAATCCTGTTGTGAGTAACAGCAGGTTACTCAGGCTACCGACTTCCTAAGCATAGCAGCTACTCGATCCTAAACTAGTAGGACTCATAGGATAGATATATATGCATGTGGGTTTCATAAAATTCCTGCAACGTAAATGCACCATATTTATATTCATAGATTCATAAAATATAGGTTATGCACCGGGGCTTGCCTTGGGAAGGCGGGTCAGCAGAGTCAGTCACCCACAGCTCCTGGAACTCCTGAGACTCCTCCGACACGGGGATCTCCTCCACGTACTCCTCGATCACTTCCTCGTACTCGACGTCGTCGGGGAGCAACAGCACGGACTCGTTCTCTACATGCATGCGATAATGATGCAATGAACAAAGGTAACAACAACTCTTAAAATAAACACACATAAATTAAGCTATCAACTAGTTCTAATGGCTAACACAAGGGTAAGTATTATCATCTCATGGCAAGCAATTACAATTAGCTTTTCTAGTTTATTTACTATATATTCTAAGTAAGGCACGTGCTTTAGCTACCTTATTAAACTAATTATTTTAGAAGCTACGACAATTACAGAGAGCACATACGTTAAACTACTAAAGCTAACTAATGTACCAACTACCAGCAAGCAAGCAGTTTAACCCATATCACGACTAGCAAAACACCACTAGAAACGTATAAGGTACCAATTTAATAAACTATTGATTTTATACTCACGCTAATGGATAGCCGGGAACAAGAACAATTTACAGCTCAAGCATACAGTCTAACCTGAGGCTACACAAATTATTGGAAGTGGCTAGTACTTGCAGTACCGACTGTCAAATTTTTAAGTCTACAGCAGGTACCAATTAATCACAAAAATTAGCACAACAATTACGGAAGCTTATTTGTTATTTATTTGAGACCTAAAAACCTTAAGCACTAGATTAATTAATCTACTCTAGCACATACTCCCTCCCTCTTCTCACGTTTTGTGCAGAAGGCATGATCGGCTGGCGGCGACGTTCCGGCGAACCGGAGCCACGCCAGAGGCAAACTACAGGTGGGTGAGCACCAGCAACTTACCACGAACTCGGATATGGTGCTGGTTGGAGTGGAAGATGACTGAGCAATGCCGGCTCGCGCGACCGAGCGGCTTGGCGGCGCTTCGCGGCGGACACGGCTGCGGCAACACCCCTGGGACTAGGTAGAGCTCGCTGGGGTGGAGCAGAGATCAGCAAGGACCAAGGCTAAACTAGAGGTGTCATCAGGTTGTGCTCTTAAGGTTTTGGGATTGGGAGTATGCCTGGACGCGGCGACGAAGCCCTCGGGCTTTTATTGACCAGCGGTCCGGAAACCCAAACTATTGGAGCCCGGTAGGACTTGGCCATGGTCCTACCATTCAGGCATGTAGCTGTGCTTCCTAATCACCATCTGACACGAGCAATTACTTTGAGATCCTGGCTGCTTTCAATAGCGATGGCCGATCGGCGCTGTGGGTTGCCATTTATGGGAAGGGACAAGGCGAGATGACAACCGGTAGTCTGTGCGGGCGTCTCGGCAATTACTACGGATAAGCAGCTCTAGTACACAACGTGCTAGACGCTGTAGTTTCGGCTTGAGGTGATCTTTCCCTGCCGCAATTTAATGGCAATGGCATCAAGCAAGGCAGGATGGGATTGGTCGACCAGAGCAATTAATGGAGAAGCTGTGGATGCGTCGAATCGAGCTGATGCGGCTCGTCCATGTCAAATTCAATGAAGCTGTAGTGGCGGCCCTGGTGGCAGGGAGAAAGGGAGAGAGCAAGCCTGCTCGGCTCGTCCTCGCTTAGCTGGAAGTGGCTGGCTTCTATGGCTTTGTGCATGCTACAGGCCGCCATGAGGGAGAACGTGCACTTGGTGATGATTAGAGAGCAGAGCTTGTGCGGCCGTAGTAACATAAATGGCAAGGCGACGAGAAGCACGGCCAGCTGCACTCAGACGACGCGACGGCAGCGGCAGCAACGACGCGATGTGAGACGCAGAGCTGTAGGTGGCAGCAGCGGTGCAAGCGACGCAGCGCCGCGCTCATGGCCTTGCGCCGCTCAGCAGCAGCACAGCAGCATGCAGCGGCTCGGCCGAGGACAGCCGCGTGCATGGCAAGGATGCTTGGAGCTCGACCAAGATAGTGCAGTGCGTAGCCTGAAGTCCTTGCAGCTGTACGTTGCATGCTTGCAACTGCAAACGGGAGTAGCCAGGGATGCATGCGTGCATGTGTGTGTGTGCTAGATGTGTACGTGTGTGTGGCTTCGGTGTGGGTTACGTGAGTGTGTGTCATTTATTTTCTTTTCCTTTTTAAGCACAACACACATAAAACTTATATTTATTTACAGCAAAAATATATTAAGTTGGATATCAACATTCAAGCTATATTTATTATCTAAACTCAGTTAAGCCACTTGCTAAGCATGAAATATTAATTATTTAATACTTACATTTATTTTCTAGTGTTTGAGCACGACATTAATTAAAGAAAATAAGCTTAACCAAGACAACACAACATGCACTTAAAGGTTAATATGATGCTCATGAGATGTTTTAGCAAATGATTTGGCGCGTAACACCGAGGGTGTTACACCTGCCACACATCCCTGCGCCAGCCCAACAGAAAACCGCCCGCGACACCCAACGCCGGCACGAAGTCGTAGTCAAACCCAGAGCCTAAGAAGTCAGAAGCAAGAGCCGCTGGGACATCCACCAGCTTGGTCTCCTGGAGACAGACAAGAGAAGCCTGGTGCTGTAACACCAACCCACGAACTACATTACGGCGAGGTTCACTTGTCCTTGACCAATTAAAAAAGAAATGAAGTGCCCAGTACAAGTTTTTTTTTTTTTTACTTACTTAACACAGCGGCGGGGAAGTTCTGAGAAATCATTCAACCTAGTGGAAGAAAGGTGATGCACATATATATGCCAACTACTATATAACACTACAGTTATGATAACAAATTAATCTTGCAAAAAAAAAGTGATTCTTTTTCCCCCTTCAGAAATATCCAATATTATACGATCCGTACTTGGCGGACACTGATTTAGTTTTACCACCTGATGGAACGAACACTAGGAACCAGCCAACCAACATGCTTGTGGTCATGCATGTTATTTTCATGCATCTGCCCCCTCCACATCTGATGCTGCCAACCCTTCCATATTACCTTTTCTAGCAGCTAACCCTGCTGCTTAAAAATAACGTTGCTCGGTGCTCCATCAGCACAGCAATTATTAATTGATGAGGCGGCTGACCTATATATTGATTATTCATATATGCATCCATCTACTAGCTTTATTTGGTTACATCATATTTTTTTGGGTACCATATCAGGCGTCTCTCTAGCTCTTTACATTCAGGTATGGCCTAGTAGGTCTAAGTAGAATAATAAATTATCATCCTAGACTTTGTTATGTCTCATATGTCTCCTCCCCCCGACCCCCCACCACCCCCCCCCCCAAAAAAAAGATAAATTAAAGCTAGCTCCAACAAGAGGATTCAAATCTTTTGCCAAAACAAAAACCCAAATCTACTCTACATATGCTTCTCTTTTTGAGAAAGAAATAGACTAGCTTGCTTTTGGAGGTCCCCTCCTATGCTATGCTATATTATATATTATTATGCGTTGGAGCTCATGATGTGTTGAGTGTTTTCAAGTCAAAGGTTCCCCTGACCAATCATGATCGGTTGCATTTTGTTTGTTTTGATCTATTGCTACTTGTTGTAGAGCTTTTCTTTACCATTACATAATAGCTCGAATCACAATTGCAATCTAGTATAGAGAGGGACAGTTAATTTGGAGCTGAACAATAATTGTGACAATGCGAAATAATTCAGGAAATAATTATTTATTATTATACATACACCGGCTCAATTTTCATGTCCTCTATACTGTTGGGACCTGAGCTAACCACCTGTATTTTGGTCGTGTTCGTGAAGTCCAAATTAAAAATCAACTTTTCATATATATGGCTAGCTGTTATGGTTGATCTGAGCTGTCATATTCTCGGTGATGGATGATTTCTGTATATATGCAAGTAGTGGTCCATGCAAGAGGTATGTGTAGCTGTAGCTGTAGCTGTTGGAGACACACGCACGGGTTAGTGAGGTAAGGGTAACCATGCTGCAACGAGATGCCATGCTTGTTTGCTCCTTCCTTATCATGAATATGATTAAAGGCAGCATGCATCGATCGTTTTCTTTTAATTTTCTTCATAACAAAGTTTTTTTTTTCTCGTTTGCTTTTTAAAGAGGTGAGCTGCTTTCCTTCTCTCTCTCTCTTACTCTGTCTCTCTTTTATGCGTATGCGTGCGCCTGGATATAATGATGCACTTTTAGTAAGATAAGGTAGCATTTTCATTCAGTGACATGGCGTTAAGAGGGAAATTAAAGGTTCCTGCTGTTGACTGTTGAGGTCTCTACTCGATCTTAATTTAAAGTAAAAAACTGAATAATGTATACGATACAAGTATACAACACATGTATGTGTGTGTAGTTCTGAATATCACACACACACACACACACACACATTCAGCATATTCAGAGTTTCAGAGAGGGGAGATGGAGAGAGATAGGATAACCTGCAGTGCAGTTCGATAATATACCTGCATGCAGTGCAGTTCGATAATATGTAGTAGTATAGTATAATACGTAGAAAGATTCTAATGGAAACAAGTTGGGAATTCCGATCGATGAGATGATTGAGACGATGAATGTCATGCATGTAGTTGTTGAAAGAGCCAGCTAGCTGCAGATTTGGCTGGTACTGAAGAATGAACACGTCTAAGACTCTCTCTCTATATTGATCTCGACAATTAATCCGTGTGAACACGGCCGGCATCGAAATTACGCAAGCAGACAGTCATTCGCAGGAGGATCGGATCTGAGGGCCGCATGCATCATCTGCATTTGCATGTGATGATGGAATCGTCGAGATGATGATGATGATGATTGAGTCAACTAACCAAGCCTCCCTCCCATGTGTCCCTAGCTACCTACCTACTGCCTTATTAGCTTACATATTCCTCAACAGATCCATCACTCGCCAATTCTTCTTTTCTTTATACATACATATACATACAAGTATATGTTATTATGCACAGACAGATGGATTAAAGTACTAGGTAAGGGTAGCAACAGCCAGTTGCTGAGTTGCTACTTGCTAGCCGGTGAGATTGTAGAATTAATACAGTATAAGCTAAAAGGGTGAAGAATGAATGGTTGAGTGCATGAGCAACAGTTCACAGCTGGAGTGGACAGATATGATGCATGCATGCATCTCATTTTTCATATATTATTACCATGTAGTACTTTGTAGCTCGCATATGTAGATGCAGATGGTTTGTTTTGGCGAATGCAGATGCAGATGGTGTGGCTGCATTATTATCATTCGTGTCACCAGTTCACTCACCACCACCGTACCTGCAGTGCAGCTTACTACGCGTATATATGGAAGACAAGACATAGTATATATAGAAGTATCTCTGATCCTTGCCCATGCGGTTGCCGTCGGTACAAGCAAGCATGTCTATGAATCATCCATGGCCTGATGGTGGCCATGACCAAGATGACCCAATTTTTTACTATTTAGCCCTATTTTTAAACTAATTTCTCATTTGGACCCCCTAGAAAGCTAATTCTGAATTTGGACCCAGAGGATGGCGCCATGGTCCGGGACGTCTAGCTTATACATTCTGGCGCCACATATCATGGCGCCGATCCATAACACGTGGCGGTGATGTGGCAACGGTCGGCGCCGTAGACTGTGGCGCCAAGATGTGAAATGCAGGCGCCGTAGATCTTGGCGCCGACCGCTGTTTTAAAATCGGAAGCTCCCTTTCCCTGGCCGAGCAGCCTCCCATTTCATCCTCTTCCTTCTCGGTTTAGTGCTCTCTCCACACGAAGTAGCCTTTGGAGATCTTCATTTTGGACCGTGAAAACTTGGTTTTGATCCATACAACTTGAAGAGCAAGGTATCCTCACTTCCCTCCTAAGTTTTGTTGCATTGATTTGGATTGTATCTCGTGTATAATTGTTCATTTGGTTCATAGTTGGTTAGGGTTTGTAGCAATAATTAATATGTTCATTTTGCACCTTTAGGATGCCAAGACGCGGTAAATCTAAGAAACCAAGGTAAACTTTGTCGTTGTTTTTTATGTGTAACAATTATTAATTAAATTTGGAGTCTTAGGATTCATAAAACTATACCTTGTAATGTTTAATAGTGGACGGCGCCAGAGAAATGCTTTCATACGGTTGCCATTGCCTAGTGGTGTTCCTGTTCCCATGTGCTATTGTGGTGATCCTTGCAAAGTGGACAAATGTGTGGAAGAGGAGACATATGGTCAGAGGTGACCCTTCAACATGTTCATAATAGCTTTTGCTAACAAAGTGGAGGTCAACTGCCGGTGCTTTGCATCAAGATTTGATTCGGCACAAGTGTGTGGACCAACTATTTTCGTGATCTTGAACTTTCCCGTGTCCTTCTGTTTACGAGCACATACCCTCCATTCACAATGGGCATCCTTGCATACAACAATGTACCGCCGCTGAACATAAGAATGCCTCACCCTAAAAGGCCTTTTCCGTTTCACTGCATAGCCCTGTAGCCACCTTTTCAACGTGGGCAAGTCCTTGAAAATCATTCCTTTCTTCACTTCAACGCTACCTTCGTCCTCAGGAGCTTCTAAGAGCTCCTCATCCCGTCCTTGTGCATAGGCCTGCTGAGAATGACTGAGGTCACTAAACTCATGAACCGCTGGATCACGATCGAGGGCAATTGCCTAATGAATTCCATCTCTTGTTGTGATAATGCAGAAGCAGGGCGATCATCATCGAAATGAATAGCTCTAGCGTCCCCTCGTAAGGTTCCTCATCATCCTCTAATTGCACATCAACACCGTTAGAGGCCCCCGCAACCTGATTGTGGCATAGAAGGACAGCCTACATTCTCATGATTGTCACCTACAAAAAGAAGGAAAAGACCGATTGGCTTTAGCTAAAGGAAACTAGTACGTAGCAATGAATCAAAGTGATTGCAATACTTACTAGGATGATCCTGGGACAAAGGGATCTCCTAAGGGAGAGGCATATCAACAACATTACGACGATCAGGTACACCATGATGAGATATTGCTTCCTCATTTGGGCGGATCGAGCATCGGGAAGGCCTACATCTTCCACATCCCGATTTAATAACGGAGGGCTTAAGGGGGACCGGCATGGCCGCTTCAGGTGAGAACACTTGATGGGGTGGGGAGTACATATGACCGGTGGGATGATTGGAAATCTTACTCACATACACATCTAAAAATTGGTACGGACTCCTCATCACCGATCTCACAAAACTCTGCAGCTCCTCCTCACATGTAATTGGCACCAGTCTACTAGAAAGTGAGTTCTTGGCCCCAAAGTGAAGTACACCTTGAAGTAACATCTCATCATCATTTTCATTCCAACCTAGAGCCTGTCGAGCCCGACCACCCAATCAATGAATGAAGGCCGGTCACTAAGCATCATGGAATTTGTTTCCATTCCAACAAATGTGACATTGCCAAAACCATCTCGTTGGATTCTACCTCCGTGGTGTAGGGTTAATAGAATGTCCATCTAAACCATCGAAGATAACAACTAGGTAAGTAAACTATATTCACTAACTAATAACTAGTAATATAACAATTCTCATATCAATTAATATCCCTAACTTATATTTCCTAACTCAAATCTGCATTATAACTAACATCACTAACTAATAAATACTACTAAGTAGTAGGTCAAGTCCCTACCCATATTTGCATCAGTGCAATCTAGATTTGTTAACTAACTACATTTTTGGAAACTAAACTCGCATTCCAACTAATATAACTACTAACAAACTAATAACTACCAATATCACTAACTCATTTCAATTCTTTGGATTTTGTAACTACATTTTCTACCGACAAATTGCAAACAAAAAATAACAAACTGACTACCTACATTTCGATTTCTCATACCTTGCACTGTAAACGAAGGAGTCACCGGAGAAGGGGCGCCGAGCCGGAGAAGGGGGCTGCACAAGGGGGTGGAGATGGGCTGGGCGGCCGCCGAACGGGCCCAGCCGGCGAAGTCGCCGCCGACACCAAGCTCCGGGCGGCCAGGAACGCTTGTGACGGCGGGGGGCGGCGATGGCAGCCCGCAAGTGCGCGCAGCCTCGGCCTCCTTGCCAAGGGAGGGCGCTGCCAGGGCGCCGCCCGGATGCGCGGGCGGCGGGCCAGGCAGGAGGCGGCCGCTGCGTTCCCCTCTGGCCGCCCGGCCTACTCCTTCTCCAAATGGGGGCAGGCAGCTTGGAATGCGGAATGAGAATGGCGGCGGAGGAATGTCGGCGCCGCATCGATCCGGAATGAATGCCGGGGCGGCGCAGCAATGGGACGAAGCGAGATGGAGAAGAGAAGAGAGGAAAAAACGGGCCGGCGGTTTTGAAAAAAGGATCGGCGCCAAGATCTGCGGCGCCGATCCAAGGCGCCACAGACCACGGTGCCGATCGTCCACGTCGTCGCCACGTCAATGGCCTATCTGGCCTCGGTACATTGATCGGCGCCCTGATGTGTGGCGCCGATGCGTGTTCCGCAGGCGCCGCGTATCCTGGCACCTGCCGCCTGGGTCCAAATTCGGAATTAGTTTTCTGGGGGGTCCAAATGAGAAATTAGTTTAAAAAAAGGGCTAAATAGTAAAAAATTGGGCCAAGATGATGTGTGGTGGTGGTGCTTGCGGCTGCAGGGCCAGGGGCCAGGGGCCAGGGCTAGCTACTTTCAATTCAGATGCCATGCCAGGCCGCCGCCAGCAGAGAAACTCAACAAAGAAAGTGCTTGCTCGATCTACGACCACAATGCAGAGTGCAAGCGTAGCGTTGCTTTCGTTCGGGTTCGGCTGCCACACCACACCCATACTAACATACACTTGACAGATACTTCTTGGTTGCAATTTGCAAAGAAAGCCACAACAAATGCATCATCATCATTGAGACGATTTGAGATGATGATGATGATGGATCATTCCATTCTTCTTGCCTTGTTTCATTTTCTTACTTACTACATACAGTATTATTATTATGTATACTACTACTGTACACGTCTTAATTATACACCAAAAACTAAGAACCAAACAAAGCAGCCTCCGGCCGGCCGCCCGCCCTACGCGCACGACCTCACTACACTACTGTTCCATTGGCATTGCCTCCGGCGGGGGCGTCTTCCACGCCGCCGGCGCCCTCCATCAACACTGGGAGCTGCTGCCGCTGCTGGTGGACGGGCACGGCGAACAGGGCGCGGCAGCTCATCATCTCCTTGTCGAATCGCCACACGTAGTTGAGCCCCACCAGGAGCTCCACCACCGCCGCGTCCACCCTGTCGCGCTCCGCGAACTGCAGCGTCTGCAGCAGCAACACGCTGCCGCTGCCGTTCCCGCCCGCCGGCGCCGGGCTCCTCTGCTCCAGGCTGCGCTCCGCCTGCCACCGCACCGTCGCGTGCGCCATCGGCGCCAGCCACTCCAGGATCCCCGCCAGCGCCGCGCGCCACTGCCCCGCCAGCGCCGGGTCCGCCGCGGGCACCGCGCCGCGCAGCCGCGCCCGGAGCTGCGCGCGCACGCTCGCCGTCAGCATCCCGTACAGCTCGTCCCGCTCATCGGGGCCCACCAGCCTTGGCGACCGCGCCATTCGCTCGATCGAGATCACCACCGCGGCGTACCGCGGTGCCAGCGCCCGCCGCGCCCAGCGTCCCCGCAGGGGCGTCAGCGCCGCCGAGCTGGTCTCCAGGAACCCGCCTCCGCACTGCCGCTTCTTCGGTTCCTGCTCCAGGTCGTCCAACAGCAGCAGCTCCTCCATTGACATGGACTTTGGGAAACCATCTGATTCGGATTCCGACCGCGCGTCGCCTGACGGGTGCACCGCCGACGACAGTGTCAGGCTGCGGTACAGCGGCGGGTGGCGCTGCTCCTGGCCGGCGGCGCCGAAGACGGCCTTGATGCGCGCCAGGGTGCTGAACGCCGCCCGGGCCAGCGACGCGACGGCGGCGTCGAAGGTGCAGCCCCAGAGGGACGTCTGCTTCAGGTGCTTCACCTCCTGCTTCTTGGAGAAGACCAGCTGCTGCTGCTCCGCCGCCACCGAGATCTTGCTCGCCGACAGGCTGCGCCGGTGGCCGCCCCCGTTGCCGTTGCCTTTGCTGCACTGGAGCACCAGGAGCTTCCGGAGGCAGTGCTCGGCCTCGGCCAGCTCCTCCATGGCCCTCCGCAGCGCGGCGGTGGCGGCCACCTGCTTCTCCATCTTGCTCGCCCTCGCGTCCATCTCCTTCCAGCTGGGCGCCGCCCAGCGGTGGCGGTCGCGGCCGGTGTCGGCCAGCTCCAGGAAGGCGCCCCTGAAGTCGCGGAGGCTGGGGTCCGCGCAGCAGCGCGGCGAGCGCGGCCACGGAGTCGGAGGCGGCCCTGAGCGTGTCGACGAGCTCGGCGAAGGCGAGGCCGAGCAGGAAGTCGTCGTCTTCGGAGACCACCTTGCGGACGCCGTGGAGGTGGATGGTGTCGTGGCGGAGGCGTGCGACGGCGGCGTCACCGACGGCCCGCCACAGGTGGAGGAGCTTGGACATGAGGCTGGCGACCTCGAAGGCGAGGATGCCGACGGTGCTCTGCTTCGTCCTGGGCCCCGGTGGCGCCCCGGAAACTCGAGAGGACGACATGGCCGAGCGGACCCTGGTGAGCCATGACTCTAGGGGAGCCATGGGCATCTTGTAACCCAGAGTATGAGTGTGTGCTAGTATGGATGGAAGCAAGGAAGAAGCAGCCAATAGCAGCAGCAGCAGCAGCAGCACCACACGAGTGAGAGGAAGAAGAAGGAGAATGAAGCAGAAGAAAGCTAGGAGGCAACTAGTTGCAACGATTTTATACTAGTAGTGCACAACTGCCAATTAATTAAGCTCTGAGCTAGCAGTAGCTAGCAAGACAATTTGACACAAATATAGAAATGAGAGAGACATAATAAATACTATGTAATGCAAGTAGTATGCTATAGCTCTACAGTGAAACACCAATGCAATTAGCTGCAGAGAAACCAAAATTGTTTGTCGGAGAAAGTAAACAAACGGTTGGAAATATCCTCTGTTTTGCTTATATATGTATAGAAATTTATATGAGTTCTGTTAAGGTTGTTGTTGCCTACTGGTGGTGGTGAGATGAAGATGGAAGGTGCAGCTAGCTGTAGTAGGGTCTTTGAAAAAAGATATAGCCAAACTGTTTTTATATGACCATGGGGAAAAAAAGATGTAATTTTAGTTCAAAAGAAGAAGAAGAAAGGTGTAGTTGAAGACTTGTATATGTACAACAAGGACGGATAGAAGGTGGCGACAGTGATAGATGATGCATGGATGAGGATGCAGGATGATGCAGGCAGCAGCGGCTACCACCGGACCGGCCGGCTAAGTGGAGCATGGGACCGGCACCTCCGCCTGTACAAGTAGTACAAATCAATGAAGAAAGAAAAAGAAAATGTTTTCTTAATCTTTTTTTTTTCTTAATAAAGCAGAACGTCGGCTGGCCAATTTCAGGAATAGACTGCCCGAACAAAAAAAAAAATGATATTTTGCAAATGAACTTTAGTTTTCGTATCATGAATATATAGCTGGAATCAAGTTAATTAGTATAAGCAACCCCGAGAAGGGAGAAGGTGCGGTGCGGTGATGAGGTAGCGCATCATTTCATAGCCAGCCGTTGAGAGTGAGAGTGAGAGTGAGAGTAGGCCGCTCTCGCTCGCTCGCAATTTGATTTTGGTGGGTGGTAAACAAGGGAAGGTGGAGACTGACCTTTCTGCATCCTTGGATTTGACCGGCCGGTCGGTCTGCTTCACTTCTTTCATCGATCGCCCTGCTGCTTGCATTGCCTGCCTATCGATCGACATGCGCACCTGGCTCCAATGCAAAAGGCCAGACGATCGATCGAGACGACACGACACCACTGCATGCATGTACACACATGCTATGTATGGTTGGAGGTCGACGAAGAGGATGGCCACCTGACCGACCAGCTGCGGGCAATCCACTACCACTACTCGACCGATCAATCTCACCGAACTGCCGTATGCGTCATCTATCTGCTCCTTCCCTCCCATAGACTTTATCGTTAAAACCATATCCTTCTCACAAACACAATTTTTAAATGATAAACTCTATATGCTATAAGACGGAGAGAGTATCTAATTAAGGGCCATCAGGGATTTTTCTCCTCCTCCTCGTCGTTGTTTTCAGTCACCACATCCACATCGACCAGGGGTGCGGTTACTTAACTGTACCTTGATGAGACGACGGGTCCATTAGCGACTGGGTTCGTCGTATATATATATTTATTTATTTATTATATTCGAAGACTTACTCGACACAGTACACTACATATGGAAAGAAAAAAAAACTGAAATAAGCCGAACCCAATGATAACCCAAAACATTAGACATATGTGTGCTATAATAATCCATGCATGATGAAACTCTCTCTGGGCCAAGTCAACCCATGCATCCAGCTGATCATGCCAGAAACTAATGATCTCTGGGTCAACTATCATATCCAACGAATATATATAGATATCGTATCATTATATCCGATGCGATGCGATGCGATCCGATTCGATGCATGTAAGGAGTATTAATTTGTCAACCGCAGCAGCAATAGCATGCATGCCAAAATCGCAATAAGATGCACACACACATATATACTCCTGGTAGTATATATGATTTCTTCTCTTTTTTTTTTCTTCGAAAGATTTAGGACGTACTGTATATTATTTCGGTTTTGACTAGCCAGCAGGTCGTTGCTGTCCATGTGTAGCCTTTTGACCCGTTGCTCTTTCTTTCTTTCTTGCTTTCTTTCTTTCCTACAACATACAGTAGAATAGAGCACTCATCTCCTTCGTTAGTGCGCCACCGGCACCCATGGATGATGATGATGATGATGCATGATGGCCACCACCACCACAGCGTCCTGCCCTTCAAGTGCAAAATCAATGGATGGAGATGCCGGCCCATCGATATTGACCGAGCAGCTAGCACTATATGCATGTATACACCTATATATCTCTCTCTATATACTGTACTGGCCGGTACATACTCGAGCAACATACACCGTTGGTCTCTTAACCTGGTATACTGGTACTATTATGTTCAAGGCAATTGTGTCGACTAACCTGAGGCCCGGCCGAATCAACCCTACGTTTATGCCGATTACAACTATTTGAACCTCGATCAGTTAAGATTAAGAGGAACATATATTGATGGGTGATGGACGATCTGAAGGGGCCTGGCAGCATTAGTATTGGAGACTAGCGTAAAATAGGGCACAAATGTACTGTAGATGACAAGCGCATGCTCCCTCCACTCTGTTCTAGACAAAACAAAACACCATATTATATGTTTTATTTTGGCTCTAAATCAGGCTTCTCTTCTAGGTTCTACTAGTGGACTAATAATAATAAGCAAAAGGAACTCAACAGTGACCCCAACGGAATCAGAGTCAGAGCAGGTAGCTACCTCGAGGACCAAGCGTTGACCTGAGTGAGGGCGAGGGGCTCAGGACCATCACAAACAGAAACTTTTGCCCCAAAGCGGGGGATACTATCCCACTTCCAGTTGTGCTGCTACAATCAAACACTCTGATGCTCTGGCCTGAATCTGAATGGGATGAGACGACAGACCATACCAGACGAGCAGCTGCACCTGCACTGAGTGTCTGAGTCTGAGTGGCATGCACCTGCACCTAAGTCCATCCTTCTTCCTTCAATTCAAAAGTTGCTTTCTGAAGCCCATCCCTTCTTTTCCAAAGCCAATCTCAGCTCCTGATCACATGAATCAGACATCAAGGCACCATCTCATCAACGTACTACCATTGACCCGGTATGTATTCGACCCACAGAGTTAAACCACACAAAACCGTACCAAAGATAGAAGCACGCATACCTTTACTCTCTTCTTATTGGCATTGAAGTCAATAAATCCTGATCGAGACGCCGACCGATACTGAACGATGGGTTTGTTGCCAGGAGGGAACCAGAACTCCACATCATCCACAAACTGCAGCATGGAGAAATGATAAAGAAAAAAGAAACTATCAACCAAACAGCCATGAGATCTGCACACATCTAACAACTTATATTATCTTACAAAAAGGGAAACCAACAAGGTGTTACCCCACCTACCCCAAATATAGGGCTCTCATATTCAACTCGGATGTAATCATCCGTTTTATCTACAATGCGAGGAGTGAAGTTGTCTGGCTTTGTCTTCTTCACCTGGTTCCAACCAAATATAAGATAGTGCTGCAGGAAACATATAATTCCAAGGCAGTACCGGTACAATGCTTTTATGTGTGCCACCATGCATATATTTACTTACGACTTCAATTAGTTCCTTCATGGCCTCCTCTTTGGTTATGGGTTTACCCCTCCGGCCATCCTTGGGATTGTAGTTCCTGGACAAAAATAATGTTAATCTACTCTACAACACAATATGACTAACTCTGACAGTTGTTACAACACCCACGTTTCATTTATTTTTCATTTTTTTTCAAGGAGGCAAGGAGCATTTGCTGACCAATGTCGTAAATGCATTAGGTGCCTCAAAAATTCAAAGGAACATCCGAAACTAAGCCTTCGTTTTGGAGAAGGGAACTCATGACAGTAACATGCTTACCATGGCGGAGCATAGTGATTCGAATCACTTATTTCCTCTGATGTCGAAACACAGTTATTGGTTGCAGGGCACAGAGCAAGGGACGGAGGACTCTTCTGAACGCCAAGGTAGCTTGGTTTGGTGCCACTGGAGCCAAGAGGGGTGAAGGGAAACATAAGCACTTTTCAGACAAGAGGAGAGTAGAGGAAAACAACAAATATTCATCATCTATATTTGCATTGCATTCCTGATTCCCCTAGGTAGCTACTGGTGTCACTTGGACCAATTAAGCGGAAGACATGATACCAGGTGACATGAAGATGCATATAACAGTGGCCAAGTCCCAAAATCATAGAACTAGTGCATTGCGCTGACTTGTGTTGTAGGTTCCAAATTTATGCTCCTCCTGGCTTCACCATGAAATGAAGTGAAGCAAGTGGGTGTGGAGTCTGTTTCTAAAAGAGGGTCAAAACAGTTCGAATGGATCAAGGTGTGACTGGGGTTTCAGGAATGCAATGCAATGGAATCAAAATTAGCAGAGTAATTTAATCTGCATCGGAAGGCAGGGTGGTCACCACACACACCGCAGGCAGAATAGAATAGAAACATAATAGTTGAAGTGACGACACGGGTCATGACATGACTGAAGGAAAAGAAACGAGCAGGGTACCTGAAATGGAAGATGGCAGCGAGCGTCGCGAGCTCACTGCTCCTGAGCACGAAGTCTCTTTTTTTGGAGGAACCAAGCATGAAAGAGGCAAACAGTCAAGTCAGTCACCATATTATAAACTAGAACAAAGGTCACAGTTCATATAAATACATGTAACGGTAGAAGGTCACAGCATATGACGATACTTTTGATAAAATTACCATTCAAGTGAGAAGTTGGATCGATCTCACCCTAGATCTCAATATGCAATAAAAGAAAGGTCGGGTAACTATATTGAAATATCCTTGCACTAACTGAATCACCTAACTCTGAACTGATCACAGTTCTTGCATTCCAGCCCACTTTGGTCAGTATTCAAGGACCACCAGTCTGCACTTCTTGCTAGTCTTTTGCACTTCGACTCCCTGTACATGCAATTACTGAGTGCTTTCCAGACAATTAGGCTATGATGACATATCAACCAAACATTTCTATTTCAGAAGTTATTTTTTCAGCCCCATTCTCGTCTAGGCTCCTCAATCTCATGTTGCTCCTCGGCAGCCAGTCCAACGGGTGCAAAAGTCTTAATGCCCTTATCAGTGTAAAGTAGCCCTAAATTTTTATATATCCTTCCTTGTCGAGAGGGCACTGAATCATTCGACCGACATACTGTATGCCATTCCAACCACTGCATTGCCAGTGCCCTTGGGCACCTTACGCCTTTTGAGGATCTTGCGCACAGAGGCCATGTCATCCCATCTATTCGCAGAGCCATACAAGTTTGACAGGAGGATGTATCGGCTGCCATGCCGAGGCTCCAGTTCGATGAGCTTCTTGGCAACCTCCTCACCAAGCTCCACCTCGCCATGCATCTTGCAGGCGCTAGCTAGCGCGCCCCATAAGCCAGGGTGAGGTTCCACAGGCATGCTCTTGACGAAAAACATGGCCTCCCTAACACGGCCGGAGCGGCCGATCAAATCAACCATAAGACCATAATGTTGTTGGACTGGCTGTATCCCAAAGTCCTCGATCATGCCGTCAAACAACCGGCGGCCCTCATTCACGAGACCAGAGTGGGCGCAAGCGCTGAGCAACCCGATGAAAGTTATGTCATTGGGCCGAACACCAGCCATCTGCATCTTCCACAAGAGCGACAAGGCCTGTCTCTCGCCACCATTCATCGCGAGCCCCGCGATCATGGCGTTCCAGGAGTAGACGTTCCTCACGGGCATCGCGGCGAACACCCTGACGGCGCTGTGGATGCCCCCGCATTTCCCGTACATGTCGATGATGGCGGAGGCGAGGATGACGCTCATGGCCCCCCGCAGCTCGTGCTGGGCGTACGCGTGCACCCACGCACCATACTCCAGTGACCGCAGCTGCGCGCACGCGGAGACCACGCTCACCAGCGCGGCCTCGTTGGGCACGGCGCCGCCGCGGACCATGTGAGCGAACACGCTGAGCGCCTTCCCGCAGCGTCCCGAGAGCACGAGCCCATTGAGCATACAGCTCCAGGTGGCGGCGTTCCTGCCAGGCATGGCGTCGAACAGGTGCCGCGCCTCGGAGAGCATCCCGGCGCGAGCGTACGCGCCCAGCATGGCGTTCCAGGAAACGACGTTCCGGTCGGGCATGGCGTCGAAGAAGCGCCTGGCCCGTTCCAGAGCGCCGGAGCTGGCGTGGCCGGTGACCATGGTGGTCCAGGTGACGACGTCTGCGGCGGTGGAGAGCTCCGCGAAGAGGCGGTCGGCGGAGGCGAGGTCGGAGGCGGCGAAGTAGGAGGAGAGTGCGGCGTTGGCGACGTAGACGTCGCGGGCGTGGCCGAGCCTGAGGGCGAGCGAGTGGAAGAGGCTGGTGGCGGTGGGGGCGACGACGGCGCGGGCGCGGGCGCAGGAGTGGAGGGAGAAGGAGAGGGAGATGTGGTCGGGTGGGATGCGGTGGAGGAGGAGGAGGCGGAGGATGAAGAGGCAGGCGGAGGGAGAGGGGGCGACGCGAAGGAGGGAGTTGGCGGGGGCGCGGGAGGAGAGGTGGCCGGAGGTGAGGAGGACGGCGTGGGCGGCGCGGAAGGTTGGTGGCGTGGCAGTGGCGACGGTGGCGAGCCAGGAGAAGGAGGTCGCGGCGTTAAGGATGCCGGTCCCCATGGTCCAACGAGGACAATCAGGGTGCGCCTTTGTGTGTTGGGCGGCGACGGAGCGCCGCCGCACGGGCACGCGGGCGCCGTCGGCCGGCTGGACTGGACTGGACGGTGGGTGGGTGGGGTGAAGCAGGCACGCACAGGCAGGGAGGGCTGTTGATTTCGCATCGGAAGGCCATAACAAAATTTCTTTTGCTGACGTGGCAAGGAAGACCCGGGGCTCTAGGCTCTTTCTTTCTTTCTTTCTTGACGAGGCAAAAAAAAAAACCCTCGAGACAGAGAGCTAGGCTAGGCTACCAACCAATGCGAGACGAGATTTGGAAATGGATTATACAGTACAGTACCTTCGGCCGACTCTTGTGTGGCCCTGGACCCTGCTCTTGCTCTTGCTCCTGGTGTGGGGCGGCGCGGATGAGGAGGAGGAGGCGGCGGCCGGTTTGGCTACCATCACCGCCCCCGGTGGCGGTGGCGGTGGCGGGAGGCAGCAGGACACCAGGTGCGTGACCATCTATCTACTTCTGGCCGAGCTTGCCTTGCTTGGAGAGCAGGAGGAAGAGGAGGAGGAGGAGGAGGTGGAGGGCAACAGAGGAGGAAGAAGATGAATGAAGAGAGCAAAGGAAAGGGAGACCAATGGATGTCAAGGCATTGGCATCGCATCGTGGAATATGGGCCAAATCAAACCACAATTGATGACTGACTGTGTTGTGCCGGCCCCGGCCCGTATATGAATCAACGACATCCGAACTTCCATGCTACACAAGGTTGTGTTGTGTGTGCCCAAGTTTCTGATAACCCAGCAGTGTTAAGTTGAGGAGGAGGGATAGCAGCAGAGCAAGCCCAAGAGTTCCTGTCCTCTCATTTCAGGTATCGTCTTTTTCTTTTCTTTTTTATTTCTTTACTTTGATTTCTTTTTTTTAAAAAAAATATATTGTTCTTCTCAAACTCCTCCTGACATGAGTGAGTGTCTACCACGCACCACCATCTTTCTTTTCCTCCGATATATACTGACAGCGGCGGAGTAGGCAGAAGATGATGGGCTGCAAATTCTGCATCAGGCCGGTGTTTGCTTTTGCAGGTCCAGCAGCATTCTTTTTATGTCAAGGGATCTGACTCATGGAGCACGATGGAAACGGAAATCCACCTGTGGAACCTGTTTGATGAAGCAACCGGCCCATTGTAGTATTTGTATTTGTACAGGGACATCGACAACTGTTTGGTTTGGTTACCATCTTGGTGTTGGCCAACAACAACAATAGTGATGCCTGAATTCTGATGCTCTCTTTGCTGTCTCAGGCAATGTCGCCATCTTCAGAGGGCTCAAACCATCTGGTTCTCAAGAGCTAGTCGTGGGCGTCTGAGGCAGCAAGTAAGGCTCATGTGTGAATGAATACCTCCCTCCATTTGCATTGCTAGATTTGGCCATCCACTTTCATTCCATCTGCTCCACATCTTGTACCACATGTACGTACAGGTATCAAATCAGGTACTCTGGCGCTGTCTACAAGTGCACCAGGCCGGGCTGCATGCGTTGCATCTGCCAAATCTCATCCCCAGAGACCAAGATTGAGCGATTGCAGCTGTTCATTATTTCCTACACACACAGTGCATGTTTATGGTTGTCACCATGGAAATCTGGTACATTTTCAGATATACTAATCAGTTAGGATAGGAAGGGGCTTCTGAAAGCACTGCTTTGTATGTTTATAATAAAAATAAAAAAGGCTTTAATTTGGTTTTTGTTGCTTCGAATCGTCTGCACAATTCTAGCTGTATGTTTGTTTATTTAATTTACACCAATGCAATGCTGACAGAACAGCACCGGTGGCGATCGATGAGCTAGCAAGCCTCCGACTCCGCCTTGGGCGGCGGCGGCTCCACATGAACGGTGTTGCCGGCAGCGGCAGCCCCTGCCCTGGTCCTGGCCTTGTCTGCCTCGGCCGCCCAGTCCATGCACACGATGACCGCGACCAGCACCGCCAGGCTGACGGCGGCGCCCACCAGGAAGCCTGCCAGGAGTCCCTCCAGGCCGAGGCGGGCCTTGAAGCCGAGCGCCACGCCCACCGGCAGCGCCACCGCGTAGAAGCCGCCCACGACGGCGTACATGCCCAGCAGCGGCCGCGCCGTGCCCCGCACGATGCCGCCGCACACGTTGAGCGGGAAGTTGACCACCTCCAGCAGCGCCATCACCTTCATGGCCCGCCCCACGCCGTCCCGCACCTCCGGGCTGCGGGTGTACATGCGCGCCCACGGCCGCCGCGCCGCCAGCATGAGCAGGCCGCCGGCCACGCCCGCCGCCGCGCCGCCCGCGACGGACACCCTGGCTGCGCGGCGCGCCAGGGCGGCGTCCCCGGCGCCCAGCTCGTTGGAGACGCGCACCGACGCGCTCACGGACAGCGACAGCATGGCCGCGAACAGCAGGTAGTCGAAGTTGAGCGTGACGGCGACCACGCCCACCATGCGGCGCGCGTCGGGGAGGCGCCCCGTGAGGAGCACCAGGATCTCGTAGGACCACCACTCGAGGCAGGTGTTGAGGCAGCAGGGGACGGCCAGACGGAGGAGGAGCAGCCAGTTAGTTGTTGGCTTCGTCGTCGTCTGGTGCTGCGGCAGCGGCTTGCTTCGACGCCGTCGGAGCTCGTGGGCGAGCACGTAGGCGGCGAGCATGAGCGCCAGGGCGAGGTCGCTGAGCCAGACGGCCGCCGCCACGCCCCGGACGCCCATCCTGGCGGAGAGCGCGACGGTGAGCGGGATGTGGAGCGCGAGCGCCAGCGCGGCGGCGAACAGCGTGGGCAGCGTCACCTCCTGCGCGCTGAGGTAGGCCTTGAGCGGGTTGAGCACGGAGGTGAGGGCGAGGTCCGGGAGGAGGCAGAGCACGTAGGTCCTGGCGGTGGCCGCGATGTCGGGGTGCTGGCCGAACCGCAGCAGCACGGCGTCGACGCGCGTCCAGAGGAGCGCGATGGGCACGGAGGCGGCGAGGAGCATCAGCGTGGCCCTGAGCAGCGTCCCGCGCAGGAGGGCGACGTTTCCGGCGCCGTGCGCCTGCCCGCAGATGGGCTCCATGGCGCCGCACAGGCCGCTGAGGACGGCGAAGCCCGTGACGTTGGCGAAGCTGTAGCCCAGCGTGCCGGCGGCCAGCTGCAGGTCGCCGAGGCGGCCGAGGAAGGCCGTGGTGACGGCCTGCTTGGCGAACCAGGTGAGGTTCATGCCGATCAGCGGGAGAGCGATGCCGCGCTGGGCGCGCACCTCGGCGGCAACAGCGGCGAGGCCATGCTTCTGCTTGGGTGCTGCTGGTGGTGGTGGCGGCGGTGCCGTCGTCACGGCAGACATGGCTGCCCGGCCGGCCGGCGTGAGCAAGTGAGGATCAGCGAGGATGACTATATGTGTGTTTTCTTTCTTGTGTGCTTGAGCATGCAGGTGGGTGGAGGTTACACATGGAAAGGAAAGGGGTAGAGACTAGAGATACATACTACATACTTATGGTGCATGCTGCCTAAACTAAAGATGGATGATGATGGATTGTAACGGCCAGCAACGGTTCTGTCCATATACGTAGTACGTCATCTTTTGTGCTTGCTGTTTTTTCCCCCCGGCTGGTTTCTGGTCACATGACCGATCCCGCTGGCTGACACTCACGTACGTCGCATGCCTGCCCTGCATTGTGTAGACGAGACATGCTTTGCATGAATCACACTGGACTCTCACACCACTCCCACTCTGACCCAACAACGTAGTACGCATGCAAAACATCCACAGCTTGTTTCTCTGTTTATAGTTTGTTTGTTTGCACCGCCCGGCCTTTTCATATTTTCTTCTTCTTCTTGGTGTGGTTATTAATTTATTTGTTCGCCATTAATCTGCTTTATATTTAGTTTAAAAAAATGTGAAACTTATATGTATAGATTCACCTTAAAATCTATTTTTATACAAGTAATTTTATTTTTAATTTATATATATTTTAATAAAAATAATAGGTAAAATTAGATTTTAAAGACCATATCTTTATCTAAAATATCATATTTTATGAGTATAGAAGGAGTACACGACAGCCCGCGATTAATCGTTGCGGACACCCTGAACGAGCTAGAGCGCGATTCTCCTCTTTGGGCATAAAGTGTAACTTTCGCAACTTTTTGCCAGGTTAAAGAAGCAATCCTGTTTACATTGGGGAACGTCAATTAATTCTCCTCCCCAAACATTACCCGTGTCTCTCTACATATATACTAATTTTATGGAGTGACATAACATGAACAGCTAGGCTATCCATCTACTGTGTCTGTTGCGTGCCGTACATGCAGCCCTGTGCGGGGGAACGTACATGCGTATGGTGTTTTTCTGACGTGGATGGCACCACACACAAATGTACACCAAATTTAAAGACAGACGTACGTAGTGATAAAGATTAGATTTAGGGGTCAACTTAATGAATCAACACACGCAGTGAATGGACCGAAGCTGCCCTACTTTTATTGGTCTGCTAGTAGTTTACTCTACATATATACTAATTAAATTAATAAAAGGGGTTATTCAATACAATCCTGCGTGATGATTGCTGGTTCGGAGTGGAGGATGATCAAGATCACACAGCCGATTGATTCATCCATCATATATATTTGCGTTATATTATTGCTCAGATCTTATAGATCTCAAGGAAGATCTTGCATGGAATGGAATGTAGTAGCTCTAGCTAGCCACCTAGCTAGTAGTAAGATCAACATATATATACGTCAATCAGCTGGAGCTGATCATGAGCTACTAGCTCATGGTTTGTTATTCCTAGTTGCTAACAGATATGATATGATTCAAGTTTATCCAGAGCATCAGATTCTTTCACAAGTAAACAATGCAGCTAGCCAAATTAATCCTATAAATGCAGCTGTTGTTGGCTCTCAGCATAGTATTTTTGTGAGACCCAGCTAGAGCTGCTGTGAAGATCGGCTGTCCAACGGTGAGCTAGCCAATAATCTAATTTCTGCACACAAATTAAAAAGAATAAACAAGACGCTGCTGCTTATTTATTGTACGCAGATTCAAAAATATATCTAGTATACAGTTTTGCCAGGAAGAAAGACAAGTGGAAAAGGTAGCTAATAAAGTTAATGGCAACTTTAGTTTATAAATAAATTGATTAGGGGGCCGGGTCGGAAAGAAACTAAAAAGGAGGGCCGGAGTTACATCATTCTGTCTTTCCTTCTTTCTATCTGTTGTTGTGGCATCCAACATCAACAGCACTTGAAAAGCTAGCAGCAGCATTTCCAGCTATTTAAAGCTATCTTAGCTAGCTGCAGGGATCCATGGATCGGCCGGCCAGGAATCTCCGCAACGCAGCATGCACTTCCATTCCGTCTGTGCTATCTGAATCTTTCGTTTAATTCGCGCTGCATGCATGCATGATCTCAAGTCGAATCGAATCATCTATATGCTTGTGTGTGGTTGTGGTACGAACGCAGAACGCCCAAGTCAGTTTCACTTGGTGTGATTCTGCATCCCTGTTGGAAATTCATAAAAGCTACCTAGCTACATGCTCTCTAATCATCAGTTCAGGGCTTCATCAGGCGCTCAGTTTCACCTTGGAGATACCACTCAGTTTAATTAGTATCATCTGTTCCAAGAGTCTCGTCAAGACTTTAATTAGACTCGTCACTTGTCATATTCGGCGTGTTTGGCTCTGGTCACATAAGCCGGCTGGTTTTTTATGAGATAAACATATTGTTGGAATGACTGATAAGACAAAAAAAAAATGGCGATTGTTGAGGTACAAAAGTGGTTGGAGAAAAGAGATCTTATGCAACACAACTGGTGCGTCAACACTTACTGAGGGCCGAAACAAAAGCTGTGTGTGCTATAGAGCACGAAATGTAATGGGCCTCATGGAGGCTTGGGCCAGCTGCCAGAGAGTGTAATGGGCTGCGGTATTTGGAACGCGCGAGGTCTCATTTGGTTGCTGTTCGATCGATGCCAAGACTCTGCCTCTAATAATGTAGTGCTTTCATTCTTAATCCCTTCTGCTAAAATTGAACCAAACAAAATGCATATGGACTTGTAGTTTAGAGAAAATTTGGATGGACACATGCATCTCAAGTGCTGTTATAGCTTGATGTAGTAAATCAAATAAGAGTATCGTCGATCAACATCCATATCTTGCGTGGTACACAGTACATATATATCCTTGGCTGCTGGTAGGTATATATCATCGATGATATATATGAATCAATCAGCTAGCTAGCTACTCCGTAGCTAGCTAGCTAGTCGGTGGCATTGATGAGCACTTGGCCGTAGTTGTCGAAGATGTCCTTGACGATGATCCTGTAGGCTCTCTCGGTGGGGTGGTAGCTGTCGAAGAAGACGTGCTGTGAGACGTCGTCGCAGACGGAGACGAAGCGGGAGTCGCAGAGGCCGGTGACCTCGATGGTGCCGGTGCCGCAGCACCCCCTGGTGGTCTCGGAGAAGCCGTACCTCTCCCCGCGCTCCATGAGGTCGTCCAGGACGCGGTAGATGTCCAGGAACACCACCAGCGTCTTCGCCGAGAACTCAGGCTCGGCGTTCAGGGCGGCGATCATCTCCTGCGTCCTGGCGTTGTACAGCTGCGCCGCCTGGTTGCGCTTGGGCTCGCACGCCCGGGCGATCCCGCCCCGAGCGTCCGCTGCGACGGCACGCACCCCACCGGCGGCATCCCCACGAAGCCGATCTTCCTGGCGCCCCTGGCGCTGACCTTGCGGAGGAACGCCTCCGCGCCGCTCACCAGCAGCTCCACGTAGCTCGGGATGTCGTACTCCACGCTGCGGAACGGCGTCGTGAAGTAGGTGTTGGCCACGTCGTCGGTGCCCGCGCACACCACGAACAGCGCGCCGTCGATGATCCGCGCCGTCTCCTCCTCGCCGGCGATGCCCACCAGCTTCCCGCGGTACTCGTCGAAGTAGGCCAGCTGCTGCTCCAGCGAGATCACGCTCACCACCACGGGCGTCAGCGGGTCGAATCCCGTCGCGCCCGACGCGAAGCTCACGCCGGTCAGCAGATCCTCCGGGCTCAGATCCTCCTCGCTCAAGTAGGCCGGCAGAAGCTGCTTCACACCAACATGCTGGGCTGCATACAATTTTGCAAATCATCAACAAATCAATTCTCTATCCACAATCGTCGTCCTCGTCACCTGATCAGAGCAAATTAATTAACCCTTTTTTGGAATAATTAATAGAGCAAATTAACCTTCTTTTTTTTAATTTGATGACAGCTACTACTGTATGCACTACTCAATTAAGGTTTTGGTACTAGGACTGCACGCCCAGCCTATTATAGCCAGAAAGCATGTGAGTGTATTTATGAACAAGCTAGGAGGTTTGAGGTACGACCGTACGAGTTACTTTAATTTGAACACTATTGTCGAATAATGTGGATGCTTTAATTTACTTGATGCTTGCTTAGGGTAACAACAGCAGAGTTTGTGCACTAAAATAGTACATATATATATACTCTCTCCATTCTAAATTATAAATCGTTTTGACATAAAGAATAGTTTTGAGACACTCAGGTTAAACATCCAAAAACATGCGGTGACTAATGAAGGATCCAAACATACCCTAAATTTCTAGAATCTGCACAAGTTAAATTGTCTTAAGTTTATCTGACTTTATAAGAAAAGATAATAACATCTATTATATAAAATAAACACATCATGAAAGTATATGACATGGTATATCTAATGATACTTAATTTGATGTCATAAACTAATGGAAATTCGTTCAAAGTTTAAAACTTTTACTTACAACTTGAAAAATATATTTATTCAGTGACATATAGAGTAGTTACAGGTTTGGCTAATAAATTAGTCCAGCTATTTGAATAACTAATTTAGACTAAAAGCTACTTGGTTGGCCCTGTAATAATGCATCAAACAGGCCTTATTTAGAGAGTGCGGGGCATGCTGCATCTAATTGTGTGGCTTCTTCCTTTAAACTTCTGTGCATGCGGTCCGGCACTCCGGCTAGCGCTGCAAATTAATTAAAGCCCCGCGGACGGTATACATGACATGATGTATCTATGTCCCACTTTAGCTTGCACTTTATTAACGCTGCAGCCTGCATTGCAGCTGCATGCATGCTCGATTGCCGCACACGTTCATATATATATATATATATATTTTTTTTTTAAATAAAAAGAAGAAAATTTCTAGTTGTACTACGTCGTGTAGTAGTAACCTATACTTGCATATATATATATATATATTGCCAATGTATGTAACTTTCTTTTGTGATATATATATACCGTTTTTTATGAGGATCGGATCACTAATTAAATAACCTTTTGCCCCTAGCTTTTTTTTTTTTTTTTTCGATTCGAATGGACGGAGCAACAGTATCAGCTATAGCCCCGGGGGCCGGGGCGGAAGGAGTGGACACGCGATACACATGCATGCATGTTGCCTGTTACAGTAGAGTAGTACATACGGACGGCACTCTGCCACTTGAACGCACGCAAATAAAGCTGCTGCATACGTACGTACGCGCGCCACGCATCCAATCGCACTGACCATGCATGTTTGTTTCATTTATATTAGCACTATATATATATATACTGGAAATGTATGTATACGTGCATGTACGACTATACATGGGCTAGCTAATAGCAATTCATTTCATTAAGATAGGTGGTTCTCGATCCATCGACGTGTCCATCGGCCACCACCGGTATGTGCATGCTCACCGTCGGCGGCGTAACGGTACCGGCGGCGACGGTCCTCGATCTCACGTACTACCATCCATCTGCACCCACCCGCCAACGTAACTGCACCAGCACCACCGCCCAACAATATTTATTTATTTTAATCCCATTCCCATGCATGATGACTAGCTTGTCACTTAATTAGATCTATCATGCATATATGTGCTGTGAGCCAACAAACTCGCCGGCCGGCCGGCGGCTTAGCTTGCCGTGTAGTCGTCGTCGAGCGATTTGTCCATTTTTTTTTTTATAAACCCCTAGGCAAGCTTTGCGAGTTGTCCATTCTTAAATCTATACTCCCTAATAATTATTAAGAGACACTAGTAAATTATCCCGACGCACTTGGTTCATCATATACAGTCAATTTTTTAGGCAACTCGACCATCGTTTACTATATATATATTTACATTTTGACTAAAGTTTTTTTTTTTTGAGGGATACATTTTGACTAAAGTTTACCATACATGCATAGTGCCACCTACTCTCTTCCTCTGTCCTAGAAAAAAAAAGCCACTAAAGAATACGTGCATATTAAACTTTCACAGATCAGATTTGTAAAAAAATACATATAAGATTACTACAAAAGTATATTCTATGATCTATATAATATTGATATTAATTATGTATTGTAAATACTAATATTCTTTTATATATAATTGGTTAAAATTTAAAAGAAATTGACTTCTTAAAACATAACTAACTAGATATGTAATAGCTCCGTATATAGGGTCTGTTTGACATAACTCACAACAACTTCATATAAGTTGTTTTTTTGTCAAACACCACCTTTCAAACACAGGTTTATAGGTGAAGCTTTTTTTTTTTTCCTTCTCTCATAAAAGGATAGGTTGGATGAAGCCAAAAGGTAGCTTTTCACAACTCCTCTCTCACAACCATGCATGAAGTTATTGGTGAAGCTGTTTTTGCCAAACAATAAAACAAGTACTCAAATTAACCTAAAAAGTTGTTTATAAAGCTATTTTCTAAAAAGAAGCAGCTCCATTAATGAAGCTAAGATATGCCAAACGGGGCCATATATTCTATGAGCACAATGTCGAGTAAATTATATATTCAGGAGTAAAATATTTTATTAGTAAACTAAGAACATTGCAGTTTGCAAATCGATGCGTATATATTATATATGTGTACGTGTGCGGGCGATAAGCAGAGGAAAGACAGAGCAGGTAGGTAGGTAGCGACACTGAAACTGCAACGACGACGACGACGACGTTAAGTTGTGTGCACTGCACTGCTAGATACTCTACTGAATATCATGCTATATATGCATGTATGTATGTAGTGTGAGTGTGCACGTGCATGTGCAGTGGGAATCGAAGAGTTTCCAATAATGCATGCAACCAAGAATGCACATGAATGCAAGAAGTGAGCAAGAAGAAGCAGAAAAATATATATATATATATATATATATATATATATATATATATATATATATATATATAATAATAATCGAATTAAATGGATGATTGAACAAGGACGACGACTGGGATGGGATGGATAGGATAGATACCAATGAGGTCTGTGGGGATGAGTCCGTTGGAGTATCGTCCGGTGGCCTTGTGGTTGTAGAAGTCCTTGCCGTAGGGCGGATGGTTGGCCTTGATCAGCGTGTGCAGCCCGTTGTTGTTCCCGGGGTCCACGATCGAGTCGCCGAACACGATCACCGCCGTCACCACCGGCCGCCGCTGCCCCTGCTGCTGCTGCTGCTGCTGCTGCTGGTACGAGTAGTTGGACGACGACGACGACGACGCGTTCATCATCTTATTGAAATGCTGCTGCTGCGACAACGACGACGACGACGACGACGACGACCCCTCGCCGCCGCAACCAGCAGCAGTAGCAGGAGGAGCGGCGTCGGCGGAGTCATGGTGTGGTGGCTGGCACGCGCTGCTAGCCTAAGCTGGTGGCAGATCTATCTATGTATCGCGCAGGATCGATGGACGAGCGAGACGAGTCGATCGGCCGGCCGGGCCGGGGGAAATGAAATGAAATGATTAGAGAGCTAGCTAGAGCTGCCGGTGGCGGAGGTGGAGGTGGAGGACCCCGACGTACTGCTAGCTAATTAAGCTGCTAAGCTAGCTAGCTATTCTGATCTGGCCAGCAGCAGCAGCAGCAAATAAAGCCTCTGGAGTTTAATTAGCGACGCGTACACGTACCTTGAATTATTTGTGCAGTGCGGGGGGCGGCAGCTACCTAGCTCTCTCTCTACTTATATAGGGAGGATAGCAGGGAGGGGTAGTACTCCTACTCCGTCCGATCCACACACAAATTCAAGACACAAGTGGTTGCATTGCATTGCATTTCTGCTCTGCTCCGTGGTGTCGTACTCGTAGTACGTGGACTCAAAACTCAACAATACGTACTGGATATATGACAACCCACCTCCATGCACCTTTATTTCAAACAAACCAACAAAAATAAATTTAATAAATAAATACTGTTGAGCTTCAGCTACTAACTAACTGTATCCATCCATCCATCCGGACAATGCAATGCAATCGACATGTCTCGCTCTCTAGTCTCTACTGTTGAGCTTCAGCTAGCTATATATAGCGATGCATGATTGATTAGCGATCGAGCTGCATTGCATTGCATTGCATGCCACAATTAATTATTTCATCATCCATCCGGTTGCATGCATGCATGCTGATTAACACAAACAAATTAATATATATACAATCAATTGAGCATTATCTATCCCCGGCCGGCCCCTCTTTCCTCAATTTGAAAACAAACACGAATTGTGTGATGATCGATTATTGTTATTGGTAGCAGATGCTGACACGTATTATATTATGTACGTAACAGACGGCTGAGAGAGAGAGACAGAGAGACCTGATCGCACGACAGCTACACATACCTTGACAGCCAACTGCATGCGCCCGCGCGCGCCGTGCATATTAATTAATTTTCCTTTTCCATTTCCCTTTTTCTTTTCCTTTCTGATGAGGACTTGAATGAACAAGCTAGGCAGGCATGCATGAAGCTAAAATAAAGCGCATCTAGGTACCTACTGTACTGTTTGTTAAGTTAATTAATTTGAGACAAGTAACACATCATTCATATGCATGCAATCTAATAAGAATATATATAACATGTCATGATGAAAACAAGGCAATTAATGATTTCTGTACTGTAAGATGTCATGTGCTTACTACTATACGATGGACCCCAATCAATTATTTATATTATAAACAATTAACACGCCCCCATGCCATTGTGCAGTTTCCAGTTGATGAATTACGACTTTTCTCTGTCTGTCTCCTAATTAATTAGATCAGAGTATTATATTGTTAATAATCTAACACAAAATCAATTCAATCGTCCGTGACAGATCATTTGCATTTATATTAACGCGCGTGTAGCAGCTAGGATGGAGATGGATACTGACCACTGGGAGTTGCCTAATAATTAGCAAATTTTCCATCACTCAAACGGTCTCATACATACTGTTACTAATTGATGAGGAGGATGCATAATGCGAGCAGAAGCGTGTCATTTGTGGGTGCATCATCGGCATCCACATCTCTCTGAGTCTCTCATGTGTTATGGACGACGGCGAATTAATTAGTTAATGACGTCGCGCGCATCTATATATTCCAGACTTGACTACCTGGTGATATTAGTAGCTCCAGAGACAGAGGCAGAGACAACTACCAATACTACATGTAAATGCATGCTTCGTTTAGCTAGTTTTAAAATATGGATATGAAAAACCAGCAGATCTGATTGGATTGGATATTAACAATAATTGTCCTTTCAATCTAAATTGTAAGTTTTTTGCGAACAAATCTAAATTGTAAGTTATTCTGTTTTTTCTAGATATCTAAACGTAATAGCAAAAGCTATGGAGCCAGTTATACTTTGTAACTAATGCTGTTCCCTCGGTCGAGTATATATGGTTCTTGTTGGTTTAGACAAGGTTATTAGAAGTCAGTTTTTTTTTTTTTTTAAGTGCACAATGATTGATTGCAGCTTTATGGATGAATGAATGAAAGAAGAGAGCTCGCGGCGCTCACATGGCAGCTGACAGGGACCCGTACCCATCTAGTAAACGGCGACAAGGACGATTCAGAGAGCGAATGGGCCGAGGGAGGAGATGAAACGCGCAGGGCACCATCACCACATACTCTGTCTGAGGGAGTATGCTTTGCCAAACACTAGAGAGGCAAAGGTAAGGTAATGTCCATGATGGCACCACCTACTTACTGCCTGGTACCACCAACATGGATGCACACACAGTTAACAGGGATGCACATAGTTACGGCTTCAAGTGCCTACTGCTACGAGGTTTCATTTACGTACCAAGTCTGCTGTTGGTGCACAGGTGCTGCGCCCTATTTGTAGGGTGCCTTTCCTTGCCGTCCAGCTACAGCTAGTACTATTGTCGTCTGAGCCTTCTCCAGTAGCCAGAGTAATTGGCTGTCCCTGTCCCAGTCCCATTCCCAGCCAGGCCTGACAAACAAGGAGACATCCTGCTGCTGCGGATCCACCCATATCCAGACCGACTGACATCTGCAATTCTGCGTAAGGATGGATGAACCAGGACCAGTGACAAAGAGAATACTCTCAGTCCGGTCATCAAGTCAGGCCAGCATAGCATAGCAGACCAATCAATCTCCATCATTCAAAGTCCCACCTTCAACCCAAAGCAGGCAGCCAGCCCACCATAATACTGTATACCATACAAGGCCAGCACAGCAAAATGAACAGGGAGCAAGACTAGCTAACAGCATCTTACTTTAATTTAACACCACCACAAAAACAAAACAAGTCAAACTCCCTGACTCTCCAAGTGAGAAAGTTCAGCTCCTCCATAAAAAATCGGAGGTCCTACAACATCCATCCTAACGCCGAGGAAAACCAACTAGGGTATTCATGGTAACACCAGAATAGCATCCAAGCCGCCTGCCTGTGCAAACCCACCCCAGTAAATAAGGATATTGAGCTCCCTTACAGCCGCCCAGGGAACTAACTTATCACACTCGTCTTTCATAATCATGTTCCAGTCTTTCATGGTTTTCCTCCTCGTCCTAGGGCCTCCAGATACCACCACCTTCGTTTTCCACTATTCTGCTTCATCCTTTTCACCAACTGCTCCAAATCTTCAACACTACGTCTGAATATAACAAGGGAAAGCAAAATCTTACCTGACCGCCAGTAAACACATTCGCTTGTCAGTCTAATACGCACCCTCGCAATCACGCCTCCCCTCCAAAAATTGCCAAAAGAAAAAACATATCACGTGTGCTCTGTCACTCAAGCAAGACGGACAAAACCCCTGCAGTCATGGTGTGAATCCGAGCCACTGTCATATTTAACTACTGCTGACCAGAACTTTCTTCAGCTACTGAAGCCTCTTCATTACGAGAAGGCGATCCGTTCTGGACGACATCGTGATGGTTCGGCTCCACCGTGCCAGTAGAGCTAGCGGATTCATGCAGACGCATGCCTCCAAGATGTGCTGTCAGATTATTCACATTAGGTCTTGGTGCAGATGCTGAGCTTGACGGGGCATCAGGATTGCTCTCACGAGGGATCACCCATTTCTCCCAGTCGCTGTGCTTCCTGATTTTGTCATCCTGCATTAACAGACACAGCGACCTATATAAGCACAATAAATTTCAGATCTCAAAGGTCCAAATCGTTCAGGCTCAGGCATCAAAAAATGAAACAGAAACACAATGCCTAACATATCTAGGTATGGAATTTACCCTTGAGGATGGCACAAATTTGAAAGCACAACCAAGGGGAATTAATTACACCAATGCATCAAAACTTTGGCACTTCTCGTGATGAGGGTAAAGCATGGACACACTACTTCTAAAATGATTATATGCAGACTGCGGGCATCAATAAGCACAGTATTTTGCTGAGACTAAAGCCAAACGATAGACTATACCTTCATTTCCAGTATAGATGAGGACTGCACCGTCTCTTTAATATATTGTAGGTCCTTCTTCAGCCCTTGGACCTGCAGAAAACAGTGCTCAGCATAGTTAATACACTCCTCAAATATACTCATCACGAAAACATATCATGTTTTTTAAGTAGCGCCCTAGCTTTCCTTCAGCGCTTTGTACAGAAGATTGGACTAGTGGCAAGGTGGGGATGATGCATGTAGAACAATATATTAACCATCCAACAGGACAAGAGGATGCAAGATATGGCAGAAAGGTGCCGGATCATAGCATGAACCCACAAACAAGAATCAACAATGCCTATTGCCTAGACAAAGTCGTGACAACTATGCCACATAAATAATCAATAGAAATAAACAGTAGCAATGTAATACCCAAATAGCGGATTTATACAGGAATGCAAGTAACAAAGAACCTTCCGTCGACTGTCGAATGGATAAGTTTACTACAGATCATAAGGCTGCGCTAGTTCATAATTCAAAAGAACAAAATATGGAAGTTGCACACAGCATGTTTAAAAATCAAGTGTAGAAGGCCTCAGCTCATGGTATCTGTCAAACTGTAAATCTTTCCTACTCTCAACTTCTAAGAAACAGAAAACACTTTGAAACCAATACCTAATTCCGCTATAGTTGAACATAAATGACACTCCACAGAGCCCATACCAACACCACTATAAACCCATGTAGACCTTGCCGCTGTATGCAAAGACATCAAATGAGCTAACAGAATTTGAAGTACAACGTTATCTGCACACAATCATTTGCTGTAACTTCACGTATTCACAATCAGTGTGCAATCACTCATGGTTCCCTGCTTTCTCATGAATGTTAATTTAAATGAACAGAAAACATATTATTCCAAGAAAAGGTAAAACAGATCATTGCATACAGAAATGCCAGGTAGATCATCATGGAACACTAACTTCAGCCAATACACATCAATCTCAATATGGAACGCTAAAAATTTCTCGTTCTGTATTCCTATACACTCCAACTTCAATCAGCAAACAATCTGCTCCATTTACAGAAATAAGTAACTACCAGGATCCTAGTATGCAAAGGGGAGCATTTAAATGAAGCTGAGTTGTGTGCTTAGGCTACACAAACTCATAAAATGTTCAGTGGCCATAAAAAAAAGTCTGCAGTTTAGCACACAATCAGAAACATGCCAAATACCATAACATACCAGGCTGAAAGCACTTCTGCTTGTCCAACCCACAATAACAACCTCATCCCACCCAAAATAAGTAAAATAAAGATGGGAGAGACTAGAGAGATACAACACATGTTTGTATACACCAATTACAAAACTGATGTGAAAACTAGTTTCCACAGCTTCACTCATCGTTCGTGGATATTTTAACCTCGAAAAGAAAAAGAAAAAAATAGATTGAGAACGCAACCATCATGCACATGCAAAACCAACTTCTATACCTGCAGAAATTGACCACCTTATAAAAATAAAGTGACATTCTACACAATAATGTGTTTGACATTTTAAGCAATGATCCACAATGACATGGAAAGGTCAAAATAAATCAAATAAGCAAAAAAAAAAGATATATTCTTTTAGAACCAGGTGCAAATATCCACTCACCGTAATCAGCAGGTCAGTATACAATTATTATTTTAAAAAGAGGGTGAACAACAAATATCACCCATGATCACAAAAGTTTGTTATGAATTCAACAGAATCCAATGCAGTACTGCATGTTATAAATTAACTCAAAACTAACCCTTCATGGTTCCCCAAAATAAACACACACATATTTTAGGGAATGCAACTTCATAGCAGAAATCTAGTGTGAAATATAGAAGGATTAATGAAGGAAAGTGCTTAATCAAACCAACACGTGAATTCAGCACAGCCTTTCTGATCAGGTTTTGATTTCTTTAGTGTTTTAAGAGGATTCTAGGGCCGTATGGATGGATATATTTTTTAGATCACTTGCTCATTGATTGAGGAACCATATGCAGTAGCACTTCTCTTCAAGTAAAGTCTGAACCATCCAGATCACATATAGCTAAGATCATATCAAGCATTAGATGCCAACAACCAAAAGATCAATTTCCACTGAATATTTTCCCATAAACAAGTCCCGATAATAACAACTACTGTTATACAGAAAGTAGATTTGGATATAACGCATAGGAGTTCAAGCCAATATAATATGGACTATAGCACTTCGCTCCAAGTCAAGTCTAAACCATCCGATCACATATAGTGAAGAGCACATGGAAGTTTAAGAAGTGACCCAAAAGATCAGTTTCCGCTGATAATTTGCTCATTAATAAATAAACAGGTTCCTACAATAAACTACAACTGTGCTGCAAAAGGTAGATTTAGAGTAGAGTAGGAAAAAATTTCACATAGAGGAGTCCAACCACAATAATATAGGAAAGTAGATAAGCTGATATCGACAGTTTAATGCTTCTACAAAATAAGGTCATTGCTAGTTGAAACACACGAAACTATGATCCACAACATGTGAGGCACATGTGTTCTTATATTATAATAAAAAGAACAAAGTTGCAGCTTATAGTAACAAACCATTACATTCAACAGGAAACTGTTATCAACCTTGGAGCAAAAAAAAATAAAAATAAAGAATTACAACTACATGTATGAGAGATGCAGCAAGTAGGAACTCACTAAAATTGCATGATCAAACAACGCAAAAGTATATATAAACATGTTTTACTATAGTAAATAGCGAAGGCTGAAAGGTAGAACAAGAATGAACCAGGAAATGCAAAGCTCAATGTTCGACATTACAGCAAGCAGTAAGAGTTAAGCAGTTATGGTCACCTTTTTGAAGCCGGCTATAAGAGATATATCGACCCAGCCCTGACCATCCATCTGCTGCCTCAAGTAAACATCTGAGCATAGGTTCTCCTTGCTGTGGATCAAAGAAGATGATGATCAGCAGATGCAGTCTTAACCAGTTGATGAATTCAGCAGAGAGCACGAGTAGTTCAATGTGGCGACCTGAAGTAGAACTCTATCTGCTTGAGCAGCTTGACACGTTCCTCTTCTGCGTCAGGCTCAGGTTCGGGCTGAGGTTCAGGCTCAGGCTGGGCAGGAAAGTAAGGATAAGCAGGTGGACCAACCATGGGAGGCGCAAGAGCCATTCCTCTAAGAGCCTCTGGTGGTGGTGGCCCATAAAAGTATATGGGGGATACAGGAGACACAGGAGATGGCATGTCTGGAGATTTAAAAAGAAAAAAAAAAAAATCAATGGGTGATGAGAAAACTGATCAATGCAGTAACCCAGACTAAATTTTGAGCAACAGAGCTATAATGAGCTTACCATGGAACACCATTGGTCCAGCAAACGGGCGCATGGGCGAGACTGGTGGCGGTGGAGGGCCCATGAACGGTGGAGCGACAGTCATGGGCGGCGGCGGAGGAGGCGGTGGCGCACCTCGCATGTAGTGGCCCATGCCCATTGGCGGTGGAGGGCCGCGATAGAAGGGCGGCTCGTATCCCCCTCGCCGCCTGGCACCAAAGGCTCCACCTCCGCCGCCGGCGCTGCCACCACCGGCACCAGAACCATGATGAGAAGGCCCAGTGGCAGAGGCAGTTGCGCCATTGCCCCTCCTGCCACCTCCACCTCCGTTATTATGGTTCCTCTGGGCACCCCCCCCCCCCACCGCCACCAGGATGGTCCCAGCCAGCAGCAGTGCTCCGGTCGGGATGGTCCCGTGGAGAGTGCTCGCCACCGCCGCCGCCGCCGCCGCCACCGCGCCTGGCAGACTTGTGGCGGCCGTGATGGGCGCCGTGCTTTTGCGAACTGGAGGAGTGGGCAACGGCGGCCTAAAGAGAGAGATGGAAATCGAATCGAATCGAATGTCTCAGGATGGAACTCATGTCATCGGATAGAATATACGTAGTAGTAGTAATAGCAATAGTAAGAAGAAGGGAAGGGAAGGGAAGGGAAGGGAAGAGATCTGACCGGTGGGGCGGCGACGGGCGCAGGCGATGGAGCCGAGGACGAGGTGTCGGGGAGCTTGATACCCTTGGCGGCGTCGGAGAGCGCGGGCCAGTGGTTGGCATCCATGACGGCGGGGCCGTTGGGAGCGGGGTGCTTCCAGGCGGTGCGCTTGGCCGGGGAGGCGGAGGGAGAAGGGGACGGGGACAGGGAGTTGTCCTGCGGCGTCGGATCAGGCGAGGAGGAGTCGGCGACGGCGGCGGGCGGCTCCATAGCTGGCTGGCTGGCTAGGGTTTGGGGTGAGGGGTTAGGATGGATGGATTGCTGCTTGGCGGCGGCTTCGGCTTCGGCGGCGGCGGCGGCGGCGGCGACGATCCGATTCCGAGACGAGGGATGCGGGGGGTGCCGGGATGGATGCGCCTGCCACTATACTACTGTACTGCTGCGGGCGACTGCGGCTGCGCTGCCAGTCCAGTACCGGATGCGATGCGATGCGGCGCTGATGACCTGCGCTGCCCACTGGGCCACTCCAGCCCAGCCCACTCCGGTAACAGGCCCACGGACCAGCATTTGGGTCCATTACATGCCCACGTTACTCTCCTTGTTTGTACTTACTTACTAGTAGCAGTGTAGAGTAGTAGAAGTAAACACCCGGAGAAACAGTATCTATCTAGTACGTATCGTTCATCCTCAACAAAAGAAAAAAAAACAACCAAAACGCAGTGACTGATAAGTAACGATATTGCATTGCATTGCATTGGTCCAAGTCGATCCAACGCCCACTCCCTTTCCTTCCTTGATTCTTTCCGCTTCTTGCTCCTCTTCGCTCACGAGACCCTATACCCCATCGCCCATCCTCTCCAGTCTCCTCCGATCCGATCCATCATCCCTGTTGCATTGCGTTGCCTCTCCACCAAATTAAACTACGTCGTCCCACCCAGACGCAACACATAAGATCGCATCGCATCTAGTGTGAGTACAGTAACCCGATCGAACGATAAGATCATCTGCCGATCTGGCATGCCTGCCTTCGCTCGCTCATCGATTACTTTATTTATTGCATTATATATTTGTATTTGTATATATACTACTTTTTCTCTTCTCTACAAGTGCTAATTTAATTTGTTGCCCTGGCCGGAGAAGTGCGTGAAAAAGAATGGGGAAGAAGAAAGGCACTGGCGGCGCCGGTGCAGAAGACGAGCGACGACGGACAGAGACGACAACCAAGTCCAAGAAGAAGGGCGATGGCGATGGCGATGTGGTGCTGAGGATGGAGCTGCACTGCGACGGCTGCGCGCTCAAGGTGAGGAAAGCCATCAAGAGTGCGCAGGGCGCGGAGAGCGTGAGGACGGACGTGGCGGCGGGCACAGTGACGGTGACGGGCAACGGCAACCCCTGGGCCCTCAGGGACCGCATCCAGGCCAGGATGGCGCGCCACAAGCCCGCCGTCGACATCGCTTTCGTCTCCCCGGCCAATCCCCCTCCACCTCCGCAGCAGGGGCGCCGCCGGAGTATCAACAAGGACGACAAGGACGACGACGACGCAATTCCCCACAACAACAAGGGCAAACAGAAACAGGTTCGTGCATGGCATTGGCATGCTTGTCTTGGATTCGTCCAAAAAACTGCGTGCGATCCATGCGGATGTACTCCTAATTTTCTGACTCTGGCCGCGGTCTGACGGATGGATGAATGGATGCATGCACTGCACTGCACTGCAGATGCCGCCGCCGCTGGAATCAACGGTGGTGCTCAACATCCAGCTTCACTGCAAAGGCTGCACTGACCGGATCAAACGCAAAGCCAAGAACATCCAAGGCGTGAAGCAGGTCACCGTCGACACGGCCAAGGAGCAGGTCACCGTCAAAGGCACCATGGACGCCAAGGCCCTCCCCGACGTCCTCAGCGCCAAGCTCAGGCGGCGGGTCACCGCCGCGGTGGTCCCGCCGATGACCAACAAGGACAAGGACAAGAACAAGAACAAGAAGCCCGCCGCAGCTGCTGCTGATGGCGGCGGCGGCGACAGCCATGATGACAACAGGGAGCAGGGGGAGAAGGAGGCCGCCGGCGCCGGCGGCAACAGCAAGAAGCAGCAGCAGAATTGGAAACAGCAGCAGCAACAGCGAGGAGAGCCCGCAGCTGTAGCCGGTGATGACCAACGCGTGGCTTCTTGGATGTCGGAGGAGCAGCAGCAGTACCCGATGACGATATTCCCGGCGGCGTACGGGTACGGAAGTGGAGGATCGTCGTACCGCGTGGAGTTGCTGCAGGGCCCGCAGCCCTTCAGCGACGACAACCCCAATGCATGCTCCCTCATGTGAATCAAGTAGCATTATCAACGATCCAGCGCACGAGGTACATATATATGGCTTACACCTTTTTTTACGAGAGCTAAGCAGAACTTATTTTTGTGAAACTGTGATGAATCGGACAGCAGTAGAGGCAAGAAGTGGAGTTGCTCAGGTTCAGGTATCTACAGATAGCTCCTTAGCACATGCTGCAGCAGTACTCACTCAAAAAAGAAATGCAGCAGAAGCAAAAACAAATTCACAAGCAAGACCCACCACCAAGACCCCTAAAGATAGATGTACTCCATTGCCAAACAATGATATGATATTGTTTCGTTCATAAAAGAGAGTAGAAAAGAACACCCTCATAACACCTACCTACATACACTAGTGCACCTATGCCCGCCTTTGTGTTTGTGGCCAACCAATACGTGTATACATGCTTATGGACAGACAGACAGACAGACAGACAGATCAAAAGAACTCACTAACACCTACCACAATAAAAGAAAACTCAGTCACTTAGCACCTGTAGCAGAATGGACACTTGGCCACCATGACCTCCAGTTGCCAAGCATCCTCGCATGCTTCCTTACATCTAGACGAAGCAACAAGTAGAGAACAATCCGGTATCCGATTGCCATCAGAAGCAAAACCAGAAGGTTCACCCACTTTGCGTTTGCGGAAGATGAAATGTCATATGAGCCTCTAACGGCTTGGACACCAGGTATGGTCCTTATCTGTCCAACAGCAAAGGATGTGCCCACATACTCGTTTTCGACCAAGCCCTGTCAAGTCATATACCACGCCATACATAACTACATTTGTTAGGCATGAAAAATATAGCCACAACTTACATAATACCTAGGAAGCATGTTACTAATTTAGCTTACCTGGACAGCATATGTGTGGAACGAAACGAAGGACAACGGGTAAGTCCACACAGGATAAGGCAAGTTTTCTCGTATTCGGAAATACCCAGCCACAAGCATCATGATAACCTGTAAGTCGTAGCAGAACTATGCTTATTCAAAGACAGTTGATCCAATTTATGGATGCGAAAGAAACAAAGGGAAAAGAAAACTTACGTATAAGAAAATGAGAGTTAAGGTGCACTTGTAATGTTTTCGAGCCAGATGTATGCGACAATCATCATAAGCGCTTCATTTGCCAGCAGGCATACAAAGATGGTGAGCACAAAGTACATCAGGAAGCTGAACTCATTCCTGAGACCTATCAGGAAGTAGAAAACCAGTGACGACAAAATGGAGACCAGGAATAGGAAAGGAATGCTCGATAGGAAGTTCCCTAACAGGAACACCATCGTCCCTGAATGCCGATTAGCTTCTTAGGTGGGAATAGATCTACGTGAGGACAAAACAAAAAGAAGAATTTAGTATAGAGAGTAATTTTGATTTCACGAGACTTTTAGCTACTTGCAGGATATTTCCATTCTACGATTTAAATGGAGGTGCTAAGTGAAGATGATCCCGTAACTTCATGAACCTACTAATAAGAAGACAAGCCTCCAGCAAGAAATCCAGATCGTTGAATTATGTTTGTGCAAAAACCAGGGAATCAAAATGTCACCATACCTAACACTGCACACACACCACTTAAATGCAGAGTATTTACCTTGACCTCATCAATATGAGCGGGTACTCCAGAAGTACTTAGAAGGATGACAAACGATACAAATGCAAATATCGCAGAAATCCTCACCTGTGAAAACAAAATGAGCTACATCGCCTGATCATAAATTCAATTCAATGAATCAAAACATAACATTGTAATGCTACTGACCATTACAGATGAAAGTGAATGACCAATATCAGTAAATATCGTGCCAATCGACAGAGCAATAAGCATATACAAGGCAAGTCTGATCCAGAAGTACTTCCAATCTCTTGACATAATTAGCAATGATCTCCAGGTTAGAACCACAATTCTTGCTGCATCACTGGCCCTGCCTTTACCCTTTAAGCGAGGACCTTCCTGCATCACATCATGTAGAGAAGAAAACAAGATGTGACAATGCATTAGCAAATGGTGTTTATTCAATTATTCAGCATCAGGCATAATTAGATGCATGGTTGGAATTACACTAGGCCACACCAAATGGCACAGTCGCTGCCCCTATCTGGATTTGAACCAAAATCTTGGAAACAGTCTAACAGGGTGTAGATCATTCAGGAACACACAATATTTCAAGAACCGTCATGCCAGCCACTCGATTAAAGGCATTCTAAATGCTAAAGTTTATCATTTCAACATGGCATGACTCTTCACTCCGAATCTCTAAGAAACCTTACGAGTACACATGCATGCATGCATGATGAAAGGATGAAATCAAGAAATCATATATCTTTATACAGGCGCGGAAACACTACCTTCTCTGTCAACTTTGCAATCATTGATTCAACTGCAACAGAGTCAGCTGATTGTTTGTATGTTGCTTCTAGTGTCCGAATTGCCACTGCTGTATCCATGCTCACTGATGAAAAATCCCCTTGATCATCCTGCTAATAACTAAAAAGGTTTTTATCTCTTACGACCAAGGCACGCTTCCGTCAAAATGACTGAAACTAATTAAGATAAAACAAAAGATGGATTCAAAATGAATTTTAACAGATACCTGCAAATTCTTGCACATGGCTATAATTCTGTCGAAGTCAGTATTGATTGCCCGCAAGAAGTGGTCAGATGGACTTTGCATGATTGGACATGGAAACCCAGCATTTGAGAAGTGCTACAGTAGGATAGGAAAAATAAGGAGAGTCGAGAATAAAAAGATTTGCAAAGATGAGAGGAACACGTATGGATCAGAAACAGAGTGCTCCACAGTAGGAACTAGAAGAGCAACAATAGGAATATTAAGCAGCTAGCAGTAAAAAGAGTTATGCAAGAAACTGCTATCTCATGGGTTTGCCACTTTTTAAGGAAGCTATTCTGTAACTGCTACTTTATGTTTCAAGCAGTGTTGGTTGTATGCTGGCATGTGGCATGGCTGTCTGACCCGGCCAGTTCAAGAAAATAATAATGTCCAGTTACTCGTGGCATCAACACTAGAGTAGTAGACGCTACAGAACTCAAGCAATTCTAGCCACACTAAGACGCAATAATAATTGTATTCAAGAGGCAAATTGATAATCAGTTAAAATTACATGAGCAGAGATAGGAATTGACTCCATGTAAAAACAACTCATTCACCTGTAGGCAAGCCAATGTTTCTCCAAAAAAGAGTGTGTTCCCATTTGAAAGCAAGCAAATACGATCGAAGAGTCCAAAAACCTCTGTGCTGCTCTGATACATTGTGAATATGATGGTGCATCCTGTACTTGCGAGTTTCTTTAGTGTCACCATTAAGAGCAGTGCAGAAACACTGAAACAAGACAAACAAAAAGAAGTTACATAAACACATCTGCACTTCAATGAAACAAGAGAGAAAAAAAAGGCAAATATGCATCGAACAGGAAATGAAAGATACCTGTCAAGATTATAGAGCGGTTCATCAATGAATAAAACATGTGGTCTCATCACAAGCTCTCTCGCGATGCTGACCCGCCTTCTTTCTCCGGTAGGGAGCCTTTTCATAAAACAGTTTCCGCCAATGAGTTTGTCAGCATGGTCACCTAATGACATGGCTGCAATAGCATCCTCCACGATTGACTTTTTCGAAGATAAGAAACCAGGAAGCTGCAGGAGGGCCGAGAAGTATAGCATCTCACGTACTGTAAGGGATTCAATAAGCACATCGTCTCGGTCAACATAACCCTGAAAGTGCCCCAAGAACAGTGGTAAATGCCCTGTTACTGTATCATCAACAAATGTAAGCATACAAGCTTATAGAATGACTGGTACTAGTAATGTTAATGTATGAAAGAACATTGTGATTGAGCTATACAGAATGTGCTTGCTTTGCTTGATATAAGCCTAATCGGTGTACTAGCTGTTGGAAGTTGAGAAAAGTTCTAACTTGCGTTTTCCCTGGATGTGAACAGTGTAGTGGGAATAGTAAATGTACCCAGTGACACTGATGAAAGCTTTTGAAAGTACTACTAGTACCATTACAGATGCAAAATTAGGAAGAAGAAGGTGCATACATATGATCCGTATGGTAAGGGAGACTTGGCGCCGTTGACAAAGACTTCACCGTATATCCTCTCAGTAGGACTGAGCCTCCCTGATGGAGTGAGGAGAGGCAAACGTCAGTGGCCGGAAAGAATGTCAGTTGGAATTGGAGTCCAAAAAATCAATATATAGCATGAATGAAAAAGAAAGCATCATACTTTAGCATGGATGAAAATGAAAGCATCATGCGTTGGATTTATATATGCTCATATACAAAAATAGAATGGAATAGATTTATTATGGGAGAAACAGAAACAGAAACAGAAACAGAAAGCAAAACCTGCAATTGCTCGGAGCAGGGTGGATTTGCCGGAGCGCGCGGGGCCCATGATGACGGTGAGCGTGGCCGGCAGCGCATAGCCGTTGGAGCTCTTGACGAGTCGGTCGGAGAAGCGGTTTGTGGTTGCGGCGAGGGAGGAGACGGTGAGGTCCTTCCAAACGAGGGGTCGCCCCGGCCAGCTTCCGGTCGCGGCATGCAGCAGCAGAGGCGGAGGAAGAGGGGCCCGGGGGCAGGGAGGGCGAGGGGGAGGGGGTAGGCGCTGCTGGCGATGGATATGGAGGCGGTGGCGAGGTGGATGGTGTCGTCGGGTGGATGTCGTCCCAGTCCGGGGAGTCCTCGAAGGAGATGGGGCGGCGGAGCGCGCCGGGCTTGGGCAGGTAGTAGCGGCGCGCGGGGGCTGCTGGCAGAGGAAGAGGAGGAGCGGTATTGGTCGGAGGACGCGGCGACCTCCATTGCTATTTGCTCGCCTCGAGCCCTCCCTCTCCTCTGCTGGGGTTGGTGCTGGCTGCTGCTCTGCTCCCTCCAAGCTAGCTAGCTACGAATGGGATGGTGGATGGCGGCCATTGCCCTTGCACTGCGTCTGCTGCGTTGGCTCTCCCTCCTCACTCCTCACCTGTAGACTGACCGTCTTTACTGCTTTGCTGCTCTCTGCTGAGCGCCGCTTTTGCTTTTCCGACCGCTTTTGATTTTCACTTCTTTAAATTCCTTCTCTTTTGGGTTGGCTTGGGTACCCGACCACCATTATTTAGTATGTAGTACCACCATTCTTCAAGCAATTAAAGTAAGCTTTTGGTCCTTGACTGTTTAGATTTAATGTATTATTATTATTATTATTATAGTAGCTTAGCTTTCAAAACCAAAAAAATTGATCAAGTAAAATTTGAGTGGACCTATCTTTTGTCTTGAAACTGAGAGGGTATACGATACTCCTCCGTTCAAAAAAAAAAATATTATTACAAGATCTGTGGGTTAATTTTTTTTTTTTTAGTTTAATTAGATTTTTAGAAAATATTAGTAACATTTGTATTTTATCTCTATATTAGTTGCTTTATCTAATGATATACACCACAAATACTAATAATTTCTTATATATATATTTAGTCAAAGTTAAAACTATTTAACTTTTTTAGTGAAAATGACACTTTTTTTATAGGACAAACGGACCGTGTTACTTGAGCCACTTCACAAAAACAATAAAGACCATTTTGCCCTTGAACACGAAGATGGATCAACTGCCCTTCAACTATGAAGACCATTTTGCCCCTGAACACCAAAGGGATGTAAGTAATGATATCAGAGGTTATTCTAGACATTGTATTAGAATTAACGAAAGGCTAATACCTCATAAAAATAAATACTCACTTGAACTCACTTTTTCTTTGATGCTTGTGTGAAGTAATCTTTACACGACAAACTAGGATAAATAGGTACCAAAGAGTCTATGGTAAAATAGAGTGAGATGCACCGAGGGCCATTATTACTTTTTTCACATCCTCATCTATCTAGAATCTTAATTTTTTTGTCAATGTCACTATTCCTTTCAACTTTTTCAAGTGGTTTATATTCAAAGTTACTCTAAATCCATTCATAGAACAGAGAAAGTAGTATATAAATTCATTAAAAAGAGAGTGCCTCTAATATGTTACTTTTTAGCAATATAAAAACATAGAGTTATGCATTACCCTATAAATATCGATTTCACGGTATCTACCAACATAAATGTTAAATGCCCCTTCAACTAATGTAAGTATGTCATCATT
>JADLZL010005560.1:0-56543 GCA_015844335.1 Chrysopogon serrulatus | reverse complement strand
TATAATGTCAACAGCTACTAACTTCAACTACCACCATACTAGTACGAATGAATATCCGATACCTTTCTAGCTAGCACGACAAACAAAAAAACAACAGCAACGACACAAGTTGGAACCTTGATGTTGGCCTTGCGACGACAGACAGCTGGCCGTTCCTTTTAAAGGTTAATAAAGAAACTGTAGCACAGGTGCACTTAATTTGATCCGTGTGTGATCTGATCGTTCCTCCTAATAGAATACGGAGTAGGTTATTCGAATAACCAAGCACCGCACGCAATCCAGCCACGATCATCTAACATTTAATTAGAGGCCACGGCCGGCCGGCCGTCATCCATGAAACTATGAAAAGCATGTCTTCCACGCATTGACTAGCATTTGTTTCAACCTAGTAGGTGAAAAAGTCAGATATAAGCTGACTTATCAAGTTCGGACGTACTCCCTTACTGAATAATATAAATCAATTTTTAGAATCCATGTAAATCAAACTATCTTAAATTTGATTAATATTATAGAAAAAAGTAACAATGTTTATAACATATATAAAATAAGTATATTATTTAAACAATATATTTTTATGATTAAAGTTTAAAATATTTAATTTAAGACAACTTTAAAATCTATCTATTTAAGGATAGAGAGTGGCTATGTTCGTTTGTCTTATCAGCCGGACTTATTAGCCGTTCGAACAGTATTTTTCTCTCAAATAAACCAGCCGACTTATTTTATCACCGGCTTTATATAATCAACCGAACACCCCGAGTATCTTAAAAGAGGGCCGTTGAATACATGAATATATAAGCCAAACCATACATTCATGCACCCACCCTAGAACGCAATCAGTTCTAGCACAAGCCAGCGTAAGAAAGCTAAGATAAGGGAACAAGTGGAGAAAGCAATCATGGTAATTTTGTTTTTGTTTTCTTGATTGTGTATGGTCGAATCTAGCGATATACACTCTCTTCATCTTGAAATACAAGGTATCCAAATAATTTTTATAACATATTATGTAGTAAAATAAATGGCACATATAACTCTCCTAGATTACTAAATTTGAATTATTGGTGATAGACGTTAATGGTAGGTATACATGTGAATGTAGCCTTTTGGATGGTTTGTACACCTATGACCCTTTATAATTTTGGACAAATTTAAATGCTTGGACTTGGATACCTTATATTACAGGCGGATGGAGTAGTACATCACATCTTAGCACTTGACGGATGCCGGACACACATCTACATCGGGGATGATGAAGATGGTGTCAGGGGATGGCGAAGGTGTCACGACATGACGGTCATTCTAAATTGTAACCTTTCAAAACCACCCTTAGAATTCCTAACCTCGTCAATAACCCGAAGCTCCTCCAAACTGCGAAACTTGACAAGATTATGCTCCAAGACATCTTCCCTTCTAAAAGCTATATGTTTGGTTTTGATAGCTGAGACGACCAGTGGACTACCTCTTCGTTAAGTGTGTAGAAAAGGTTTAGAGATGGAGAGCAAGGTTTGAGATGGATGAAGGGTGATCATTCAATGGAGCAAAAGCTCTCACATAGAAAAAGAAGAAAGAGAAAAAAAAAAATCCAAAGATCCGAAGGCAAGGGTATAAATAAGATTTTGTTTGGCTGGTCAAGACGCAATAGAGTGCTAATCAGATTTAATAGGATAGATAGTCATACAATTAAAAAGTGAGCCTTAATTAATTAGCAAACTCGGTCATCTAGTGCCACTAGGTGTTTGATCTACTACATATATTTGCATTTAGGCCTGTGTGACACATGGGAGAGCAAGCAAGAAATGTTTGTGAAACACCTGTGAGAGTTGACACGCTTGCTAGGAGATGTGAGCACTGGCGGAGCCAAGGGGGCGGCAGGGGCCGTGGCCCCCTAACAATACATACTCTTTTTCAATATACACAGAATTTTATATTAAAAATATAATAAATAAAATATTATTATATATATCTAATTATATTCTCTTGACAATAAAATTAAATAGAACACAATTATAATAAAGTATTTTCATTTATCTAAAAAATGTTTGTCCACTATAGTAGAACATATACATCTATTCATATTTTTGGTTCGACTAAATACTTATGTTTTATTATACTTTATATTTTATTGATCGCATACTTGACTAGTAATAATAATTTAGTCGTCATCTTATATTATTATGAATCACATTATAGATGTAGACGCTCACATACATGCATGTACACTCACATCTATAAACAAACACGCGTCCTACTCCACTATATGGACACCTTCAAATACTAAAACGGTAGATTTAACATTTATGAGTCATCACAATCATCGTAATATCGACAGAACGGTCACATACCACGGGTATGAGCACTTCCGAAATACTACATCGGCAAATTTGAATTCATGAGTCATCATATATATCCTAATATTGATAGAAACGGTTGTCTACCATAGAAAAATAGCGAGCATGTTAAATCATCAAATAAAGGAGTAAATCTAGAAAAATAGAGCTTAATTATAGAGCAAAAATCTAAATAATTAAGTTACACTTTATTATCGTATATCGAAACTTTTTAACCGGCCCCCCTTATGCAGAATTCCTGGCTCCGCCACTGGATGTGAGAGTGCTCTCGGTGCCGATGTTCAGCATGCAGCGGACATATCTGGGGTGCACTGGACACAGTGGCATGGGGTTAAACCGAGCAAGGTTCACAGCCGAGCACAGTGCTATTCTGTGTACACAGGATAGGCACGCATAGGGCGTAGTCCGGTGCAGTTCTACATGCACGGGAAAACTTTTAAAGTCCTCATCGGACCGGTGCATTACCCTATTCTACCAGAGAGCATGTTTCTTGGGCGCGCGAAAGTTAATACTCACTGTGCAACGGTTGGTTCAGTAGCCTTTGGATTTTTACCGTTGGACCTGTCCGCTTTGTCAAATAAAACTCAAGTTCTATTTAAGAGATCCGAGAAATACCACTTTTCCCTAGCCTTTGACCACTAAAACAAAAACAAATACAAGAAAACAACGCATAATCGCCGTTGCATGATATAATTATATTATAAGCAAACAAACAAAGGAGAAGCTGTATCAACCTTTTATGGCTTTCTTAAATGCTGAGATAAAGTTGCATGTCATAAAAAAAACTCGGAATTGAAACCTACCTTTTTTTTTCTTGTGTATTTCTGTTATAAACGAGACGAAACTAGGGAAAGACAACCTCAAACGCAATTAAATATTAAATATGGTATAACGTATATATGATACAGTTTAAACAACGATGATTATATAGGTTAATAAATAATGCATGCATGATGTATACGATAAAAACTGTGTATATAAAGTTAGCATGTTAATTTATTAGATCAAGAGGTCTTTGTTACAATATAGGTACATCATACATACAAGTTCTATTGGGAGAAAAGCATGCATAGTACACTCAGACGAAATCACAGGACACACGCGGACTGTTAGGTGTTAAGAGTGTGGCTACGACTGTTAATGATTTTTTTTATTTGTATATATATGTACATGATCAGTGCATATATATATATATGGCTGCCAGCATAAGAGAGCTTTCTTTTTTTATGTATATTGGGGGTGAGGGTGCAGGGGGTACGTCCGTATGTGTGGGTGAGCAGAGCATTTTTTTTTTCTTTTTGTCCTATAGGCTGTATCTGTGCTGTATGAACTAGATAGGCAAATCCTTTTGTTCTACATAGGGCTAGGCATTTTTTTTTTTTGGGTGTGTGTGTGTGTGAGGGCGTAGGGTACCTAAGCATTTTTTTTTTTCATATGGGCGTTGGTGTATATATAAATAACTAGTGAACTATACTTATCTAACTAGTATACCTGGCCTGGCCTGTGGGTAGATATAAGGTAGTTGGTCACGATAGGCTGACGCATTGTCCGAGTCCCCACAGCCACCAAGACCTCCGGAGGCGGCTCAGAACCGTCTGCATCGACGGCCTCTGCTGTGGGTCCGCAACGGTGCAATCCACACCGAGCCTGAACACGGCAGCCATCTCCTGGATGTGCGTGGCCCGATCCGGGATATCCATGTCGGCTGATCTCTCCAAGGCTTCATGGTAGGATTTTCCAGCGGTCATCAGTTCATTGTGGTGTCCACGTGCCCAAGTGGCCAAGTGGCCGTGCACGCCTGGTCGGTTGGCCGGTCTCCCCGTCACGAGCACCAATAGCAGCACACCATAGCTGTACACGTCGACCTTCTCACTCACCTCGACCGTCGCATATTCTACAACAAAAGTGAAGCGGTTAGCTAGGCATTGTGGATTGTTCCGTAGAAATAATTGGAAGCACTACAAGCAGTGAGGGGCCTATCTCACCTGGAGCCGTGTACCCGAAGGAATCAGCAGGAAGTTCCGAGTTTCTCAACGGCTGGCTCAGTCCAGCAAGGTTGATCTGAGCCAGGTCGAAACCAGCGATCTTGGCATTGAGGTCGCCATCAAGCAAGATGTTGGTCGGCTTGATGTTGCGGTGGATGATAGGTTTGTTGCATCCATGGTGCAAGTGAAAGAGTCCTTTGGCCACGCCGATTGCAATGGCTCGCCGTTCCCGCCAGCGCAGCGGTGGACGCCGCCGCCGCTCGCCGGCTTCCACGGGCTCGTACGGCAGCCATTCCTCGAGCCTGCCATTCTCCATGTGCTCGTACAAGAGCAGAATCATGTCGTCCCTCACGATATAGTGGACAAGGCTGATGATGTTGTCGTGACGGATGACGCCCAGCATGCTCACCTCGGACTGGCACCGGCTCCTGAGATTCTCATCCACATTCCCTATCTCGTTCTCCAACTTCTTCACGGTTACGGACCTGTCCTGAAGACGTACTCGGTACAGCTGGTCTCCTGATTCACTGCGACCAATTGAATTGTTATCGGAAAGGCTGTCGAGTACTTCCTGCTCATTGAACTCGAGGGAGGTCACGGCCTTGCGGCGCCAGAACAACAGCCACCCCAGGACACAGATGCCGACAACGCCAGCACAGCAAAGTAGTGCCATGAGTAATACGAAGCTTGTCAACAGGCCAACGGAGACCTTGCCGCCAGCAAGCACCCTACCTGACGCCTGCAGGGACAGCAGCTTCCTCAGCCGGACCAACTTGTCCAACCGGACTAGCTGCACGGGTGCTGCTGCCGGCAGAAAAGGGCTCACACTCAGTACCGGCATCTCCAGACTTGTCATCAGACCGGCCGTAGCGGGCGCCAGGCCGGCAGCGTGCATCATCAGCCTGCATGGTTATATGTGTACTGTGTACGTTCAGCACCACGATTTATTTGTACACAGAGAAAGAGTATTTATAAAATGAGCCAGAATGATCTTGGACAACTGAAATTACTCAACATGAAGAAGATTGCATGGTCAATAATGATGATTGATGTAGTATTACATAATTATATACTCCTATAGAGAACGATGGCTGCACTGTTCTCATAATTAAATTTCATGCACATCTAAAACGGAATTTTTCTGTACTCTTTGCCTGTGTCCGGAGTCCGGACTCCCTCTCTTAATTAATTAAACATAATATATGCAGATCGTCTCATGCACGTTGGCTAAAAACACATTTAAAATGAAACTATGCTTATATATGGCCCTTTATTTAGGTAGATGCATATAGCGTATGATCGCTGCATTGCAAATTGCATGGTAAGATATTTTCTTATACTCCCTCCATTCCAATTTATAAGACGTTTGACTTTTTTGGCACCAAGTTTAACCACTCGTATTATTAAAAAAATTACAAAATATCGCTTCTTTTGCTGTGTGAATTGCTTTATCAACAGAAGTTCTTGAAAATGACTATAAATTTGATCATGTTTGCATAAATTTTTTAAATAAGACAAATAGTCAAACTTAGAATAAAAAAAGGTCAAACATCTAATTTGGGATGGAGGAAGTATAAAGCATACGACGACTGACGACGGGAAGCTGGCGTCCAAACATTGGACTAGGCAGCAGGACAGGCTTAATGAGGATAATTTAAACAGCATCCCATATATATAAATTATAAAGCTGCACCCACTTGAGTAAAATAATCTTAAGCTTGTCTTGGTCTACAAAGAGAGTATTCTATTGTGTTGCGGCTAGCTTGCGGGTGTTATGACTTTAGGAAAAGATAAAATTAAAAAGGAAAAACATATATTTTTAAACGTAACTCATCATAGTACGTAGGTTGGATAATTGCGCAAGGGCTTTTCTAGAGCAGTCAGTAGTTGATGGGCGAGGCGAGATACGAGAGGCTGGTGTATCTAGAATTTTTTGTTGATTGGTTACCGGAGGATATGTTCGTGTATCATGGATCATGAGCCGAAGGAGATGTTGTCATGGCATGGAAGACTGTGTGACTGGGCTTAGTCTACTGGCTGGGCCAGCACAGCAAGCAAAGTAGCGCCATGAGTGTAATATGAAGCTTGTCAGCAGGCCAACGGAGACCTCGCCGCCGGCAAGCACCGTACCTGACGTTGGCCAACGGAGTGCTGGCGTGCTGCGGTGTTGTAAGGGGCTAGGGTTCGGAGTGGTGATCCCTCTCTCCCGGCCGCGGCTAATAAGTCCGGCCGGCTCGGAGGAATAAGCTGCAGGCAGCAGCGAGAAGCGCGGGGACGCCTCCCGCGGCTGATGGTAGCGGACAGCCGTCGTCGGGTCGATCGAAGAGGGGCCATGTCCGAGATATTAGGGGGGCGCGGCGATCGGTGGCATGAGTGGAGCAGCGGCGCGCGGTCGCGGCGATCGGTGGCATGAGTGGAGCGCGCGGCGGCGCGCGGTCGTTGGCCGGTGGACGACGGAGCTAGGCCGTGCGAGGGAGCATGCTGGCACAAAGTGCATGCGAAATCACAACCCAGCCCGCGCGTGCAATCCCGGACCCTCCCTCTCCGCGCGGCGCCGACCACGCTCCCTAGCCCACGCTCGGCGATAGCGAGGCTCATATACACACTAGTACTAGTACATGCTTGTTTGCATGATGAACAAAAGGAAAACACGGCGATGGCCAGCAGGAAAGGAAAGCTTAAGTGTGTAGTGTGTACAAACCTGTGCTGTGAGATTCAGAAGCTAGCCGTCGGAGAGGGTAGGCCGCCTTGAATCCGTTGGTGGAGATGAGGTTGAGGCAGCGGAAGCAGCAGACGGCCGGAGAGAGAGCAGTGTGGACCGCCGGTGCGGTTTGTTGTTGAAGTGAAGCCGCCTGCAGAAGCAGGCCGGATAACACCGTGCGGATCCCGGCGCGGTGAGCCTGCTGCTGCTCTTGAAGTACTTCGAGGTAGGCAAAGTTGCCGGGCAGATGTCGCCGATGAGCTTCTTGTTCAGGTACTAGCTACCAGAGAGATCCCAGAGGATATGATGTGGCTACCTCTTGCCGGCGTTACAATTGGCCAGTGGTATGGTGTGCCGGGGCCGGCGCCCAGCTGGAGCTGGATCTAGACGAAAGGGGAGGAGGAGAAAAGGGCGCCTAGCCAAGCCAAGGTTTGCTTTCTGTGTTCTGTCTTCGATATGATCGCGGCGTTAAAGGGCGAGTATATATAGACGTCGGTTGGTGAGGCCAGATTTTTATTTGCTTCGCACTATTACGAGAGACATATCGGGTTTAGTTGTTGACCTGAAAGACGTGACAGATATCGATGACGCGTATATATGTGGGGCTTGTGGCGGATGACATGCGTAAACATCAATATCGATGCTATCGATGAAACTGCAGCATACACAGATCATGAAGAAACTTCGTGATTCCATTAAGAACGAAGAAAATGTAGGGGGACACCATATCATGCGACAAGAACCCTTGGGTCGTCGTCGGTCTGTCCAGCCTGTGATACGGCATCGCACACTCCCTTGCGCGATGTCCCACCCAGCGTCGTGCATTCGATAACCGCGATGGCCCACCCGGCGCAATCTCGGCAAGTCACGCGATCGGATCAGGAAGACAAAAATCAATCCACGTAACGGTTGATATAAAATAACTTGCGACGCTGTGCTATCCGTGACTATGTTAATCTCATGAACTTTATTTTTTTTATAAATATTATTTTAACATCGATATTTAATTTCACAGTATCGTTATCTTATCATGTGATCTGTATGTTTTTAGTTAAAAAAGTTTAGTTGTCCTGTAGCAACGTACAGACACGCTACCGTATCAAGAAACTCACTCATTGGCTCATTGCTAAGGGCCTGGCCAGATGGCTGTCACCAAGGTTATGCGACATCGCCCAATGTAACCAATGTATTTATGAGAGGAAGGTCTATCATGACACCATCAGATCGGTCTAGCTCGCATGTCGTTGGCTATGGGCGTCACTTCCCCTATGTGTTGGATGAATATTGACATTGCGAAGGCATTTGACTTGGTCTCTTGGGAATTCCTCTTGGGATTGGTGAGTTTCACCGGGATCCCGCGACACTGGATGGAGTGGATTTCAATCTTGTTCGCTTCAGCAAGCACCAATGTTATGGTTAATGGTAGACTAGGTTGGTGGATCTGCCATGCCCGTGCCCTCAGGCAAGGAGACCCGCTCTCATCTGCTATTCGTTATAGTCATGGAGGCACTGAATGCCATGATATGTGTAGCAGATTGACGCAGTATCCTCTAGCCGCTGCCTGGGACTACGATCAAGTTCGGGGCATCGCTGTATGCAGATGGCCTTGGTCAGTAACGATGGTGGCAATCCTAATGTGTTAGACATCTTGGTGAGCAAAGAATGATTATATTTTAACAACGTCCAACCCCCAAGTTTGTTTTTTTTTTTTTTAAGACGTCCAACCCCAAGTTAATTCAGTAAAGGAAACCTTCATAAAGGAGATGAGATTGTGTTCCTTGAGGGCGAAGTCTAGATTTTCAGGTATTTTTTTTATTTATGGATAATCTTCTTTTTGCTTTTATTTTTTTCCTATCCTTTTTTGTCTCCTATAAACTAATGCGGGTTCTTGTTACTCTTCTGAACTTCCGTAATACTATCTCTTTTTCTGAATAAATAGATTATCAAAGTTGTCGTAAGTGATGTGCATGCTTTCCTGCCATTCTCGCCGCCCCGTGCGGCTGTGCCGGCTGCTGACCGTGAATTTTTTTATTTTTAACTGATTTTCCGAAGTAATTTTAAAAAAAAAACTGGGTCCTGAAACTATTTTCATGTCTAACCACTTTTGTAGCGCCATCAATGGAGGCGCTACAAACCCAAGGATCACGCCATGCATGCCGGCGCGGACCTACCCGCCAGCGTGGCAACATGCGCCCGTCGGCGACGTGGGCCGATGACATGGCACGGGGCGCGCGCCGGCATGCATGGCGCGGTCCCAGCTGGCATGCTTGACGTGGCGGACCGCGCCACCACCAGCCGGGCGCTGCCCCCCTTTACCTGAACCGACGCGTTTTTTCTCCTCCCGTCGGTCGATTAGTGTGGGGGCGCGCGTGTTCTCCTTCCCCCATCCCGGCGACGGTGGAGGCGGCGGTGGAGGAGGTCCCTCCCCTCCTCCAAGCAATAGGGTCTTCCCCACCTTCCTCACGCCTCCTCTACTTGAAAGGTTTGCATTCTTTCCTATTTTTCCCTCCCTCTTGATTCTCAAGTTTGTATTTGTACCTCCATTTTTAGTTAGAAGTAAACTTATCTTTAGTATTATATGCATTGATCTCTTTGTAGTTGCTTCATTTATAGTTGCTCCATTTGTAGTTGCTCCATTGCTACTAGTTGTGATATATTCGGTTTATTTGTTAGATGGGAGAATGGTATCGAGAAGAGGTTTAGCGGAAGCGGGGGCGCATTAAAGGTTTTTACCCCGACGTGTCTAGCAAGGATGCCCCAGTGCCACCGAGAGCCCCTGTCCCTATCTGTGGATCGTGGACGTGAGGCGAACGTGTCCCAATCTAGACACCCAGACACAGCGGCCCGTTGCTTTTACACATGCAGTAGTTGTGGCGTAAGTATTTGTTTACATTGCTTTCAATTTCTATAATTTGGACTAACCACTAATGATGTGTTGAAAAATTGATATGTAGGATTTGAGGTGTTACTTCTTCCAGTGGATCGATGGTCCAGACAAGTTTGACCCAAGATTTCTTCTTTTCAACAACTACTGGGAGTATCATCACCCACGTGATACCTTCGAGCGTTGGGTTGCACCTCCCCCCGACCCTCCGCCAATGTCTAAAGACCAGAAGTATTTTCATGCAGTTAGACGACTGGAATCCCCACCTCGCTGCCATTGCGGAGATCGAGTCGTAAATAGATCCGAGACCCCCCAATTACAGTTTTGTTTGTCCAAACTTGCCTCCAGTAAGTACAAAGTGTCTCTCATTAATTATTTCGCATGTTCTACCACGTACTAATTTAACCCCTTGCAGCGGGCCGTTTTTCGAAAGTGCCGTTTCAAAGAGTTGCTATATGGCCCTAAGCCCCAATGGCCTAAGGTTGAGAAGAAAAAGAGCAAGGAGCGAAGGGAGAGGGTCATCATTGAAGATCCTCCCATTCTATGCAAAATGTGGGGTGAAAGCGCACTACGGCCTAGTTCCATCGGAGTTTGGAATCGGTTATTGGTGCGGCCACATGGTTGACTATGATGAGGTTTGTCAAATAATTGTAGTTGCCATTAATCTGACTTGTATTTTTCCGCTAATGACGTTTGAATTGTTTGATTCTTACAGAGCACCAGGAAATGCAATTGGGAGGCTTTTGAAGGCAAAACTGAGTTCTTGGATACAATAGAGGCAAAGAAAGTCATGGGAAGGAAGATAGGCTGTGGGTCTCAGCTATTGGATGACTACTATGATGAGCGTAGACGAAAAATGCGTAAACTTGCTAGAGAAACTGGTGTGATGAGCCGGGAGAAACTTGAGTGGGATCAACTGAATGCAGAGATCAAGAAGAGGAAGGAGGAAGAAGCCAGGCTTGCAGCTGCTCGAGCTGAGAAAAAGCATATAGACGACCTTGTTGCTGGATTGTGTGGCAGTGAGTGCTACCTAGATACTAAATACATACATACAATATTTTAATTAATCTATATAAGTCAACTGATTCAATTTTTTATATGTAGGGATTGGATGCTCCGGTGAATATACCGCGGATGTGGCCCGTTCTAGGTATCTACAAAAGGTGGCGGAGCACGCGGAGAGGCAGGCGGCAGAGGCGTCAAGAAAGGAGGAAGAGGATGATGACACTTCCAGATTGAGCGAGCTCATAGCTCTTGCGGAGGCCGGATTGGAGGACGAGGATGATGACACTTCCAGATTGAGCGAGCTCATTGCTCTCGCGGAGAGAGACTTGGAGGCGCAGCAAAGATGACGCCTTCATGTCTCGGGCCGCCGATGAAGTGGAAGCTGCTTACTACAGTGCAAAAGGCAAATTGAGGCAACGGAGGAGAGAGTAGTCGCAGCAAGGAGGTTGTCGTTGAGGAGTGGGACTCTGAGGATGAGCTTACTGATGTTGGCACTCAGTAGATTGTTCCATTTGTATGTTTCGTGCTGTATGATGTTAGGTTTCAGTGTACCTTGTGCGTTATGTCAATGTATTTCGGATTGGCTTTATGTTGAACTTAGTAACGTATGAATTGTTCTTGTTAACTTTAAGTAATTTGGAGCATGCATTCCCGGCAAACTAAAGCGTTTTCCATTTACTTCATTGATGAGAAACAATTACAATTATTGGTCCTTGCAACCATGATTATTGGAAGTTAGCCTCCCGCAACATACTTGAACGACAGGAACAGGATAACCAAATTCCGGGCGACATGCGACAAAGTGCTGCTGTTGGGTGGTCCACAGGGGGACAGCGCCCCCCTGCGAACACCACAAACGGCGCACCCCAGTTCGGTTTGGTTGTTTTGCAGTTCGGTTTGGTTGTTTTGTTTGGTGTACGGTGCAATTTATGTATATTTCTCAGTTTAGAGACATTTGAGTCAACGACGACAATTAATAAAAGTGAGACGACGCTCAACTTATAACGGTACATGGCAAAGGGGTTCAAATTAACATGGTGTTTAAGGCATGTGCGAGGAATAGAAGTACATGACCAAACCATTCTGAACTACAGTGGAGCACATGTCCAAGCTACATCTACCTACATCCAAGCTACACCGAACTAGTTGGGGGTGTAGGGGTCACGTGGGCGTCTCCGGCGCTTAGGATTTGATAGGACCATGTTGGGAGTGAACGTGACGTCAGTGCGGTCGCGCTGCCGATGGCCCCCCGCCCCCCGCCCCTCGAATGTTTGCCCCGCACGTTTTGTGAAGTCCATGTTAGTAAAACCAATTATTTCAAATGTAACCAATGCGATTGTGGGTAGTTTTGTACCTCGTAGTCCTCCTGAGTAGCAAGTGGTGCTCCGCCGAGCTGAGACGTGCCGAGAACTTCCTGAGGCCAAGTGTCCCATGCTGAGCTGCTGCCCTGCTGCTCGGTGTTGGGACATGTGGGTACCTGCTGGTCCACGTAGCTGTCCCAATCGGTGTTGCCTGCTTGGTTCTCGATGTACCCCTCGTCTGCTTGGTTCTCGATGTACCCCTCGTCCTGGGCAATGTGCTACGTGCCACTCGAACCCTATAAACATGTTATGTTAATAATGTGTAAAGTAATAATACAGATACGTATTGTACAATGCAATACCACTCACCTGCCCTGCGTCACCACCCATAGAGTAGTCAAAGTAGTAATCTTCAAACCAACCACTACGAGGTTCCGAAAATTCTTCTGTTGGTTGTTGGTACTGTGCCTGTGCACCCGAAGGCTCACCCAGTATCGGGTCAGAGGAGCCCCCTGGTGTAGGCACAGGTGTCGAACCCATGGGAGTTGGCTGTCTCATAGGCTGCGGCGTATCTGCCGCCACCCATGGAGTGTCGACGCAACCTAGCTTCATAGCTAGCTTCCTGCATCCCCTCTGAATGTTCTGCAAATTGATTCAAACAAAACAAACTAGTAACCAAATGTTGCAATCCAATATTGTATCAAACGAGGTAAGTTATTTGTGCACTCCACCTTCACAAATCGGGACCAATGACTAGGAGGCTCGTGACGGTATGTGTTGAGCATTTCGGCAGCTGCATTTGAATACCTCGTGAGCTGATCCGCCTGTACAAATAGACTTAGTATTTTTCAGATCATAATATGAACAACTAAAATCATATAAATACATAATCTTACCACGTAGAGTTCTTTGGTAGCTCTCTGGGGCTGAGTAGTGACCCTGGTTACAACGTCGTACTCGTCGACCACGTCGTCGTCATCCGATTCTTCTTCAATCGCTTGTTCTTTGTACGCGCGGTAGATGTGCACGCGAACGGACCTATGCAACCACTGGAGGTAAAGCAGGTAGTCAGCTGGGTCATGGTCTTCCCCGAAATCAGGGTCGTCTCACTGACGGGTCTCCCAAGTAAGCACATGCGCATGATGCTTTGCCCTCCAATCCATAGGGTTCTTATTCCTCTTTTTCCGATCACACCTGGAACCGTTGTAACACCCCCGGTGTTACGTTAACCTAAACCTGCCATGTCATCATCATCATTGCATGAGCATTCATGATTAGAAAACCCTAATGAGAGTAACTAAAACAAGTTTATGCTTCTAGGGTTTGTTTGCGCTTTTTCATATCGCATGTGTATGAGTACACCATTTAAATCTCACTTAAGTGCTTAATCAAGTTTCTAAAAGCAATCAACTAAAACCTACCTTGGTGTGTACAAGTGCTTGGCTAACTTTGATTCACACCCTAACCCAGTTTTACAAGTCAAACAATGTAAAAAGAAAGATTCAAAATTGATTGAATTCAAATCCCAACACTAAAGCTAAATTGGCTAAGTGTTGGAAATTTGATATCAATTTCAATTTTGATGAGCTAACCATAATTGATTTTTTCTAAATAAAGTTGCTAACCAATGGTGCCATTTCAAAGTATGAAGTTTGTACTTTGAAAGTATGCCATTGGTTGAGTTTGAAAAGTGCCACAACATCACTAATTATTTGCCCAAGTTTTCAATTTGAAATTCTATTTCAAAAGTTTGAAATTTAAAGTGAAACTGCCCCTTTTCAATTTCATCTCAAAATATTCAAAATTTGGGAAAACTTCAAAAATACAGTTTGTGCATCTCTTGGAGCTCTACAACTTTGGTATATAAAGTTTTTCAAGTTTTTGAATAAAATTTTAAATAATTTCAAAAGTTCTTTAAATTGAAAAGTGTTCCCTTTTGAGTTTTAAACTCCAATTCAAAAATTATTTGGTTTCATGAAAAACTTCTTAAATGAAAGTTGTAGGTATTGAAAAATAGAACAATTATTTTTGGAGATTTTCATCTTTTATTCAAAAATTAAAAGTAATTTTGAAATCCTTAAAATTAAGTTTTTGCCCTCTTTTTTGAATTTGAAATGCAAATTTAAAATCTATTTGAAATCTGGCAAAACTTCTTAAATGAAAGTTGTAGAGAATTAAATTTTGCACAATCTGTATTTTGGGAATTTTTCATCTTTTATTCAAGTTTTCAGAGTAATTTGAAAAGGGAAGTGTTGAGCCGGCTCGCTACAAGAAAAAAAAGGGGGGACACCTTGCACTGCCCATGCCGGTCGGTCGCCGGCGCCGCCGTGGCTCTTTCTCGGAGTCGCCGCCGGCAAACCCGCGGCGCTAACCACCTAAACACCGTCGTGAACCCTCCTGCCACCTCACCGTGCCTTCGTCGCTCTATAAAAGGCCGTGGTCGCCGCCGTCGCCAAGTTTCTTTCTTCCCCGGCCGCCGTCGACACATCTCGGTCACCGGCGAAATTCGCTTTCCCTGCTCCACGATCACGCCTACACCTTTGCACACCGCCCCGCAACTTCTTTGCGCACCCGCCGAGCCGTCGTGAAGCGTCGTGAGGTCGCCGGAGTCGCGCCAAGCGCCCGTTTTCTTCTTCTTACGCTTCCCGGTGAATCGCCGCCATGCAGAGTCGTCGTCGTTCACCACACTCCGACCCTTCTTCGAGTTGTTTTCGTGTCATAACGTGTTCGCCTGGAGTCGTGGGTCACGTTAGTGTGCTCGGTGTCATCGGAGTTACTCCGGTGAACTCGACCGGCGCTTCCCCGTGCGCCACCGCCCGCCGTAGTCGCCGCCATGCGTGCTCCGGTGATGGCTAGTAGCCGTGAAGTAGTTCGTTGAGTTCGCCTTGAAGAGTAGATCACGCCGGTATAGTCGCTGCCGCCGGAGGGGCCGCCGACGGCGAAGCAGCGCCACCACCGCTGCCGCCGTCCGACCGAGAAAAGAGAAAGGAGGGGGGGGAAGAAGCGATCGACGGGTGGGGCCGCCTTGTCAGCCGAGCCGAGAGAGAAGGAGGAGCGGGCCGCGCGCGCGGGCTCGGGCTGGGCTGGGCTTTGCTGCGCAGGCGGACCGAGGCTGGGCCGTCAGGCTCTCGCCGCACAAAGAGCCTCGGGGGAGGAGTGATATGCTTTTTCCTTTTTCTTTTTCTTTTTCCAAAAGCTGAGTTTCATCTTTTGTTGTATTTTCATTTGGGCAGGTAAAATTTGAACAAAAATATGTGTGTGATCTCTGAATAATGCTCTACCTAGGAAAAATACTAACCCTGGTTTTTGCAATAAAACTTAATTGTGCTTTAATTTGCTCTTTAAATTAAGAAATGCAACTTCCATGATTTTTAATAATTAAAATATAAGTCCAAAATTTATGAGTTTTGTCTTGTGTGCTAATTAGAGTATGGTGATCTTAATTATGAAGTTTGATCCTGTTTTGATTAAGTTTTGTATTATGCTTAATTAACCCTTTAATTAATTAATGTTTAATTAATTAATCATGTGGTTAATTAGGGTTTAATTAATCTTTAATTAGCAAGTAATTAGTGGCTTTCAACGACTGTAAAAATGGTCAATAAATTAGTAATCACCCTTAATCACTTGTTAGTGTTACCTGATTTTGGGATTGAGTGATGACCCTAGGTCATTAACCCTAATGACCTTCGGCATTTTATGTTGATTGCGTATCGTTAGTCCGTCGTCGTCGACGCTAGTCATACCTTCTTAGTGCAATTATACCGTGAAGGAAAGTTGTACTCAAGATCGGTTAACAATCATTGCATCATTATCGCATGCTCTTTTTATTACTTGCATCGTAATCATGCATCTCAATCGTGTAGCCGTGCCGCCCGAAGAAGGTGTTCGGGCGTGAAGAGGTTGGTCCCGATCTCAACAAAGGCCATCATCGATCCTAACTTCGCCGAGCCCCAAGGCAAGCCCCGATGCATTCGGACTCTTTCTTGTATTTCGAAAAATCTTTTATATTGTATGTTGATGATGTGATGCATTAGGTAACAGGAATTGTGTGATCACCTAATTTGGTGCATTTACCATACCTTGATATATACCCTGGATACCTGTTTTGATTTTGAAAATGCTAGTGCATGCTTAGCCCTGCAAATAGCATAGGCTTTATAAATAAAATGTTTTCGAAGTGTGATAACAAAAGTTCCCCCTTGAGGGCAATTACGAAAACCTGATGCTACTTGTTGGTATCCCTTCACTTTGATCGGGTCAAGGGTACGCAACAAGAGCATGATGATGAGTAAATTGAGACCGGGTGGAGTGACTTGCACCGGGAGGGGCTAGTGCCCCGGTGTAGTGTCGCCCACTTGTGAGTCGGTTAAGCACCGTTCGTTGCCTTGGCCCTTGGATCATGAGGTTATTGGATAGTACTAGTCGCATGCTAATGGCGGTAAGCTCCTCGTATGATCCATGCGAGAACGGACAACCGCACGGAAGTAGCGTGTACCCATACTACGGGTATACCCGTCGACGGTTGTGACTAACGGCGTAGGAAAATGGTGTACTGTACTCTCGTGGCTAGAATTCGTTCTGGCAGGGAGAAATGCAAGCGTGAGTTGATGTATGTGAGATGTTTGATCCTGCATACATCGTGTGGCTAGGAAGCCCCAGCTGGGTATATAAAGCGATTCGAATCGTCGTGTGCTCCACGATATGGGAGCCGTGATCCTAGCACCAGCATCGTAGTAATCATGGAAGTGGATGATGGAAAGTTTTGAATCCGATACATGGTTGACAAGTGATTGATATAGTAAAGTAAGGATTGGCTTAGTCTCTTTTTGCAAAAGTGTCATTTGATCTTGCTAAAGCCTTACCTTGATTCCTATTAGCCAGCATTCCTGAGTCTTCTCCCCAATTTTGGTCGGGTAAGTCTTGCGGAGTACTTTTTGTACTCAGGGTTTGTTCAACCCCTGTTGCCGGTGAACCGTGTGAACAAGTGTGCTACGGCCCTTGTTGCATGACGGTGATCGAGGAAGTGACTAACGAGGAATAAGTTGTGTGGCCCGTGGGCAGGGCGCTTTCGTTGTGTGATTGTAATAAAGTTATATAATGATACTTCCGCTGTGTTGTAATAATGCTACTCTGGTTTGTAACCGTAGACCGTAGATGTGTGCCACATCCTCCAAGGTCACGGTCACCTCACCACACGGTAAGTGGAAAGTGTGCGTCTCCTGACGCCAGCGGTCCACAAGGGCTGTAATCAGACACGGGTCTAGCTGAGGTAGCCCGCCTGTCACGGACCGTGCCAACTCAAGGAACCCAGCACGACGGATGTACGGTGCGTACCGCTCGTCCCAACCGTGCCCCAAGTGTGTCCGCATCCGTAGAGGCTCCAGAAGGTGGGGGGGTTGAAGTCCGAGAGCAAGTGCGCTCGGTGCTTCTCATCGATCTGAGGATCCAACGTGGCGTACGCTGGAGCCTGCGCCATCCTGCAACATTTAACGAACAAAAGAGTTAGCAAATAGTTATTAAATCCATAATAAACAAGAAATGTAGTACAACAGAAGTAACATGAAACATACAACATTACAATTGACATACTACAAAATGTACAAGATTACAAACGGCATACTATAAATTATAATTAACTTTATAAAACAAATAACGATGCGATTGTACATGCACTAGTACTTATACCTGACTAATCACGAGATTGCGGTCTGCTGTCTATGGAAACGAGCGTTGTGACCTGGTCCATGACACACTCCACAGAGATTTTGAGTACGAGTTTGGTCAAAGTCCTCCCCACCATACATGTCACTACCATAGCCTCTCATAGCGTCCATATCTCCCCTCAATCGTTTTCTCTTCCGTGTAACACCCCGGTGTTACGTTAAGCAAAACCTGTCATGTCATCATCATCATTGTATGAGCATTCATGATTAGAAAACCCTAATTCAAACAATTAAAATGAGTTTACGATTCTAGGGTGTTGTTTGAGCTCCTTTGTATTACATGTGCTTATGTTTATAATTTGAATCCTGCCCACATGTTTACTTTTATCAATAAAAGCAATCAACTAAAATCAACCCCGGTGTTTGTAAGTGTTTGCCTAACCCCGACTCCTACACCGAACAAGTTTTCTAAAAGCAAATGGTGCAAAAGAAAGAATCAAATTTGAATTTGAATTCAAATCCCAAACCCTAGCATGAAGGCTAAGTGTTGGGTTTTGAATTTCACTTTCAATTTTGGTGAGCTAACTATAATTAATTTTCTAAATAAAAGTTGCTAACCAATAGCACTATTTCAAAGTATGAACTTTGTACTTTGAAAGTGTACTGTTGGTTGAGTTTAAAAAGTGCCACATCATCATAATTTATTTGCCCAAAGATTCAATTTGAAAATCATTTCAAAAAGGGAGATTTTGAAAGTGTTTTTACCCCCTTTACAATTTCACTTCAAATTATTCAAAATTTGAGAAAACTTCCAAAATACAGTTTGTGCATCTCTTTGAGCTCTACAACTTTGGTATACAAAGTTTTTCAAGTTTTTGAATAAAATTTGAAGTAATTTCAAAAGTGAATTGAATTGCAAATTGTCCCTATTTGGGTTTTAAACTTTAATTCAAAAATTATTGGGTTTCAGGAAAAACTTCCTAAATGAAAGTTGTAGACATTGAGAAATGGAACAACTTTTATTTTTGGAGATTTTCATCTTTTATTCAAAATTTAAAAGTAATTTTGAAATCCCCAAAGTTAGGGTTTTATCCCTTTTCAAATTGGAATTTCAAATTCAAAAACTAATTTGATTCTGCCCAAACTCCTTAAATCAAAGTTGTAGAGCTAGAAAAGTTACACAATTGATATTTTGGAAGATTTTTATGAACAGTTCAACTTTTGAAAATAATTTGGAAAATGGAGAAATGTGCTGGCTCTGCTACAGTGTTGCACAGGGGGGTGCCCATGCCGGACGGCCGGCCGGCGGCCGCCGTGGCCGTTCTCGGCCGTTCCCGGGTTTTACGCACTGCCGACCAGCTCAACGGCGTCGTGAACGTTCCCTCCACCTGTCCAGCTCGCCCTTGTCCTATAAAAGCCACGGTCGTCGGCGTGTTGTTCTTTTTCTTCTCCTCACCGCCGACGACCACCGTCACCGCTCACCGGCCAAATTCGCCCACCTCTGTCCATCGCCGTCTAAATTGCCCCTGCAGTCACCTCCGCCTTGCTCTTGCGCACGCCCTGAGCCTTTAATTGAGTGGTGAGACCGTCGGAGCTGCTGGGCCGCCGTCGTCTCCCTCGGTCACGGCCAACCATCGCCGCCGTAAGCATCATGCACTGGGCAGAGCATCTCGGAGCTGCTCGTGCTTCCCTTTTCCTTGTTTTGGCTTCGCCTTGATCTACTGAGGACCATCGGGTCCTTTCCTTTCCGTAGCCAACGCCTGTGACGCTGCTAAAGCGCCGCCGCTGCCGAGTTTAACGCCGCCGCACGTCCGACCGCCGCGCCCATCTCTCGCCCCCAGCGGATCTCAAAACCAACACGCGCATCGTGTTGTGGTGAGCACCCTAAAGCTTGAGCCGCCTTCGCTTGGGTCGGATTCGTGTTGTAGCCGCCTTTGCACTGTCAGTGCCACCGCTGGGCCCGAGCGCTACTGCCCGCCTCGAGCGCAAATGCCAAGACTTTCTGCACCACCTTGACCGTGTCGTAGCTCGATAGGTTCGCTGTGATGCGGAGTCCAAAGTGATGTGGTTGGTTGCACCGGAGAAGGTGTTGCCGGGTAAGCCGGGCGGCCGCCGCCTGGGCCGGCCGGAGGAAAGAAGGGAAGGAGAAAGAACCCGACACGCGGGCCCAGCCGTGTCGGGCCGAGAGAAAGGGAAGAGGAGCCGCTGCGCGCGTGCAGGCGGGCGCCCCGAGCGGGCCGCGCACGCGTGAAAGCAGGCCGCAAGGAAATTGGGCCGCATTGCCAGGCGGTCCAAAGGAAGAAAAAAAGTGTTTTTCTTTTTTCTTTATTTATTTCCAAAAGCTGAATTTCACCTTTTGTATTAATTTAGTTTGGGCAGATAAAAATGTAATAAAAATATGTGAGTGCTCTCCATAATATGCTCTATCAATGAAAAATGCTAACCTCTGTTTTTCAGTAACTTTTGTGGGTGATAAAATTTGTTCCTTTAATTAATAAATGCAACTTCCATGATTTTTAGTAATTAAAATATAACTCCAAAAATTATGAAATTTGTTTTGTGTGCTAATTAGAGTATGAGGATCTTAATTATGAAGTTTGGTTAAGTTTTGATTAAGTTTTGTATTAAGCTTAATTAATTCCTTAATTAATCATGTTTAATTAGTAATTCTTTAATTAATTAGGGTTAAGTTGATTCCTAATTAGCAAGTTAATTAGTGGCTTTCAACGACTGTAAAAATGGTCAATAAATTAGTAATCACCTTTAATCACTAATAAGGTTGCTTGATTTTGGGATTGAGTGATGACCCTAGGTCATTAACCCTGATGACCTTCGGCATTTCATGTTGATTGCGTATCGCTAGTCCGTCGTCGTCGACGCTAGTTATACCTTCTTAGTATAAGGTTACCGTGAAGGAAAGTTGTACTCAAGATCGATTAAGAATCGTTGCATCGTTATCACATGTTCATTTCATTTACTGCATTATAATCATGCATCTGTATCGTGTAGCCGTCGAGTCTGAGGAGGGAGTCGAGCCATCTCCAGTTCCCGAAGAGACTGAATCTGCTCCTGGTGATTGGGTAGCTGAGTCTCACTTCATCGAGCCCCAAGGCAAGCCCCGGATGCATTCAAACCCTGCCTTGTATTTCGAAAAGTTTTTATGATTTCATGTGATGATAATGCATTAGGTATAGGAGTTGTGTGCTATCCTACTTTGATGCATTTACCGTACCTTGCTACATTATCCTGGATACCTGTTTTGATTTCGAAATGCTTAGTCACGCTTAGCCTTGCTACTAGAATAGGTTTTGATAAATTGTTTCTAAAGTTGTGATAACAATACTCCCTGAAGGGAATTTATGAAAACTTGATGTTGCTTGTCGCCTACCTCTCACCTTGGCCGGGTCAGGGGTACGCCCAAGAACATGATGATGAGTAAATCGAGACGCTGGTGGAGTAACTTGCATCAGGAGGGGCTATTGCCCTGATGTAGTGTCGTCCACTTGTGTCGGTTAAGCACCGTTCGTTGCTTGGCCCTTGGATCATGAGGTTATTGGATAGTACTAGTCGCATGCTAATGGCGGTAAACTCCACTTGGACTATCTTTTACTAGAACGGACAAGTAGCGTGTGTCCATCCTACGATGCGCACCGCCGAAGTGACCGAGCGGCCGTAGTGAGGTGGTGTACTGTACCTCCGTTCTGGTAGGGAGAAATTCGGGCGTGAGTTGATGTATGTAAGATGTTGATCCTGCATACATCGTGCGGCTAGGAAGCCCCAGCTGGGTATATTAAGCGATTCGAATCGTCGTGTGCTCCACGATATGGGAGCCGTGATCCTCGCACCCGAAAGATCGTAGTAATAATGGAAGTTGAGTATGGAAAGTTTTGAATTCGGTATATGTTTGACAAGTGATTGATACATTAAGGACGGGCTTAGTCTTTTTAGCAAAAGAGTCTTTGATCTTGCTAAAGCCTCATCTTGATTCCTATTAGCCAAAGATTCCCGAGTCTTCTCCCCAATTTTGGTCGGGTAAGTCTTGCGGAGTACTTTTGTACTCAGGGTTTGTTCAACCCCTGTTGCAGGTGAACCGCATGGGCAAGCGTGCTACGGCCCTTGCTGCATGACGGTTATTGAAGAGGTGACCGATGAAGAGTGAATTGAGTGGCCTCTGGGCAGGGCACCTTTTGTTGAGTGAGTGTAATAAAGTTATATAATGATACTTCCGCTGTTTGTAATAATACTCTGGTTTGTATAAGTTTTACAAAATGTTTGTAAATTAAGTTATTGTAAGTCTTCCGCTACTCGTATTTTATATGAAAGTTGTTGTAATCTTGTGATGTATCTGTAAGTATCGATCCCGGAGTGATTGTGGTTTATCGGGGATCCACCCGACGGAACATTCTAGGTTATATGGTGTATAAGCATGGTTGACTGAGGTCTTAGGGACAAGGTCAGTGCTTGTGGGCCATATAATTTAGAAGGTTCTGCCACAGAGGGTATCAGAGCGGTACTTACAAAGATACTCACAGTGTTACTTTTCAAAAACTTCAAAATGTTTTGAATCCAAAAGTTAAATGGGGTTTTGGTCCAAATTGCTTCTTTCCGTCTTAATTCTTTCTTATAGTCTTGATAGGTGCTATTTAAAAGAGGGTCTTAAGCGGAGTATCATGTGTTTTTCTTTTGCCCTATATTACTAAAAAGTATGCTTATGTTAAGATTAAAAGATTTTACTCGATCCATAGGTCCGATCATGCATCATATTTAATTCACATGTTTAAAAATTTAATTCCCGAAACAAAGTGGTTGGGCTAAGTAAAAATCAATCCTATTCTTGCTGACTTTAAGGTTCTCAATCTTATAGATTCTATCTTTGCTTACTACAGGATGGCACGTACTAAGCAGACTGCCCGTAAGATGACCGGACCAAAGGGAGTACCACGTCACCAGATGGCGCCACGTGGCCACGATGCTGAGGCAGGACCTAGCAATCCGCAGCTTTGAGAAGAAGATAACTAAAAGACAGAAGATAGCTCGGTTGGCTTCGAGCTAGCTATCGTTACCAAAAGATCACCGCAAGGCAACAATCGAAAACATCAAGTCAAGTCCGAGATAGAAAATCTGCGGGAGCAAGAGCGTAAGGATATCGAGTCCATCCACGAGTATCGGCGAAAAATTGCTCAACTTGAGCAGAGCCGGAGGCTACAAGAAACCAAAGGAATGATGGGTATGATGCTATTGAAGAGTTGCGTGCTCGGTGGAGGATCTTGAAGCATATACCGCTGCATTACACGAGGAGGTCCATCATCGCATATAACCTCCACAATCCGGTGTACCAGCAGCAGGTAGCCGCGGATGATTTGGGATCAGTGGAATCACCAGAAGTGTACCCGACCCCAACTGAGGAGTCCGAGGCAGATGAGTCCGCTGCAGGCAATGAGTCTGACCCAGATGAGGGATCTGACATCTGAGCTCCCTGAGAGAAAGAGAGAGAGATGTAATATATGTTAAATAGTCAACCTGGGGTGTCCGGCCTATGGGCGGACTTGTAAAATAAATAAGTGAACCTTTGTATGACCGGCTTGCACCGTTGCTTTCAATTTTAATAAATCCTTGCTTGTGAATAAATCCGATCTTGTTTATAACAGATGTCTGGTTATTCACAAGAGAGGGGTGAGGTCCCTCGTGCACCACAAGCACCACCGTCTTTTGGTCAAGCCGTGGGCGCCTTTAGTCCACGCCACCATCGAAAATGCCCGTATGCTACGGAGATAAGTCAGCCAGAATCGAGAATGCACCACGTGAAAATCGTGGTCGCCGTAATCACGACGAAATCACCTATGCGGACTTCACCGATACTCGTCCCCGGTGTTCACCGTGGCCGAGGAGCCCCTAGAAGCTAATGATTGGCTTCGCATTATAGATCTGAAGTTTGATCTACCGGAAGGTTGTCCGCACTTGATGAAACCCAAGTTTGCCGCCCAGCCAAAGAAAGAGGGCCCCGTGATCCGCATGGTGGGCGAATTTCCTTGCACGGCAGCGGCCGACCAGGCCAATCACCGGGACGGTGTTCAAAGATGCATTCCGTCGGCATTTTATACCCGACGGAGTAATGCAAGCTAAGTTAGAAGAATTTTTAGCCCCTGAAACAAGGTGGACAATCGGTGGTGCGAAGACGTGAACTCCTTTAGCCACCTCTCACAAAGATGCACCGTAACATGTGGATACCGATGTAAAGAAGAAGAAGTGCTTCCTCGTGGGGTTTAAAGGGAGATATCAAAACCCACCTTACCTCAAACCCCAATGCCACTTTCTACGAGGCAAAGTGGATATAGCCATTGCCTATGAGAAATCCCCTCGTCGGAGCAAAAGAGTGAGGAGCGACGTGCTTTCTCTCGACAATCTGGGCGGAATCCGAAAACGCCGAAAAGTTATCTATCATCCCACCCAAAGACTATCGCCCACCATTTCGCTATCCACAACAACCGCAAAAATCCTCAACCCTATCGCTACCCACCACAAAGAAGAACAAGCCCCGAGGCAACAGGTGTACCCTCGCCTGGCCGCCGCAACCTATCCCAAAGCAAACACCCGGGGTGTTCAAACCCAACTCCACCAGCTCCACAAAATACTTCTACCGGTTTCGGCCCGTGTTTCAATTGTGATCAAGTCGGGCATCCGTATCGAAACTGTCCCTACCCTAAAAGGAATGCTTCCCAATTTCAGCAAGGGTCCGGCAAATAACAGCCCCCCGAGTCAAGGCAGGGGGTGTTCCACAAATAGGTCCCGAAGGCTAATGCCGGGAAGAAGATCGGGCGCTGCCTATCAAGTCCAAATCGGGGAACGTTCTTGAAGGAGAACCCGTGTTGATGGGTATGTTCCCTTGCCGGCCACCCCGCACTTACATTATTTGATTCCGGTGCATCTCATACATTTATCAACCGCACCTTTGTTACCAAGCATGAAATTCCCATAAAAGAAATTAAAGATGAGTTTATGGTGCAATCACCGGGAGGGCGTATGTGTACGCGGGAAGTAGTCTCTCAGATTCCTATATCTCTTGGTGGGTATTTATATCCCACGGATCTGATAGTATTGAAGGATCAAAATATAGATGTGATCCTCGGAATGAATTGGTTACGCCAATATGGCGCTGTGATAGATACCCTGAATAGAAATGTGAAGCTGTTGCTACCCGATAATCAATCCCCACTCCTTATCCAATTTCCGATTCCCAAGAGAGCGGTTACGACCGCTAATGCAACCTCAGTGCCAGCACTTCAAGATATACCGGTAGTCTGTGAGTTTCCAGATGTGTTCCCTGATGATTTGCCTGGGCTACCACCGGAAAGAGATGTTGAATTTGTGATTGAGTTGAAGCCGGGTACTGCACCAGTATCCCGAAGAGCTTATAGGATGCCCCCAAAAGAATTAGCTGAATTAAAAACTCAATTGAAAGAATTGTTGGATAAAGGTTTTATCCGACCTAGTTCATCGCCGTGGGGTTGTCCTGCAATCTTTGTGAAAAAGAAAGATCAAACTCTGAGAATGTGTGTGGACTATCGTCCATTAAACGAGGTGACCATCAAAAATAAATATCCTCTTCCTCGTATCGATCTTCTCTTTGATCAACTTGCGGGAGCCAAGGTGTTCTCCAAGATTGATCTTAGATCTGGCTACCACCAAATACGTATACGGCCGGAAGATATTCCGAAAACCGCCTTTACCACCAGATACGGCCTATACGAATATCTAGTCATGTCATTTGGGCTTACTAATGCTCCGGCCATTTCATGTATCGATGAACTCGGTGTTTATGCCCGAAGCTCGATCGTTTTGTCGTAGTGTTTATCGACGACATTCTTATATATTCCAAAAATAAAGAAGAGCATGCGGAGCATCTCCGTATTGTTCTGTCTCGTCTCCGAGAGCATCGCCTTTATGCTAAATTTAGTAAGTGTGAGTTTTGGCTTAGTGAAGTCAAATTCCTTGGTCATGTCTTATCGGCCGAGGGTGTTGCGATTGATCCCAAAGAAAATTCAAGATATTCTTAATTGAAACCACCCACCACCGCTCATCAAGTTCGTAGCTTCCTTGGAATGGCGGGATATTACCGTCGTTTAGTTCCTCGATTTCTCCAAATTAGCCAAACCAATCATAGAACTCCTCAAGAATCAAACCAAATTCCGATGGTCATCCGAATGTGAGCAAGCTTTCCATAAGTTAAAAGATCTTCTAACCACTTTGCCCCAATCCTTGCTCGGCCGGATATTGAAAAGCCATTCGATGTGTATTGTGATGCGTGCCCCGGCATCGGCATCGGATGTGTGTTAATGCAAGAGGGCAAAGTTATTGCTTATGCTTCGAGGCGGTTGAAGCGACATGAAGAGCATTATCCAACTCATGATCTTGAGTTAGCCGCGCTTGTGCATGCTCAAAATATGGAGGCATTATTTGTTTGGGCAACAAATGTCATATTTATAGTGATCATAAAAGTTTGAAGTATATCTTCACACAATCTGAGTTGAATATGAGGCAGCGAAGGTGGCTTGAATTAATCAAAGATTATGATCTTGACGTTCATTATCATCCCGGCAAAGCCAATGTGGTTGCGATGCTCTCGGTCGAAAGAGTCGATTGCAACCGTAAATTTGGCTCATCACTCGAAAAATGAAGTCCGTGTCAAGAGTTAGAGAGATTAAATATTGATATAATTTCTCGGGGTACTCTCAATGATATCACCATACACTCATCTATTCAAGAAAAGATTATTGCCGCTCAACGAGAAAGCAAAGGGCTTAAGCATATCAGAGAAAAAGTCAGATCGGGGCAAGCATCTTGCTTCCGCCTTGATGATGATAATGTGTTATGGTTCAAAAATCGTCTGGTTGTTCCAAAAGTTCCTGAGCTCCGGCAGATGATTCTTGATGAAGCTCACCTAACCAGATTCTCGATTCACCCGGTAGCAATAAGATGTATCAAGACCTGAGGCCAGAGATTCTGGTGGACTAAAATGAAAATCGAGATAGCTCGCTATGTTGCAAGATGTGACACTTGTCAGAAAGTCAAAGCTATGCATCTGAAGACTGCCGGAATGCTACAACCTTTACCAATTCCAGCCTGGAAGTGGGAAGATATAAGTATGGATTTTATTGTGGGTCTGCCTACAACAGCAAAGGGTTATGATTCTATATGGGTGATTGTGGATCGATTAACTAAGTCGGCCCATTTTATTCCAGTGAAGAATGTTTACCGCGCACCTCAATATGCGCGGTTATACATAGACCGAATTATGTGTTTGCATGGGGTACCCAAGTCTATTGTTACCGATAGAGGCACACAGTTTGTTGCTAAATTCTGGCAGAAATTTCATGAAACCTTGGGTACTAATTTATTATATAGTACGGCTTACCATCCATGGCCGGGGGGGTGAAAAGAGTAAATCAAATTCTAGAAGATATGTTGAGATCTTGTGTATTGACATATTCCTCAAAGCATGGGATGAATGTTTGCCATTAGCAGAATTTGCTTATAATAATAGCTATCAAGAAAGTCTCAAAATGGCACCATTTGAAGCATTATATGGTCGACGATGTCGTACTCCACTTAACTGGTCCGAACCAGGAGAAAGGTGGTTCTATGGGGTTGATTTAGTTAAAGAAACTGAAGATAAAGTCGACAAATTCAAGCAAATCCGAGAAGGGCTCAGTCTCGACAAAAGAGTTATGCAGATCGTCATCGTCGACCCTTGGCGTTTAAAGTTGGAGATTATGTATACTTGAAGGTGTCACCGAAAGCAAAGGTATCGACCGTTTCGGGGTGAAAGGTAAACTAGCACCTCGATACATCGGTCCATTTCAAATTATTGAACAGTGTGGGAAGGTAGCATATCGTCTGGATCTACCTGAGCAATTGTCTCTTGTACACAATGTGTTTCATGTGTCACAACTAAAAAAATGTTTGCGAGTACCAGACAAGGTCGTCGACATTGAAGGCATCAATATTGAGCCTGATCTAACAAGTGCTGAATATCCAATCAAAATTCTTGACCGAAAAGACCGAGTCACCCGCAGGCACATAAGAAGATTTTATAAAGTTCAATTGGGATCAGCACTCGAGGATGAAGCCACTTGGGAATCTGAGGAATTCTTGAATGAGCACTTTCCGGAGTTTCTTTCTTCTTTCTCCTAAGTCACGATTCGTTTCTAAGAATTGTGACTTTCCAAAAACATGAGACTTGTAATATGAACCTTCTACCTCCCTCATGAAACAATGTAAGATGTGTTTGCTTGACACATTTCCTTTTCCATTACTTAGCCCTAAGCTTTGAATCTCGGGACGAGATTCCTTTTAAAGGAATATAATGTAACACCCCTGTTACGTTAAGCAAAACCTGTCATGTCATCATCATCATTGTATGAGCATTCATGATTAGAAAACCCTAATTCAAACAATTAAAATGAGTTTACGATTCTAGGGTGTTGTTTGAGCTCCTTTGTATTACATGTGCTTATGTTTATAATTTGAATCCACGCCCACATGTTTACTTTTATCAATAAAAGCAATCAACTAAAATCAACCCTGGTGTTTGTAAGTGTTTGCCTAACCCTGACTCCTACACCGAACAAGTTTTCTAAAAGCAAATGGTGCAAAAGAAAGAATCAAATTTGAATTTGGAATTCAAATCCCAAACCCTAGCATGAAGGCTAAGTGTTGGGTTTTGAATTTCACTTTCAATTTTGGTGAGCTAACTATAATTAATTTTCTAAATAAAAGTTGCTAACCAATAGCACTATTTCAAAGTATGAACTTTGTACTTTGAAAGTGTACTGTTGGTTGAGTTTAAAAAGTGCCACATCATCATAATTTATTTGCCCAAAGATTCAATTTGAAAATCATTTCAAAAAGGGAGATTTTGAAAGTGTTTTTACCCCCTTTACAATTTCACTTCAAATTATTCAAAATTTGAGAAAACTTCCAAAATACAGTTTGTGCATCTCTTTGAGCTCTACAACTTTGGTATACAAAGTTTTTCAAGTTTTTGAATAAAATTTGAAGTAATTTCAAAAGTGAATTGAATTGCAAATTGTCCCTATTTGGGTTTTAAACTTTAATTCAAAAATTATTGGGTTTCAGGAAAAACTTCCTAAATGAAAGTTGTAGACATTGAGAAATGGAACAACTTTTTATTTTTGGAGATTTTCATCTTTTATTCAATATTTAAAAGTAATTTTGAAATCCCCAAAGTTAGGGTTTTATCCCTTTTCAAATTGGAATTTCAAATTCAAAAACTAATTTGATTCTGCCCAAACTCCTTAAATCAAAGTTGTAGAGCTAGAAAAGTTACACAATTGATATTTTGGAAGATTTTTATGAACAGTTCAACTTTTGAAAATAATTTGGAAAATGGAGAAATGTGCCGGCTCGCTACTGATGTTGCACTGGGGGTGCCCATGCCGGACGGCCCGGCCGGCGGCCGCCGTGGGTCGTTCTCGGCCGTTCCCGGGTTTTACGCACTGCCGACCAGCTCAACGGCGTCGTGAACGTTCCCTCCACCTGTCGGCCAAATGCCCTTGTCCTATAAAAGCCACGGTTAGTCGGCGTGTTGTTCTTTTTTTTTCTCTCCTCGCCGACGACCACCGTCACCGCTCACCGGCCAAATTCGCCCACCTCTGTCCCATCGCCGTCTAAATTGCCCCCGCAGTCACCTCCGCCTTGCTCTTGCGCACGCCACCGAGCCTTTAATTGAGTGGTGAGACCGTCGGAGCTCTTTGGGCCCGTCGTCTCCCTCGGTCCACGGCCAACCATCGCCGCCGTAAGCATCATGCCTTTGGGCGAGCATCTCGGAGCTGCTCGTGCTTCCCTTTTTCCTTGTTTTGGCTTCGCCTTGATCTACGAGGACCATCGGTCCTTTCCTTTCCGTAGCCAACGCCCGGAGGCGCGTTAAAGCGTCGTCGTTGCTTGGAGTTTAACGCCGCCAAGACGTCCGACCGCCGCGCTTCTCCATCTACGCCTGTGATCCTCAAAACCAACACGCGCATCGTGTTGTGGTGAGCACCCTAAAGCTTGAGCCGTCTTCGTTTGGGTCGGATTCGTGTTGTAGCCGCCTTTGCACCGTCGTGCCACCGGCTCCGAGCGCTACCGTCCCGCCTCGGCCTTGTTTTCGCTTTACCCCGGTGCACCACCTTGACCGTGTCGTAGCTCGATAGGTTCGTCGGGTGATGCGGAGTCCAATGATGTGGTTGGTTGCACCGGAGAAGGTGTTGCCGGGGGTAAGGGTAAGCCGGCCCGCCGCCGCCGCCTTCCGTCGGCCGGAGGAAAGAAGGGAAGGAGAAAAAACCGACACGCGGGCCCGGCGTGTCGGCCGAGAAAAGGGAAGAGGAGCGCTTGCGTCTTGGCCGCGCGCCGCGCCTCGAGCGCGCACGCGTGAAGCAGGCAGCTGCGCGAAATTGGGCGCCACAGTGCGGTCCAAAGAAAGAAAAAAGTGTTTTTCTTTTTTTTTATTTATTTCAAAAGCTGAATTTCACCTTTTTGTATTAATTTAGTTTGGGCAGATAAAAATGTAATAAAAATATGTGAGTGCTCTCCATAATATGCTCTATCAATGAAAAATGCTAACCTCTGTTTTTCAGTAACTTTTTGTGGGTGATAAAATTTGTTCCTTTAATTAATAAATGCAACTTCCATGATTTTTAGTAATTAAAATATAACTCCAAAAATTATGAAATTTGTTTTGTGTGCTAATTAGAGTATGAGGATCTTAATTATGAAGTTTGGTTAAGTTTTGATTAAGTTTTGTATTAAGCTTAATTAATTCCTTAATTAATCATGTTTAATTAGTAATTCTTTAATTAATTAGGGTTAAGTTGATTCCTAATTAGCAAGTTAATTAGTGGCTTTCAACGACTGTAAAAATGGTCAATAAATTAGTAATCACCTTTAATCACTAATAAGGTTGCTTGATTTTGGGATTGAGTGATGACCCTAGGTCATTAACCCCGATGACCTTCGGCATTTCATGTTGATTGCGTATCGCTAGTCCGTCGTCGTCGACGCTAGTTATACCTTCTTAGTATAAGGTTACCGTGAAGGAAAGTTGTACTCAAGATCGATTAAGAATCGTTGCATCGTTATCACATGTTCATTTCATTTACCGCATTATAATCATGCATCCGTATCGTGTAGCCGCCGAAGTCCGAGGAGGAGGGAGTCGAGCCATCTCCGGTTCGAAGAGACTGAATCGCTCCCTCGGTGATTGGGTAGCCGAGTCTCACTTCATCGAGCCCCAAGGCAAGCCCCGGATGCATTCAAACCCTGCCTTGTATTTGAAAAGTTTTTATGATTTCATGTGATGATAATGCATTAGGTATAGGAGTTGTGTGCTATCCTACTTTGATGCATTTACCGTACCTTGCTACATTATCCTGGATACCTGTTTTGATTTCGAAATGCTTAGTCACGCTTAGCCTTGCTACTAGAATAGGTTTTGATAAATTGTTTCTAAAGTTGTGATAACAATACTCCCTGAAGGGAATTTATGAAAACTTGATGTTGCTTGTCGCCTACCTCTCACCTTGGCCGGGTCGGGGTACGCCCAAGAACATGATGATGAGTAAATCGAGACGCGCGGTGGAGTGACTTGCATCGGGGAGGGGCTATTGCCCCGATGTAGTGTCGCCCACTTGTGTCGGTTAAGCACCGTTCGTTGCTTGGCCCTTGGATCATGAGGTTATTGGATAGTACTAGTCGCATGCTAATGGCGGTAAACTCCACTTGGACTATCTTTTACTAGAACGGACAAGTAGCGTGTGCCCATCCTACGATGCGCACCGCCCGAAGTGACCGAGCGGCCGTAGTGAGGTGGTGTCTTGTACCTCCGTTTACGGTAGGGAGAAATTCGGGCGTGAGTTGATGTATGTAAGATGTTGATCCTGCATACATCGTGCGGCTAGGAAGCCCCAATTTGGGTATATTAAAGCGATTCGAATCGTCGTGTGCTCCACGATATGGGAGCCGTGATCCTCGCACCAAAGATCGTAGTAATAATGGAAGTTGAGTATGGAAAGTTTTGAATTCGGTATATGTTTGACAAGTGATTGATACATTAAGGGCTGGCTTAGTCTTTTTAGCAAAAGAGTGCATTGATCTTGCTAAAGCCTCACCTTGATTCCTATTAGCCAGCATTCACGAGTCTTCTCCCCAATTTTGGTCGGGTAAGTCTTGCGGAGTACTTTTGTACTCGGGGTTTGTTCAACCCCATTGCGGGTGAACCGCATGGGCAAGCGTGCTACGGCCCTTCTTTGCATGACGGTTATTGAAGAGGTGACCGATAAAGAGTGAATTGAGTGGCCTCTCAGGCGGGGCACCTTTGTTGAGTGAGTGTAATAAAGTTATATAATGATACTTCCGCTTGTTTGTAATAATACTGGTTTGTATAAGTTTTACAAAATATTTGTAAATTAAGTTATTGTAAGTCTTCCGCTACTACGGTATTTTATATGAAAGCTGTTGTAATCTTGTGATGATGTATCTGTAAGTATCGATCCTGGAGTGATTGTGGTTTATCGTGGGATCCACCCGACGGAACATTCTAGGTTATATGGTGTATAAGCATGGTTGACTGAGGTCTTAGGGACAAGGTCAGTGCTTGTGGGCCATATAATTTAGAAGGTTCTGCCACATTCCGCCTACCCTTTCCTAACTTCTTCAGATCAGGATCAGGAGCGTAGTCGCGACCACGGTAAGTAGGCCATTGTGTTGGGTCCATATAGGGCTCAAAACTACTCTGCCATATGCTGATAGTATTGTGCCGAATGTAGTATGGGGACATGTATGGGGGAATTTTGTACTCATACCCACGCACCCTGCAGGCCGCAATCATATGAGAGCATGGAGCATGCATAATTTGAGGCACATTACAACTGCACTCCACTTTTTCAAGATCAACTCGATGGTTACGACCACCGTAACGTTCTCCACCCAAACTCGTGCCGCCAAGTCCCCGAACATTGTAAATCTGCCTGCTAGGTCCGAAGGCCTCAACGGAATGCTTTGCTTTGCCCATTTCTCTTGCATCGCCCAAGTGCTCGGCCCACTTTTTCCCCATTCTCCTTTCTCCTTAAGACTTTCTGCGCAATTTCCCACCTTGACAAAGTATGAATTGCACTTATGAAACGAGAACTCAACAATTCCCGACAGGGCAAAGCTCTTACTCCCAAGCAAACACACGGTTGAAGGACTCCGAAGGGTTTGTGGTCATGATAATTGTATCGGAACCCACCCTCATCATAAGCTAGTGCCCACTTCTCCTTCTCATCCATCTGGCCGCTCCAACCATGCCTTCCCTTCTCTTGAGCATGGTCCCTAGCTCTTTCAATGTCTCATCGAACTCATGCTTCAGCGTACACAACATAGCGCCTTTACCTTGTCTGAAACCTTCTTTTTCCTCTGACGCCGCCAGAAGTTGGCAGCAAAGTGTCGCATGCACCATCTATTGTAACACCCCGGTGTTACGTTACCCTAAACTTGCCACATGTCATCATAAGCATTGCATGAACATTCATGATTAGAGGACCATGACATGAATAACTAAAATAAGTTTATAAATTTCTAGGGTTGTTTGCGCTCTTTCATATCGTAGGTGTATGTCATTAAACTTCACCTACAATTTTACTTTTGCTTATAAAAGTGATTAACTAAAATCAACCTTTGGTGTGTACAAGTGCTTGGCTAACCCTGACTCACACCTCAACCGTGTTTTACAATTTAAATGATGCAAAGCAAGAACAAAAATTGGAATTGGAATTCAAATGCCAACACTTTCCAAAAAGGTGCCAAGTGTTGAAATTTTAATTTCAGTTTCAATTTCTGGGAGCTAACCGCAATTAATTTTCTAAATAAAATTTGCTAACCATTGGCACCATTTTAAAGTATGAACTTTGTACTTTGAAAGTGTGCTATTGGTTGTGTTTGAAAAGTATCACAACATCATTAATTAATTGCCCAAAAATTTAATTTGAAAATCCTTTTCAAAATCTTGAAATTCAAAAGGTATTTTACCCCTTTCTTAATTATGCTCAAAATATTCAAAATTTGGGAAAACTCCAAAAATACAGTTTGTGCATCTCTTTGAGCTCTACAACTTTGGTATATAAAGTTCTTGAAGTTTTTGAATAAAATTTGAAGAAATTTCAAAAGTTATTTGAATTGAAAAATGTCCCCTTTTGAGTTTTAAACTATAATTCAAAAATTATTCAGTTTCATGAAAAACTTTCTAAATAAAAGTTGTAGATCTTGAAAAAATGGAACAACTTTTATTTTTGGAGATTTTCATCTTTTATTCAAAATTTGAAAGTAATTTTGAAATCCCTAAAGTCAAGATTTAAACCCCTTTTCAAATTCAAACTGTAGTTTCAAAAAATATTTGAAATCAGACAAAACTTGTTTAATGAAAGTTTAAGAGCATGAAAAGTTGTACAATTTCTATTTTTGGAGATTTTCATGTGCAGTTCAATTTTTGTGAGTAATTTTAAAAAGAAAAAACGGTGACCTGTCACCGCTACGATGCAGGGAAGGGGGGAACTTGGGTTTCTCCTTCGCCCATGCCGTCGCCGGCGTCGTGGCGGCTATTCCCGCGGCCTCCCCGGCGTTTGCGCTTGGCCGACCACCTAGGCACCGTCGCGAAGCCGCTGGCCGCCTCCTTGACCATCCCACGTCCTATAAAAACCGAGCCTCGGCCGTCGTTCACCTCCTTTCTTCTCTCTGCACCATCGCCGCCGTCCTCAGTCACCGGAGCAATTCGCGCAGCATGCTTCACCGCCGCCCTGTCCACTTTGCCTATAGCTCCGCACTCTCTTTGCGCTCCTTTTGAGCCATTCGGTGGGCTTTGTCATCGCCAAAGTTGCCCATGCTCCGCTTCCTTCTTCGGCTCCGGCAGGACGCCGTCGAGAGCTGCTCGCGGCAAGCCAGCCCTCTCCGGTGCACTCCACGCCAAATCAAGCAGCGCCCTCAGCTCACCTTGGACCAGTGATCATCATCGGCCTGCCTTCAAGCTCGCTGTTACAGCCATCCCATCGGAACATGTCGCGCCGCCGCGGAACGCCGACGAGCTTGCCTCTGCAACAGTCGACCTTGCTCCGGCCCATTTCCACTCCAACCAACCAGCGCAGCAAGTCGCGGTGAACCTCCTTATGCTCCTCCGAGGCTCAATCGAGCTTTGTATCCACCGGAACCGCCATCCCGTGTCGTCGCCAGCTTGACTGGCATGGTTGAGCCGCCATGGCTGCCGGTGTGTCTTCACCGAGCGCCAATCAGCCCCGTTCAATAGCTTGCTGTGTTCACTTGAGTGCGCAGAGGATGATGGTGCTCTCGCCGTCGCCTTTGGTCTCACCGACGGCGAGTTTCGCCGTCAGCCGCCACCGCCGTCGTCTGAGTAAAGCAGGAGGAAGAGGAAGGGGGACCGGGTCCCAGTGTCAGAGAGAGAAGGGGGGCAGCAGGCCCGCGCGTGCTGGGCCGCACATGCTGGGCCGAGCAGGGCCGTGGTGGGCTAGTTGGGCCAGGCCGTCGGTCCAGCAAAGCAAGGTTTTGTTTCTTTTCTCTTTTCAAAAATTGTTTTCCTGATTTTCATAATTTTATAACTAAATATTTTGGGCAGTTAAAAATAAAATAAAAATATGTGTGTGATCCTTGTGATATGCTCTTTGCAGGAAAAATATGTGTTCGGCATGTTAAGTACTTTTGTCATGATTAATAATTGCCTCTTTTAATTAATAAATGCATGATGTTTGATTTTTGTAGAGTAATATATTAATCCAAAAATCATGAAAATTTAGGATTAAGCTTTTCATGTGAAAAGTGAACTCCACTAAAATTTTGATACTGTTTTGAAGAAGTTCATTTTAATAACTAATTTCCACCTTATTTAAAGCCTGTGGAAATGGTTAATAAAATAACGGTTTAGCTAATTAGTTGATTAATTAAATTGTTGATTGATTTGTGGTTTTGGTTGAAGTCCATGAATCAGTAACCCTCCCTGGTCCATGGCATTTTCTTGTATAGCTTAAATGTAAAGTATGCTCACATGTTAGTAATTAATAAAATGGCTTAATTAAATAATGAATGTTTCACTTAGGATGGTGTTCATTTTTGGTATTGCTTGCAGACCAAGAACCATTGTCACCCCAATGGTTCATGGCTTGATTGTGTAGTGGTAGAAGTAATCTCTATCGCATGTGTGGTAATAGCTAATTAGTTAGTAAGTTAATTAGTGGCTTTCAACGATTGTAAAATGGTCAATAAATTAGTAATCACTCTAATCACCATTAGGGTTGCTTGATTTTGGGATTGAGTGATGACCCTAGGTCATTAACCCTAATGACCTTCGGCACTTTATGTTGATTGCGTATCGTTAGTCCGTCGTCGTCGACGCTAGTTGTACCTTCTTGTTGCAACTATACCGTGAAGGAAAGTTGTACTCAAGATAATAATAAGTTGAGTTGTTTCATCCATGTTGCTCTTGCATAATGCATCATATCATGCACTCCATCGTATTTAGACATGCATCATTTCATGTACTTGTAGTTATCGTGAGAGTGAAGATTCTCGTTGATCCAAGTTCCGGGAGGGATCCACGGAAGAAGTCGATGTCGGGACTAACAACTAATCTTCTCTACAACGCAGGCAAGCCCCGGATGCATTAACCCCTTCCTTGAATTTCGAAAGTTCTTTATAATGTTATGTTGATGATATGATGCATTAGGTGTAGGAGTTGAGTGATATCCTATTTTGATGCATTTACCGTACCTTTGATATACTATCCACGAAACTCTGTTTTGATTTGAAAATATTTAGTATATGCCTAGTCTTGCCGATAGCATAGGCTTTGCACATAAAATATTTTCAAAGGTGTGATAACAAAATCCCCGTTGAGGGTAATTACGAAAACTTGATGTTACTTGTTGGTATCCCTTCACTTTGATCGGGTCAAGGGTACGCAACAAGAGCATGATGATGAGTAAATTGAGACGTCGGTGGAGTGACTTGCATCGGGGGGGCTATTGCCCCGGTGTAGTGTCGCCCACTTGTGTCGGTTAAGGACCGTCCGTTGTTTGGCCCCAGGATCATGAGGTTATTGGATAGTACTAGTCGCATGCTAATGGCGGTAAGCTCCACTTGGACTATTCGTTACTAGAATGGACAGTGGCGTGTACCCATCCTACGATGCGCACCGGCCGACCGAGCGGCCGTAGAGAGGTGGTGTCTTTGTACACCCGTTCTAGTATGGAGAAATCTAAGCGTTGAGTTGAGGTATGTAAGATGTTGGGTCCTGCATACATCGTGCGGCTAGGAAGCCCCGGCCGGGTATATAAGCGATTCGAATCGTCGTGTGCTCCACGATATGGGAGCCGTGATCCGAGTCCCGGCATCGTAGTAATAAGGAAAGTTGCTGAGAATGGAAAGTTTTGGAAATCGAGATCTTGCTTGACAAGTGTTTGCTCTAGACTAGGATAAATTAAGAATGAATAGTAAGGATCAACATTAGTCGCTTTTCTGCAAAGGTGTCTTTGATTCTTGCTAAAGCCTTACCTTGATTCCTATCAACCAAGGATTCCTGAGTCTTCTCCCCTCTTTTCCGTCGGGTAAGTCTTGCGGAGTACTTTTGTACTCGAGGATTTGTTTGACCCCCATTGCGGTGTTGACTAGTGTTGCTTGACTTTGGTCATACCAAAGGGGCTTGGCATGATCGAATATCTTCCGTCTACAAAGTTCTTTTCTCGCTTCCGCAAACCCGTTAAGTTTTATTTAATCAAACTCGATCAAGTGTTGTCATATGTTTTGTAAATCTTCCGCTACTCTGTTGTATTTGATTAAAAACAGTTGTAATGCTACAATATCTTGTAAGAAGTCGATCTTGGCGGATCGTGGTTTCATCGGGGTTTCACCCGACAGAGCGTTCTGAGTTATGTGGTACACAAGTATGACTGACAGAGGTCTTAAGGACAATGTCAGGTACTTGTGGGCCATATAATTTGGAAGGTTCTGCCACATCTATGCACTAGTCTAGGGTAGCCATCCATATGCTCTTCAGCAGCATTAAGTAGGCCTACATGGCGCTCAGATATCAAATAAATTTGCCTAGTACTTCCCAATACATGGACCCGTAGAAGCCGCATAAACCATGACCAGGACTCAATGTTCTCCCCCTCAGCTAGAGCAAAAGCCAAGGGTACAATCTGATTTTCTGGATCTATAGCTGCTGCCATCATGAGGACTCCTCGATACTTTCCAGTCAAGAAGGTTCCATCCACTAGCACGACTGGACGACAGAACTGAAAAGCATGTTCGGTTTGCCGAAATGACCAAAACACCCGTCTTAGGATATGTTTCACAGCTCCGGTGACAGGGCTGCAAAAGTACCTCCCATCATGGTCTATGAACCACTTCATGCTAGGGTTATAGTAGCTCATGGCACATAATATCCTAGGAACATGATTGTACGCCTCCTTCCAGCTACCCCAATAAATAGCTAAGGCAATCTGCTTAGCTCTCCATGCCTTGCCATACTTCACCTCATAACTAGTGAATCCATAGATCGAACGAATCAATGAAGACACTGACACATCACTGTTATCATCAACTAAACCCAAAATACGACGGGCAAGATAACATGCAGTGAGCTGAGGATGGTATTCCTTGCCCTTATTTGATAGACAAGTGTGGGGCTGGACAACTTTGGTTATCTTCCACTTGCCATCACTCCCTCTTTTCCTAACATTTAGCCTCCAAAGACAACCAGCCTTGCATATGACATTGTACCTCACCTCTCTGTCTGAATGCGTGACGGTGTATGGCCTATGGTGATACACAACATAATCCTGAAGAAAAAGCTTTACATCCTCAATACTGTTGAACATCATACCCTTGCTCAAGATTGCACTATCCTCATGATCATACAACGACTCACGACACATCTGCAACCCAGTGTCGCATACTGCCATGTGCGACGTGCTCACATCTCTGTAGTTAGGAACACCTCGAAATGGAACCCTCACTGAACTAAGCTGCCTAAGCTCCGTGGCTGTATACGGCTCAGGTGGAACAAATCTCTTTGCTTCTGACCGTCTTTCCCACTTATCATAAGGTGTTTCTGCATCGGGCACATCATGTATAAGTCTACCCTGAACCATCAGCCTATCATGTGGAACTGCACAAGTACTGGCCACAGGAGGGGGCGCAAATGCATTAAGAGGTACTGCAGGAAAGGGCATGCCGGGCACATGACTCTGTATTGGACCTTGCAAGGTTGCATTCATACCATCAAACACTTGTTCCTCCTCATCAGAACCATCCGAATCACTGCTATCATCATCATAATCATCATCACCGTCAGCAGCACCATAAAATGTTTCCTCCGCTACCTGGTCCGCATCCCTCTCCTCCAATTCATTTACATCGAAGTCATTACTTATGCAGCCTACATCATGGGTAGCAAATGGTGCAGAATGTGGCACTTTCTGCGAGACGTGACCATCCACATCCATATTGGCAGGTGAGGAATGTGCATCAACATCATCCTCATCTACTTCATTTGCAAAATCATCTTCTTCTTGCTTTCTAAAGGCACCCTCCACCACGACCTCCGCCGTTGCAACATTTGAGGCTGCAACCAACTTTACATAGCGCTCCCAATCCTTAGCCTTGCGCAACGGGAAAATAAGGAAATATGCCCTATTCCTCCCGCTGTCATACCTCCCCTTTAATGAAAATGCACCATCGAACTTCTCCCTCACACGCACCCGAGGGTCACTAAAACTGGGGGGTTCATCCCATACCTCCATCTCTTCTTCCATATCCTCAAACTCACCATCTTGCTTTCTAATTGTGCCACCATACAACAACCGAACTACACAATCCATCTACACAAAGCATCGAGAATTGTTTGTGAGCTTCTAAAACAATGCTTCACCAAAATAACTCCTACATATGACATTAGTAACTATACCTAATTAAAATGATATTTATTTGTAATATATATAAACTAACTACATTCTTAATACATTTATTATAAACTATACATACATAAGTATATTAATTTGCTAACATACAGGTACAGACTAACTAAATTCCTAATATGATTTCTAATAATATTTATATTTATATATACATATATTATATCATATTACATTTCTAATATTATTGTTAATTGATTAGCAGGGACAAAAATCACCTTGCATTAATGCTCGGGCCGGCCGGGAACGGCAATAAGGATCTACAAGACGACAACTGGTTTCCACGGCAACGGCCATGGTCAATCGCCTACGCATCCCCAGTACGAGAGGGGGCAACGCTGAGGACGCCCCTTCCCTTCGCCGCAGTGAGCATCCAGCGGCTCTTCCTTCGCTGGCCGAGCACCACCACGGCAAAGAACGGAGGGTGGGAGCTGGTGGCCGCGCATCGCTTTAGCACGTCGGGCGCTAATGCTCAAGCACGGCCGCGCTGTATCGGGCCGACCGACACGCAGAACGAGGCGGCGCGGACGGAGGTGAGGGAGGGGAGGCCGGCCGACCGGATGCGCTGACGGGCGCGTAATGAGGGGAGGGATGGAGGCCGGACGGCGGGCCGGAGGAACGGAGGGAGCGGCGATGACGCTGCCGCGAGCGCGGGCGCTGGGCGCCGGGCGGGACGCGGCACAAGACGCTGACGGGAGGGAGGGAGGCCGGAACGGCGCGGGCGGGAGAGGGCGGCCGGGTTGACGGCGGCGCAAAAGGCGACGGGCGGCTCGACGGCTGGCCGGATTGAGGGCGGCACGACGTCGGTCAAACCAACCCGATCCGGATCCGGGTAAAGCGGGGCGCGCCAGAAGCCGGGCGCGACCGCCACGCCACCAAGGCCCGGGATCCGCGCTTGGCTGTGGCGCCGTCCCGGCCCACGTTGGCGGTCCACGCGGCCAGACGGAAACTTGTAACGCCACGGCGGCGGGGGCACCGCTACCGGATGCATGGCGCCGTCCCCGGGTCTGCAGCGCCTTCTATTATGGCGCTACAAAACAGGTCAGACGTGAAAATAGTTTTAGGACCCAGTTTTTTTAAAATATCTTTCAAAAATCAGTTAAAAATAAAAAAAAATCCTGACCGTCGGACCCACCCAGGCGCTGTTGCCGGCGGCGGTCTGGAGCCTGGTGCCTTGAGAATACGGCATCTGTGAAACCCGGCCAGGTTTGACAACGCCAGGAAATGAGCGTCCGTAGCTCGCTCTCCAACGGCAAAATTCACGTGCTCACCTCCGTCCAATTATCTCTCTCAGTGCAGCGCAATTACGCAAATCCACCTTCACTCCACTCGGGACCAGTAAAGTTTTCAGATCTGGTGCAGTAAATAACTCAGTGCTGCTTCCAGATCTGTTCTTCTCGTTTGACTTCTCCTTTCACTACCGGAAGAATCTTTTGACTCAAACAGGAATGGATCTCAGGATCTGAGAGGAAGCCGGTCGCGCGAAATGGAATGGCGTAGCTGCTCTGCAAGACCAAGACTGCAGCAACGAGACCGGATAGAATATCGTGTTCTGAAACTATCATGAAAAATGGGGAAAATGTACATGTTTTTTTGCTTAAATTACATTGGGAAATGGACCAACAAATTCTTTTTTTCGATATATCGGCAATGCACCAACAAATTCAATCAACCAACGGCCGGAACAGGACGGAGGAGAGAGATGAACGGATATCTGAATGGAGGAGGCAGAGATCGGAAGAGCTGCTAAGCAACAGTGGATGTGCTGCCAGCAGCCGGAGCCAGCCAAAATGTTCACTTGCATCACAAGAGGGACGCGAGCACGACGGAGCACACGGCCGCCGCGGCGAGCGCGGCGACCAGGCGCGACGCGACGGCGGACGACGCCGACGGCTTCTTGGACTTGTGGTCGGCGTGGTCCGCGGGCACCGACGGTGCGTCCGCCGCGGGCGGGGGACCCCTGTGGCGCGTCCGCTGGCGCCGGCGCCGGTGCAGCCTCCGGGGCGCCGACGTAGAGCTCCGGCGGCACCAGGAGGGTGTCCATGGTGAGCAGGCAGAACGGGTCGCTGTCGACGACCGTGGACGCGATGCGGGACCTGCTCTTGCCGGTGTCGAGCGAGACGTCGTCGCCCTTGGCGACCACCTTGACGTCGTGCTTGGTGGCCAGCGTGCGGAGCGGGCCCTTGGCGAACTTGAGCGACGTCTTGGTGTTGTAGGACGGCAGGGCGTGGTACTGGAGGAGCTCGGTGAGGTTGGCTTTGGACATGGTCTTGACGTCGGGCACGTCCTTTGCGCTGAACGCGTCGTCGTTGACGGCGAACAGGGTGAGCCCCTTGTCCATGGCGTCCTCGTACGACTTGAGCACGCCCGTGGACGCGGCCAGCGACGCGAACACCTTGCAGCCGGCGCGCTCCAGGAGGCGGGTGAGGTTGGCGGTGGACGGGACGTCGAAGAGGCCGTCGAACTCGATGGGCGCCGTGACCTCGAGGATGGCGAACTTGAAGGGGTGCGTCTCCACCTCCTTGGTGACGGTGCAGATCCTGGCGCCCGCCGTGGCCGCCGAGAAGCCGTAGTTCTTGTCCTCCTGGTCCACCACCTTGACGTTGCCCGTGGTCTCCGCGGCGTCGCCCGTGGCCTGGTACAGCGTGGCGGCGCTCTCGTCGCCGTACTTCTTCACCTTCTTGCGGTCGTAGTAGTCGAGCACCGAGTGGAGGCGCAGCGCGTTCTTGATGGCGGGGAGCGAGTTGCCGGCGTCTTTGGCCAGCGTCGTCATGGCGTCGTTGGAGAGCACCAGGATGGTCATCGACGTCGACTGCCGCGAGTTGATCTCGTCGCACACCTTGGTCTCCGAGAGGTACTGGTTGTACAGCTTGTACTCCTTGTACCCGGCGAGGATGGCCGTGATGTTGCGCCCGCGCACCGGCAGCGCCAGAAGCAGGAGGCAGGCCACCAGCGCCGCCACGAGCTGCTGTGTCGCCATGGCTCGCTCTCTCTCTCACACACGCGCACGCACACCTGTAGCAAGCGAAGACGACTAGACGAGCGAGTGATGAGCAGAGCTGCTAGCCTGTCACAGGCCACTGGCTAATTAAACTCTGGTTCCGTTTGGGAGGTTGGTGAGGGTTTTTTTTTTTTTTTTTGCTTGCACTCGGACGGTGGTGCGTCTCGGCGTCTCGCGTCGCACCCAATTCAATACACACATGGTGATAGGCTGGACAGCGCTGGCATCTTGGCGAGCACCGGTGAGAAGTGGGGAAATGGGGACGACGGCAGATGCGTTTGAGGCTGGCATCCGGGGCCCTGTGCACCATTTGGTCGTAGTCGTGTCTTTTCCCCCCGCTTGTGCCGTTGTGCGCATTCGGCCTGTAGCCTCTAGCCATAGCATCTATTGATCTATCTATCCTCCCGAAGCTTTTCTGCCATTTTTATATGGACTGATCTGCCTCCATTCATTCATCTGCTAGAGCACACGTGATTGCACTCTTTGCCAGGCGATTCCTAATCCCTTTTCACTGCTCTGTTTGCTTCTTGGTTCCTGGATCTGCAAGCGTGAGGGATGCAGAGGCCACTGAAACGAACGTTGTGTCTGCTTCCAGTTGTCCATGTGGGCGAGATGAGTAGTACCATCGCAGGTCGCACACGGCATAATAGCCGAGGGCCGAGGCGACGGGCCACCACGTCAAAAGGCGACGCGCCGACGGATAAGGTGCGGGGGGCGGCATTTCGAAGGTTCTGCTAAGCATTTGAGCAGAGGAGGAGGAGAATAGGAGATAGTCCTGTGCCGTCGGCCGGCCCTCGCTATTTCGGCGATAATTGCTAGAGACCGTGGACCGCACTGGAACGCGTGTGCGGTTCTGCCGGGCGTTCGGCGTTCCATTGCCCGCTTCCGGCGACGACCGACACCCGAGACGCTGGTGGTGGCCGTTGGATCGGTATCTGAGGGACAGAAACTGTGGCTTCCTGAAGCTGGGATTAGAGAATTTGTTCCATGAGGCCCGTGGTATTCAAGCTACTCTATGTCACCGTCACGAATGGATGTTCCAACGGCAAGAGGCTGTCGTGCGCGTAACAGGAGGTAGGTGATGAGTCAATCATCAACTTATCTACGTCCCGAAATGATATGCTATAACATCATCTTAAACATACTCTGAATACAAATTTTATGTCTTTTGAGCCTGAGCCAATTAAGGGGTGTCGCAGGGGCCATGCCCCCCTAACATCACCACAAAAACATTATACTTAGTATACATAATTTAGTATTTCTATATTTATATTAGAAAAATATGGTAAAAGTTTTTGCCATATATATTTTTTATGCCTTTTGACAATAAAATCACACATAATGCAATTAGAATTGTATATTTTGAATTATGAAATTCTTCTTTGCCTACCTATGCTCAGATTATATATATCAAAACTTTTTGACTGCCCCCTTATACATAAATCGTTACCTCAGGGCTGCTACCGAGCCTGAGTGACGATGGCCATGGCCACGGTCACGTTGCTGCTGCTGAGGAGGAGGCACCGGCTGCTGAAGCGGCCACCGACAACATGTTGTGGTGGGTGGAGCCATGTCTCCGCCACCTCGCACGCACCCAGTGCAACAAGACGGACGCCATCGTGTCTAAAGATGGCCAACCTAGTCAGCAGGCCCGTCGACGGCCAATGAGCGGAGTGGGCGACCGCTCAGGGCCCCCAAAACCGGAGGGCCCCCATGCCGCTGCGTCACGCCGCCAGACCTCCCCGTCGGCGAGACACACCCCACCCCCCCCCCCCTCAGCCATGGCCGGCAACTGTCCAAGAACACGGCAGCGTGCGTGAGTGTGAGGAAGACGAAGGTTGGAATCGAAGCGTTATTTTGCTTGGTGGATTCTTGACCGTGCTGGGCTTGTCAAATGGGCTGTGTCTATATACAATATACTCCATCCGATGAAGCCCATGTACAGAATGCCAAAAGCCTCTTAATTCTGTCTGTGCCGCCGTGCGCGTCGTTTCAGTTTCTCCGATCTCTCGTGGAGCAGATCGTGGGCATCACCGGCCGCCGCACGGTCGAGGGTCGACGGTCGCTGCTGTCTTGCTGATCTGCTGCTGCTGTCTGTGTCGTCTGCGTCGCTGCTGTCCGCGAGGTCGTGCTGTCGTGCACAAACTTCTTCCTGATATCGCACTGCTGGCCGGCGTCGCTACTGCATTGCACTGCTAGATATTGATCCGCTGCTGCTATCAACTTTAGTTGTTCAGCGATGGAAAATTCTGGAGCAGCAGCAACACAGAGGGGGGAAAAGAATAAAAGGTATGTTAAATTTATTCAATCTATTGCAAATTTGATTGGCCTATAATTAAGCAATTGATTTACTAGATTTTTCAATTGATAGTTGTAGGATTAAAGCGATACTTTATGCATATATATAAGTATATATCACTATTTTGTCATGCTATTATCTTCTATATTGTAAACAATTGCTCCGCGAAAAAAACTAGCGGTTCAAAGTTCGCCATAGGTCATTTTTTTGTCTTGGATCCGCCACTGGCGCCGGCGGCCGCCGCGCCTTGCAGAGCGCCGAGAAGGCGAGAAACTTAAGGGTCTCCATTTGCATTTCGCTCACGGGCCTCCGATTCCTGGAGACGGCCCTGCTAGTCAGTAGTCCCTATAACACCATCAGGAAGGCGTTGGATGTTGCACCCGCGTTGCCCCCATCCGGCGCAGCCCCGTCCACCCACCACTATATCATCTACGTACTTGTGGGTAGGTAGTGAAGGTCGAAAGGAGCGACATCACCCTCATGGCGACATCATGGGGTGGGCTGTCATAACTGAAAATCGCTGCAAGCACATGGCCATGACACGTCTAGTTGGCCTAGTTCGGCGTAGAGGGGGGGGGGCAAGGGGAAGGCACTCAAAGCACACGGGTCATGACAAGTTTGGTGTAGAGGTGGAGACAAGGGAAGGCTTGTAGGGGCACATGCCCCCTCTAACGTCACAACAATTTTACTTAATATACAATTTAATGATCTATATTTACATTAGAAAGATATGATAAAAATCGCACATAATGCAATTAAAATAGAATACTTTGATTTGTAAAGTTTTTTTTACCTACCATATCATGACACATTTAATAAAATTTTAGGTTTTAATAATAAATATGTACTTACATTTCATCATATTTTATATTTTATTTAATACGTATTTAACTAATAATACCAATCAAGGTTCGAGAAACCTAAACAGATGTTACGCTCAGATCATATATATTGAAACTTTTGAGTGCCCCTTTATATATAATTTCTGGCTTCGCCACTAACCGGAATGGAATTTTCGAGATGCTTGGGACAACTACGCTGCAACCCTTTCAGTACACATGTACTTGCTGGGCTTGGTCATCCTTTTGCTTCTACGAGCTGCGGCCGAAGAGCTTCTCGTGAACGAGACATGTCATGGTGGTTTTCCGTATCATCAATACCATGTTTCAGTTCAGCACTCAAGCCAACAACTATTCACGACGAGGGATTCGTGAGTGAGTAGCAGAAGAAATGGAGGGAGAAGAGGCTGTCTTTGGGCCTGTATTACTCGTACGCCAGTACCTTGTCGCCATGGGCGTAGTAGTAGTATAGTGGTAGGCGTCATGCAGCCGCTGCACGGCCACGACGGTGCCATGATTGATCATGGCCTTCTACGTGGTGCATGCGCAGCCGCCCTTCTTCCATGTCGTCCCTAAGCCATCCTCCTCTTAGTATTAACAAGAAAGATTTGAACAAGATGAACTGTCACCTAGCATGGCTGGCATCTGTGTTCCCGGGATAGGGCTTCATGCAGGGATAAACATACTCTCCGAAGTGCGAAGTGCCTGGAAAAGGGCTTGATATACTGATAGACATAGTCTCCGATGTGCTTGAACAGTGGCGCCTCATGGCCATTGAACACAACTGTCATTCCTAGCATGACTGCAACACTAAGAACCCTCTTCCTTGTGAGGGCTATGAAACCATCATCAAGACGAGTCATGTTAAACTTGGCAAGGCCAGGCTTGAAGGTGATCCTCCTGCACTTATCACCCCGTAGGCAAAACCCTGACCTGGGGCTCTGGCCTCTTTCTCACGATTTCAGAGAAAACCTGCAAAAGCATTCAAGGGTAAAATTATAATATATGCCCTTAACTAAAACTTGCATTGGGTATTTGGGTGCCCCTAGACAGGTAGAATTATTGACTATGATCAAAATTTTCTATAGGATAGGAATTGCTATTATCTCTCGTACAACCAGCAGGAATGAACTGCCATCTGTCACTGTCAATCTCAGTTCTCCGGCCCTGTGTTGCTGGCCCGGACGATTGAGCTAGTACCCGTAGAGAAGGTACATCAATTTCCTGGTCCCGTTCAGGCTTGTCCAATAAATCTAGTAACAACAAGCAATCCTTGATCAAAACAAGTGGGATTACTACAACCGAAGTCCTACTCTGCTGCCCTATCAGTTCACAAGGCCACATTCCCACCCTGTCTCAAGTTCATAATTCAAACCAATTTTCTAGAAGTAGTAATAACGAGGGAAAAAAAAAACAATCCCACCTCTCGTGATCGATGAAAGCATCACTCAACTATCTTATGTCCTACAAGAATAGCGTCTACATAGGCCAATATAATCTGCTCCTTTGGGTTTCTTTGGATACACTCATGTTCATTTCAATCCATGCGTGTCGAAGTGGATTGAGGTGGTTACGAGTAAAGCCAAACAAGACCTTAGGAACATCAAAACAGCCAATACATAAGTCTCAGCATTAGTTACTAACTACCGTTTTCCTTTTCATTATACCCTTATTCGTTCTCATACAGATCTCCTGGGAGCAGAAACATACAGAAGCTACATCGAAATCAAATGGCTATTTTGTTCTCCTTTTGCTCATTAGGAGGGCTCTCCAGTTGGCTGTTCATGTCAGGAGATGCATCTGCTTCGGCCACATTTCTGAACCCAAGCTCTGACATGTCTTGCTTCGCCATCAAGTTTCTGAGGAAGATAAATTCAGAGATTTTAGAACCATGCATGAAAACAATGATTTGAAATCTTAACAGAAAATGCAGCAGCAAACAGAAAAAGAAGCAAAAGGTGCATCTTGCTATCAGCCAGCAAACATTTTTAGCACCTTGTTATGAGCTCAGATACTAAATTTCAGATATCAAAGTTGGCAAGACCGCAAGAGCTCAACTCGGTGCCAGTACGAATTTACAAGATAAATAAAAACAACAAAAATGTTATTTCTCAAAACAATCAGTACATGCACTAAAAGTAGGAGTTGCCCACTTGTAGAGTTGTGGTTGGCGAACTGGTTGCCTCACATAATCACCAAACACCGATCTCGATGTGGCACATTACACGTGTGTTAAGCCCAAGGACGCGAGCATGCCAGGAGGCCAAAATTAGGTTGATGTAGAATACTGTAGCAATGGGCACTTATGTCACCCAATGACTCAAATGGATCATAACATGATGTAGCTTGGTGAGCATGTTCACTAAACCTTGAACTAAGTGTCCAAAAGAAACATATTTGCCAACAAAAGAAAAAGATGCTGAAAGCATTTGAGTGCATGAAAGAGAATTAGTTTCAGCCAAAAGGCCAACTATCTAGAAACTTGGATAGTTACCGATATTTTCGCTTCATTTTATACATATTAATAGGTTTCCATAGCTTCCTTGGGTCATTAATTTTTTAGAATGTAGCATGCTAAGTGCAAAAGCTAAATTACCCCTAGGTTTAGAAAATATAGATAAGCCAAAAATGAGGTTATGTACCTATATCGTCAAAACTTTTACAGATCTGAAATTAGCATATAAACAATAGGAACTAATCATACTAACCTCTCCATTCGGCACTCCAGATACTTCTTTGAGAACTGCCGACATTTTTCAGATTGGAACCCTGTAGATTTCAGGCAGGCAAGATAGTCTTTCTTCTCCTGTTTGAATAGTTACTATCACTACTCATATAACAAGTATACAATGGCAGTGGCAACTGATGGAATTCTTCAGCCTTACCAAGTCGCACTCATGTAAGTGATCCAATGGGAATACACCTTTTTCAGGAGGTACAGGCCTAACCCCCTATTTCCACCAAAAGCACCAGCTGTGAAAATATTCAGATCTTCATATAAATATAAGTTAAAAATAGTAATATTAAATAGGAAGCAATTTTAGGAGGTTAACCCTAGGCCAGTACACCTCCTTACCAGCACTCATTTGCCAAAAAGTTCAGACAATCTCTAACAGTTGTGTGGACAATGCTTAGCACTGCAATAGCATAATAAACAGGTCAGCGATGCCAGTAGCATTCATACAGTTCATTTTGTAAGCACTTTATAAATGGTAAGTGCAGTGTAAAAATCTATTGATTGAAACGTCGACTTGGTATCAGTAAATACAATGTTTATACCTATACCTATTTAAAAAAAAACTATGGGATCACATTTTAGTGTACTACCAGAATATCAACAAGTATCACAAAGCCAAATATAGAATAGCCAATACAAGCATTTCGTACTTACGTAGCTTGCAAGTTGCAACAACAAACAACCACCGGATGCATGAAGCTCAAGATGCATTTGAATAAGAGTGGCCAATGAACAGGCAAGGGTGTATCAGGAGATGCATCTAGATGTGGATCTAGAAAACTAGCAGGTGGTTTTGGGTGCATGAGTGCAATGGCGGAGCTGGTGATTTTCTTGGGGCACCATTTATAAGCGTCCAAATCACCGATAGACAACAAACATACTAGAAATCAAGAACTGGGGATTGTGGCACTGTGCAATTGTAAGTTTACAAGCAAATACTAATTGTGCTAGCAGTGGCGGAGCTGATCAATTTTGTTACATACTGATAGACAACAAACATACTAGAAATCAAGAACAGGGGATTGGTTGCACTGTGCAATTGTACTAGCAGTGGTGGAGCTCGTCCTCGTCAAGTTTAGATGATATCTCAGTTCCATGCTTAAATCCACAACATAATTGATGGAAACATTTAAGTGGTTAAGAAAGTACCTAACTAATGATGGTTAAAAAATGATTTTCAATGTCTAGGTCCTCTTCATTGTGCAACTCTGAAAGCTAGAAAAATCGACATAACCAATTAATCATTCATAGAATTTTTAGATTGGAAAACAACCGGAGAATGGATTCAAAAATGGGGAATTTACCACTGCTCAGGAGTAGGCGACTAGCACCGCGCAGTCGCGATCGCGCGCCCGCGCTCCTGCGGCCCTGGCGGCTGGTGCCCTGTCCACACCGCAACGGAGATGCCGGCACGCCGCTCGGCGGTCACGGCCAGGCGGGCAGCCGCCCAGCCCAGTGCGCCCGGCGCCTCCGAACCGGCCACGGACAGCCCCCAGCGGCAGCTGCCGAGTTGCTGCCTACTGGATTGATGCGGCGGCACCGCGGCAGCCGGCGGGGAGAGGAACGGGACTCGGGAGGCCGGATTGCGGTGCAGTCGCGGAGTCGGGGTCGGCCGTACTGACGGATCACGGCCTCACGGGAGTTGGATCACAGTCTCCTCTCCGTGTTTGGGCTGGCTGCCTCCATGGCTAGTTAGGAGCAAGAATTTGGCCCAATGCCTATGACAATTGGGTACATGTAAACTTCTTTGAGGCCTCGTTCATTTCGGCCTGGAACAGCCCGAACGCGGCCTATTCCGCCCGAATTGTTATGGCCCGGTTCAAGTCAGCTCGGGGCAGAAATGGCCGCTTCGATTACATACGGCCCGGAATGAATATTGGTCGATCCGGGCCTTTCTTCCGCCGTTTTGGCCCAGAATGGAACCAAACCCGGCGACGCGACGCGAGGGGAGGCGATGGCGCGGGCGTGAAGAGAGGCGACGCGCGACGCGAGAAGACACGACGGCGGCATTGCGGGGCGACGGCGACCCCTGGCGGCGCCAGCGACGGCGACCCTACGTCCTCCCCTTCCTCATCCTTCTCACCGGTTATTCCCTCGCTTCCTCCGTCCTCATCCTCTCTCCCTCCTAGGGTTCTTGGATCTGCCGATGGGCAACCGGACCACCGACCACCCGGATGCAAATTGCTAGTTGCGATTGTACCGATGATATTGTCATGTTGTTAGTGACGGTGAACTATTCCTGCGAGAATCTCCTGCAGGCAAGGGTCACTAGCTAGTCGCTAGATCTAGAAACGAACAGGCAAAAAGTGATTCATGCTGTGTGTGCACCGTGCACCTGCATGCACTACTCTAGTGGATTTTTCTTAGATTGTGCTATCATGTCTTCAAGTGACCCTTTTTTTGTAAGCGCATTTTGCAACCTGTTTGATCCTTGAAGTTCATTTTGTTTGAACCGTATAGATGTAGGACTTTTTTAAGTCATGACTTGTGCACAGGTACATAATAATCTTTTCTGCCGATCGCAGACACCCTATTGTAACTTATTATGTGTTATGTAGGCAGGTTTATTCTCTGCTCTGAAATGATTTTAGCCGTGCCAAAAAGGGCCTCGAGTGGATTGGCCTTAATAAAATTAAAATAGCACGGCCAAGTCCTAGATTCCTAGCTCTAGTTTCAGTTGCTATTGATCTATCTTGTTTCTAGTGTACTTGTTGGCCAGGTTGTTAAATTCTATATTAGTTGTATATAACGAGTCCGCATTGTTTGCCTGCTTTGTTAATAATTAATTTACTGATTGATTCTTGTTGATTTGATTTGTTCCTTGAGGATAGATTGGTTCCTCAACTAGTGTTGTTTATTTTAAGTGTGGCGCCGTATGTTTGTTTCAGTAGCTGTGATTTTTTTTCAGTATTTAGAGTATTATTAGCATCTACTCCTAGTCAATACTACATATCTTGGCCTATAAAAAATTAGATTGTAACACCCCTGGTGTTACGTTAGCCTAAACCTGCCATGTCATCATTATCATTGCATGAGCATTCATAATTAGAAAACACTAATGCCAACAACCAAAAGGAGTTTATTTAATTCTAGGGTTTGTTTGCGCTTTTTCATATTGTATGTGTATGTGTATGCCATTTAAGTTTCACCCACATGTTAATTTTGTTTATAAAAGCAATCAACTAAAACCAACCTTGATGCTTGCAAGTGCTTGGCTAACTTTGATTCACGCCCTAACCAAGTTTTATAAGTCAAATGGTGCAAAGGAAAGAATCAAAATTGAATTGGGATCCGAATCCCAAAACCCTAACCCTAGTGGTTAAGTGTTGGATTTGAATTTCGAATTCACTTTTGAGGAGCTAACTATAATTAATTTTATAAATAAAAACTTGCCAAACTTTGGTACCATTTCAAAGTATGAAGTTTGTACTTTGAAAGTATGCCATTGGTTGGGTTTAAAAAGTACCACAACACCATTAATTAATTGCCCAAAAGTCCAATTTGAAATTCTTTTCAAAAAGCTTAAAATTTCAAGTGTTTTTGCCCCCTTTACAATTTCATCTTAAAATATTCAAAATTTGGGAAAACTTCCAAAATACAGTTTGTGCATCTCTTTGAGCTCTACAACTTTGGTATATAAAGTTTTCAAGTTTTTGAATAAAATTTGAATTAATTTCAAAAGTTCTCCAAATTGGGAATAGTCCCCTGTTGCATTTTAAACTCAATTTCAAAAATTATTCAATTTCAGAGAAAACTTTCTACATGAAAGTTGTAGATCTTGAAAAATAGAACAACTTTTATTTTTGGAGATTTTCATCTTTTATTCAAAAATTAAAAGTAATTTTGAAATCCTTAAAGTTAAGGTTTTGCTCTCTTTTTTGAATTTGAAATGCAAATTAAAAATTTATTTAGAATTTGACTGAACTCCTTTAATGAAAGTTGTAGAGCAATAAATTTTGTGCAATCTGTATTTTGGAAGAATTTTGAGTGCAGTTCAATTTTTGGAAGTAATTGGAAAAGGGAGGAAGTGAGTTGGCGCTGTGCTACAGTAACAGGGGGGGCACCTCACCTTGCCCATGCCGGGCGGCCGGCCGGCCGTCGCCGTGGCCAATCTCGCAGTTTCCCGGCTTTTGCGCGCCACCACCCACCTCAACCCCGTCGCGAAGTCGCCAGGCACCTCTCCATCCTCTCGCTGCCCTATATAAGCAGTCACCGGCCGCCACCGTCGCCGTTTTCCATTTCCTGCTCCCACTCCGGCCATCACCTCCGCCGGCGCAATTCACGCTGTTCACTGCACCACCGCCCTCCATCCCTTGTCGGTAACCGCCGTCCTCCGCGCCCCTCCTGAAACCCCTTGCGCCACCTGTTGTTGCCGGAAATGCCGCTCCATCTTTTTCTCCCTTGCGGCCGGCCAGAGTGCCGTCGTGGCCGTCTCCACCCCGGTCATCACCCTCTGCTCCAGCCGAGGACATCCACAAGTCGCGGTGAGCCTCGCCTTACCGTCTCGAACCCTAGCTAAGTCCGTCGATCACCGGAGTTTCGCCGTGTCATCAAGCCGAACTCTGCCGGTCGCCGGTGAGCCGCCAGGGTCACTGCCGTGCGTGCCTCGGTGCGATAACATGGCCGTATCCTAGCTTGTCGTGTTCGCCTGATCGAGGAGAAGGTAGTGGTGTCGTCGTCGTCGTCTCTGGCTTCACCACCGGAGGGTAGTCACCGGCGTCGCCGCCGTGCCCCCCCTTCGGTTTGAGCGGAGAAAGAAAGGAAGAGAGGAGAAGGGGGACCGGCGGGGGGGTCACCCTGTCGGCCGAGAGAGAAAAGAAGGGAGGCGCCTTGGGCTTGGTTGGGCCGGGCAGCCGGTGCCTTGGCGCGCGCTGGGAAGCAGGCCGGGCGTGCGGGGGACGGGCTGCACAAGGCCCCGAGAGGAGAGGGAAATTGTTTTTCCTTTTTTCAAATTTGATTTTCCAAGGCTGAGTTTCATCTTTTTTGTTACAATTTCTTTTGGGCAGATAAAAATGTGCAAAAATATGTTCTGGATTCCTTGAGTGATGCTCTACCTAGGAAAAATGCTAGCTTTGATTTTTGAGTAACTTTTATTTATGTCAAAAATTGCTTCTTTAATTAATAAATGCAACTTCCATGATTTTTAATAATTAAAATATAAATCCAAAAATCATGAAATTTGTTTTTTGTGTTAATTGGGTGATAATGATCTTAATTATGAAGTTTGATCCTGTTTTGATTAAGTTTTGTATTGTGCTTAATTAATACCTTAATTAATGTTTAATTAGATAATTTTTTTGATTAATTAGGATTTAATTAATCTTTAATTAACAAGTCAATTAGTGGCTTTCAACGACTGTAAAAATGGTTAATAAATTAGTAATTAACTTTAATCACTACTAGCGTTGCTTGATTTTGGGATTGAGTGATGACCCTAGGTCATTAACCCTAATGACCTTCGGCATTTCATGTTGATTGTGTATCGTTAGTCCGTCGTCGTCGACGCTAACTATACCTTCTTAGTGCAACTATACCGTGAAGGAAAGTTGTACTCAAGATATGTTAACAATCGTTGCATCATTATCGCATGTTCTTTTTATTACCGCACCGTAATCATGCATCTCAATCGTGTAGTTGATCCGACTTCCGGCTCGGAGGAAGGTTATCAGTGTGAGGAGGTTGGTCCTGATCTCGGCAGTGCCATCGCTAAACCTAACTTCGTCGAGCCCCAAGGCAAGCCCCGGATGCATACAAACTCATCCTTGTATTTCGAAAAGTTTTTATGATTTCATGTGATGATACAATGCATTAGGTGTAGGAGTTGTGTGGTATCCTACTTTGATGCATTTACCGTACCTTGATATATTATCCTCGGATACTGTTTTGATTTATAAAATGCTTAGTATACGCTTCGCTCCTGGCGATAGCATAGGCTTTATAAATAAAATGTTTTCAAAGTGTGATAACCATATCCCCGTGAGGGAAGTTACAAAAACTTGATGTTACTTGTTGGTATTCCTTCACTTTGATCGGGTCAAGGGTACGCAACAAGAGCATGATGATGAGTAAATCGAGACCGGGTGGAGTGACTTGCACCAGGAGGGGCTAGTGCCCCGGTGTAGTGTCGTCCCACTTGTGAGTCCGTTAAGGACCGTCCGTTGTTTTTGGCGCCGGGATCATGAGGTTATTGGATAGTACTAGTCGCATGCTAATGGCGGTAAGCTCCCTTGTATGATCCATGCGAGAACGGATAACCGGACGGAAGTAGCGTGTACCCATACTACGAGTGCACCCGCCGACGGTTGTGACCGACGGCGTAGGAGATGGTGTCTTGTACTCTCGTGGCTAGGACCCGTTCTGTGCGGAGAAATGCAAGCGTGAGTTGATGTATGTGAGATGTTTGGTCCTGCATACGTCGTGGTGGCTAGGAAGCCCCATTGGTATATAAAGCGATTCGAATCGTCGGTGCTCCACGACATGGGAGACTTGATCCGAGTCCCGGCATCGTAGTAATGATGAAAGTGAGAATGAAAGGTTTTGAATTCGGTATATGTTTGACAAGTGATTGTTGTAGTAAAGTAAGGATTGGCTTAGTCTCTTTTTGCAAAGGTGTCATTTGATCTTGCTAAAGCCTTACCTTGACTCCTATTAGCCAGCATTCCTGAGTCTTCTCCCCAATTTTTGGTCGGGTAAGTCTTGCGGAGTACTTTTTGTACTCAGGGTTTGTTAAACCCCTGTTGCAGGTGAACCGTGTGAACAAGTGTGCTACGGCCCTTGTTGCATGACGGTGATCGAGGAAGAGTCTGCTGTAAGAGTAGATTGTGTGGCCCGTGGGCAGGGCGCTTTCGTTGTGTGTTTGTAATAAAGTTATGTAATGATACTTCCGCTGTTTTGTAATAATGCTACTCTGGTTTGTATAAGTTTGATAAAAGTTTTATAAATTAAGTTATTGTAAGTCTTCCGCTACTCTGGTATTTGTGTATGAAAACTGTTGTAATACTTGTGATGTCTCTCGTAAGTATCGATCCTGGAGGAATCGTGGTTTTATCGGGGGGATCCACCCGACGGAACGTTCTAGGTTATATGGTGTACAAGTATGGCTGACAGAGGTCTTTGGGACAATGTCAGGTGCTTGTGGGCCATATAATTTAAAAGGTTCTGCCACATAGATTAGGTGTGGAACTGGTGGATCGCCCATGAATAATATGTTTTCAGGTATTTTTCAGTACGTAGTTGCTCAAGGTCATCCGAGAAGCATGCTTTAGTCACTTGAGAAGCATGCTTTACACATGCACTATTATATTTTTACCTATAGAAGATTTTTTAGTACAGGTTTAATTTCATAAGCTACTGTTGTACAGGGTTTAATTTCATTAGTTGTCTTTGTAGTTGCAACCCTTTTTTAAGTATTCAAAGAGCTAGTAATTTGTAAGCCGTCTTGTTTCAGTACACTATTCAACTTCTTTACTGTTTGTCAACATAGTTTATATTATATAGTTTATGACATCACTATTTGTCTTTTGATGTATTTTTTTCCTTACAAGTACCTTCTCTTGTTACCTGTAGACCCCTTTAGCACCGCTTAGAGTTGTCTTTTTCTCAAGTACATTGATTCATTAACGCACCCATCGGTGCAAATCAATTTAGAGCTTTAGATAGGGCATTTATATGTTAAGGTTGGTTAGTTGCTTGTTACACTGGAGAAGTCATTATCCAGCTGTACCTTTGCGATGTACTTAGCTTAATATCAATCACCAAATGGCCACTAGG
>JADLZL010005559.1:0-235468 GCA_015844335.1 Chrysopogon serrulatus | reverse complement strand
GAAATACACTCTTTTTCTTTGTTCTTCTCTCTATAATATACTCCCTCAGTTCAAAAAGGTAAATCTATCTATAACTCCTATAATTCTAACACCCACTAACTAATTCTCTAACTTTTAATTGATCGAAACTTCAAAAGTAATGTCAGCTGACATCATAAAAGAAGTTAACTCCACTAAGGCTCATTTATCTCCCACTACCTTTTTCTTTTGAAATAGAAAAAAAAAAAATCATAGCACCAAGTCATAGCACCTAAACCAAATATTGTAATTTAAATCCAATTGCACCATGGTATTCCTTACAATTAACTCTTCAAAATAAGACCCCACATGGATATATTTTGATAATTTAAACCGTTTCTAAGCAAAAACCTTGCAAAACTACATATCACATGGATTAGATGTGGTCATCCGAAACATGTATAATTTTATGAAGGAAAACTCCTAAATTTTGGGAGGGAGGATGACCCTCGTGGTATAGTAGGGATGGGGGTTCGAGTAGATGAGATTTGGATGATAGCCAGTTCAAATAATCTAGACTATGTATGTCAATGGATACAACCTCCGCCCAATTGATCTACTACATCCATATATATGTATCTACTAATTTATAGTTTTGACAATTATAAACTCCTTACATTTCTACTTCATACCCGCAACAACGCCGGGGCATCCTACTAGTTATATTGAAGGAGAGGAAAAGTCAAATTTTATAAATTTTGACTAACAATTAGTCAAATCGTATGAAAGTTTAGAATATGATAATACTTGCATCAATAGATTTATGTTAAAAATGTGTATAATATTGATTTTTAAGCTGTTGACTTTATATTATAAGAAAAAAATTAATTGCCAAAACCTATTTTACATGACCTTTTATTCGGTCTAATACTATTATCATTTTTAAACAAAGGGAGTAACTCTCTATGTTTTCTGTTTTTATTATATTTATTATTTATTTATGAAATTTAAATTTTAGTTCCTTTATTTTGTTTTATTTTCTTCCTTGGGTTTTATTTAAAAATTATCTTTAATTTCTTTTTTTACTTTGTTTCTTATTATCTCTATTTCAAACTTTTTCATGAATCCGGATCAATTTCCATGTGAAGTTGAATATTTTTGTTGTTTCATCTAGGCGTGTGTCTTTTTTTCTTTCTTATTAGAGCAGCTGCAATATTTGTGTGTTCTAATGAATTGCCTTTGTAAGGAATAAAATTGTGTTCTGCTTAGACTTGTACCCCCTATTGACATGCATGTGTAAAACTGTAGATGGAATTATCATTGCAGTGTGGGATGCAACATAGGATAATATTTTCATAGATATTTGCGAGGAAAAAGTGTCTGATTGTAATATTGGATCTAACACCTTGTTTGGATATAGATATTCAGACCTAGGATCCAGAACTGGAATTGACTTTTCCCAATTCTGTCGTTTATTAGATGTCTTTGGCACTTTTTTTTTTTTTTGAGTGGAACATTTTTTAACTATAACTAAAACTGCTCGCTTTTAATACGGAGCCAGACTCCTCAGTGTTGGAGAGAATCTAGAGCATGAAGCAATTCTGCCACTGGATGTTTCTCACGTCTCCTGGTGGAGAGCACGCGCAAAGAAGAGCTGGGTGCGGTGAGGACAGAGCGAAGAGGAGACACTGGGAGCTCGCGTCAATGGAGAGGGAGGGCAGAAGCGACGCGGAGAGCTTGTTCAAGGGAAGCCAGAGAAGTGGAGAGCCCACGCTGATGGAGACAGTCAATTGACATCATTTGCTCCAAGGGCATTCAGATCCTTTCACACTCAGAAAAAACAGTCTTCTTATAGAAAATCGGGATTGCCAAACACATATTTTCCAGACAACAGGTTCTTAAAAGTCCAGGCATCCAGATCGATTCTATAGTACAGCTATCTTCCCAGAAATTATACCTACGTGGAAATATAAGCGGCAAACAGGGCTTGAGGGAATGAGAGCTATAACCTATATAAGAGTATACTTATATAACTGTTCTAGGCTTTGGCCGAATATTTGTGCAGATATAGTCCATCGACGACACGGGATTTCAGCACGCAGGATGGAGACAAGACATCGAGTGATGATCAACGGTGCACTAGAGAAAGCAGCTGAACAAGCTGCCTCTCGCGTGTCTCAAGGTCCCTCCGCAAGGCAGCAATCCCCTCCATCTGGCGGCTGAATTCGGCCATCAACGCCGCACACCACGACGCCCCGGCCACTGTAGCCTCGCCCCTGCTCCCGCTCATCATCAGCTTCAGCTCAGCCACGATCCTCGCCAGCCGCTCGTCGTCATGAGGCCCCTGCGCGATCAGTTCCCTGACCCGCGCTAGCGTGCTCTCACCGGCCATCATGTCTGCCAATCGTATCAGTGAATACGTAGCTTAGTAGTGCCTTGTCTGCTCATGCATGTGGTAAGCTAGCATGGATGCGGATGCCAACCTGCATCTCCGTCAGCCGGAGCCGGGGCGCCGAGACCGTCGGAGACGGGCGGCAAGTTGAGGTCGATGGCCGCCGGCGTGTGCGCGTGGCGGCTGGGACCCTCGTGCGGGATGAGCGGGAAGTTGAGCCGCGCCCTCTTCCCGCGGATCCGGCGGGCCTCGCGGTCGTAGGCCAGGGCGGCCTCCTCGGCGGTGCGGAACGTGCCGAGCCAGGCGCGGCGCCCCTGCCGCGGGTCCCGGATCTCCGCGGCCCACCTGCCTGACCGGCGGTACCGGACGCCCCTGTACTTCTTGGAGCATGGGGCCGTCGGATCCGTGGAAGCGGCAGAGGCACCTGAAAACCGCCAGCGTGCGCGATCGATGCTTGGTTGGAAAGCGCTGCGAGTTGGAGTGGTGATCTGACTGATCGTACCAGCAGCAGCAGGAGGAGGAGGAGCAAGGGCAGCCTTCGACTTGCAGCCACCGGCCTGAGGGGAAGAAGCGGGATACGGCTGCCGGTCGTCGAAAAGCTGGAACTCGGCCTCGAACTCATCGTCTTCGAAGAGCTGGAACTCGGCCTCGAAGTCCCCGTCGTCGGTGACGGCAGCTGCATCGGCCTTCCGCTTGGCGCCGGTGGTGGACCTGCTCAGGGCCGCCGCCCAGAGCGTGGCGGCCGTCAGCGGCCGGTGCACCCGCGCGGGGACGAATCCGGCAAGGATCGCTCCCCCGCACATCTCGTCTCGACCGTTTCTCCCCCGGCTCTTCTTGGTCTTGGCCGAAGTTTGCCGGTCTGGCAGTACAGAGCAGGAGAGGGACAAGGGAGGCGCGAAGTCTTGCGCGCGTGGAGGGCAGGGAGCTGTAAAAGTAGAGGAACCGAGTGATGCGGGACGGCCAAGACCGTGGGCTCGTGTTCGTCTTCGTCGCCGCACCACACAGCCCAGCACCGGTTTCTCCCAAATATTGTGGGCGCCCACAGTCTATGGGCTCCAAATCGAATGCTCGGACGAGGATTGAGACGTACGAGTATGAACGCTCCTTCATTCAGTCTTTCTTGGAAAAATTATGCTGTCATGCATTCTAGTTCTAGAGCTACGCTGACCGCTGCTGGCCATGGCCATGATGCAGCAGCCACTATCTGAACATTGAGGGGAGCAAGCAATTGCCACTATGAAGTTGATCCTTGATAGCGATCGATGCCATACCAGGGGTCTTTTCAGCCCATGGGGCCATATATTAGATTGAAGGTTTCAGAATCCTTATTAATCCTATGGATTTTCTACTCCTAGATACTTTTCTGTATGTATAAATCGTTGATAACGTTGGGTGATTGTACATGGACATGTGTCATGAATTCACGGCAAGGTAGGTATCCACAGTTGCCCTGTGAGGATCACTTCCACTGTTTTTCCCTGTATCTCAACGGTCATAGTATAGATCATCAACGTGTCGAGGGTGACATGAACATGTCATGAGTTGTTCAACGATGACCAGATCGTGTGCCTATAGATGCCATCTGGCTCTGACGCCAACTGTTGACTACCTATAGTTGGCTAACAATTAGCTAAAGATTTTTAGCTTAGCTATAGTTGCATCACTTTCAGTTGCAGGTTGCAGCTATTTGCAGACAGAACAGAGTCACCACAGAACAACCCGGGCACTGTAGCAATGCATGCTGGTTGGAACCTTTTTTTTTTTTTTTTTTTTTGAAACAATGCTGGTTGGAACGTTGCTAGCAATACCATGGGCGGCTTTCCGGCCCACGGGCCAGCCCATAGGCGGTCCGAGAGTCCCGTGGGTTTTCCTTTCTACTCCCACAGACTTGCCATTTGCTGCACACTTGCATCACCTACAGCTATTTGCAGAAAGAAGGGAATCACGAGGATTTCCACATTTTGCAGAAAGTGCTGGGAGCCCTTTGGTTTGATGCGTACACACATGGCGTGGCATTACTACTTATAGCAACCCCGGCCATGTACATTTCCTCATTTGCTCTTGTTAGTTGTCAGATGAAACCCTGTCCAAGCTGATGATGCCTCAACTCTGAAGCACTGCCTGCATCGACTGTATTGGTTTCGGCAGAAAGAGGCGATTTTAGCGAGGCCCCTGAGCCCTTCTTTTTACATGTAAGTGACGGATCACTTGCAATTGGTCTCTGTTTTTGTTGTCTTGACATGAACAGGTGAATGCTGTTATGTTCAGCCAGTTCAGATTACGACGCAACAAATTCTTCAGAAAAAAAAGCCATGCTGCTGTCTCTTCCAGGCTTTACTTCCAAGGAATGGACGATCGATCGGAGGCGTTTCCATCTGTGTGCAGTTACCGAGCCATCCAAAATCTCTTGCAGGGCTACAATCCTTGCCTATAACTATAGGGAAACTTGTTAACAGTCACTCGCATTTTGCTTTCTCCACATGGATGGACAAGTAGCAATAGTCTGAAGAAGCTAGAGAAGTAGCGATGCTTAATCACTGGTGTATGGTTCTATTGATCTTGCAAGTTCTTTGCCAAGGAAAGGATAAGCATGTCACAGAGAAAACTTATTACAAGTTGGAATTACGAGGACTGAATTATATTCTTTTCATAGGATTAGGATGTGTTTGGAGAATCCTTACCTTCTAGCTACTGCAACTGGTCTGGTGGAAGTAACCAAACGAATTATTGAGGACCTAGACAGCTAGTGTTTATTTTACCAGCAACCATGCATGAGGATCCAATCGTTTTGAAGAACCATGGGCCGCAAAATCAGGACATCATCACGGGCTGATTCCATTATGCAGATAGCCCGGCCAGGCGCAACTTGCACTTTTCTGAAGGTAAAGATAGGTACCATGCACTGTTGGTCTGCTGCCGACTGATAATGGCGTGCGTGGCGCTCAACTGGCAGCCAAACAAACGCAGGCCTGAAGAAGACTTCGGCGAGCTGTTGCCCTGCCCCCATGACCATGAGGCGTTTGCCTTTTCGCCACCACTTGTGAATTGTGAATATTTCTATGTTTTGCTTGAGCATCCTGCAACTCAACTTAATTTGGAGCGTAGTTGAGCCAGGTCGCTGTCGCAGCTGCATCGAGGCAAGCAAGATGTGCAAATTGCAGCCTAAATTATTTTATTTTGAGCAACTTTGCAGCCTAAATTATATCCATGCAGCAGTCCAAAACCAGCTGTGCCGATAGGTGCCCACCGGATTGGGAGGCGGTTTTCGCACCCGTCACAAGACTGTTTCTGGAAAGGATATCTAGGAAAATGATGCGTTCATTGGCAGGAAGTCAACATTATGTGTCATGGAATTAAACGAAATGACAAAGAACAGTTGCCAGCGCATTGGGATACTGTATCTGTGTTTGTTTAAAAATGGAAAAAACAACCACAACTATGTTTGTGTTCTCTGAACCCCTTCAGTAATCAGGAGTGCTAACTAATTGGCATGTCAGATAGTACTCATGAAGCTTTTCTCTTTTTTTTTTCATGTTTAAGATTTCAGAATAACGAAATTTGCAATGCAATCGCCGCAACCTATAGACAGTATAGCCCAAGGAAGCAAAATTGTTCACCTTCTGACAGGATTCAGAAACTTATGATCCCCCCTTGTATAGAATTTTAGATACTCCAACTCAGACATGGCAGGGTGCAAGGTAGGTGACTCATAAACAAGATAACATATATAGAACCATGTTCACAAGCTTATTTGGCATAAAAATCACAACCGTACAATATAGAGGAACATTACCAACATGGTCAAATTCACAGGACTATTGACCAACAGTAGGAAATACCAAACGAGTACGTAGTACAAATATTCAGAGCGGAGTACAATCTGATGATCAGGAGGCCGGCAGCGGTACAGATGCAGAATCTAACGAGCAAACACAAGCAGTAGCATCATATCACACATGATTACACACCAGGCAGGCAGCAAATAGAACTAGTAGTAAGCAATAATAGCCGCATCCATCGTCCGGGTGCTTGATTGGTTGAACACCAACGTCCTTCCTGAACCAAAAATCAGAGTCTGACAAAGGGAGATGGAGTAGACGAACGCAGTAAGGAACAGAAAGCGTGGTGAACTGGTGATGAATGAATTCAGATGCTTACAACCGAGTACAGCTGACAGCTCGGTACATCAGAACACAGAGCCGTCGAGGGGGAGCTCGTCGAAGCTCCACAGGCCGACGCCGTTCATGTCGCTGTTCACGTCCTGCTGCACGGCCTCTGCGGCGAAAAGGCCGTCCAGGGAATCGTACCCGCTCGAGTAGGGCATCTGCAGTAGCATAAACGGGTCGAACGCCAGCTCGTCCGCGAGCTCCAGCGCGGAGCCACCCACGCTGCCCTCGGACGAGTCGTCGTCGCATCTCAGCTTCTTCGCGGGGCTCCCGGTCTCCGACGTGGAGCTGCTGCCGGCGAAGGAGCTCTCCATGGCCGGCGCCGGCGGCGCGGCTGGGAAGGTGGGGAAGGTCATGTCGAAGAAGCTGCCCACGTCGAAGTCGAACGCGTCCATAGTTTCAGGCTTCACGGCGATCCCTTCCTGTTCCTGCCTCTTCTCTCCTCGAAGAAGCAGAGCGGGCTGTGCTGCTGCTACTGCTGCTGCAGCAGCAGGGTGCTGCGGTTTCGGCGCGGTTCGTGGGTTGCCGCGGCGCGGCGCGCGCGCGCTGGCCGCGGGGAAGTTGAGCTTGGCCTTGCTGCCGCGGAGGCGGCGGGCCTCGACGTCGTAGGCCCGGGCGGCGTCCTCGGCGGTGTTGAAGGTGCCGAGCCAGACGCGGGTGCCCTTGTGCGGGTCGCGGATCTCCGCCGCCCACTTGCCCCAGGGGCGCTGCCGGATGCCGCGGAAGTGGCGGCGGCCGCCGCGCTTCGTCCTCTGGGTCGCCGCCGCCCGCGCAGCGCGCCCGTCGTGGGCTATACACAAGAGTTCTTTCCCTTGAGATTACACTAGCCATGCATGCACTTCTTGCCAACGTCAAGCCCAAGGACGCGCGTGAACATTCTGTCCATACACAGATTATTGCACTTGCATCCTCCAATGAACGGATTAATTACCTGGGGAGAAGGCGGATTTGGAGGAGAACACGAAGTGGCCGGGGTGGTCCTCGTCGTCTTCATGCACGTCAAAGTCGTCGTGGAACTCCTCGAAGGCGGCCTCAAAGTCGTCGTCGTGTTCGTGGTGGTGCCGCTTGTCCCTGCCGCTGCCGGCTTTCTTGGAGCTCGCCGGCCAGAGGTGGCCCTCGGTCACCGGCTTCGACGCCACGCGCCGCGTCGGCGGGATCAGCTCCGCGAGGATGGCGCCTCCGCACATTGTTCCGAGAAATTTTCTCTTGGGTCTGTTTACGTGTGCTGGTCGTGGTGTTTAGAACCAAGAAGGTCGCCGACGCAGAGAGAGATTTATAAACCAGCTAGGACCGTTGGTGGATGACTTGGCATGATAACTAGATATGCCACAGCCCACATGGCACGTGCCTAGCGTGGCTTACTGCCTTACTGCATCGCACAGTGCATTTTGGTGCCACGTGGTGAGCCATGCTGTGCTCCCTTTCTTATTGTTATATTTTATTATTAGTAAAATAACTCTCAAGGACAAAAAAACTGAATTTGGAGCCTAATTGGTTGGCAACTAAAATTTGCTATACCAATGATTTAGCAAGACAAATCTTAGGTAAAAAAAATTGCCAAAGATTTGACAAGCCAAATGTGAGTAGTTGGCAAATTTTGGTAGCCAACCAATCGCTAGCCAAAATCATAGCTTGCTAAATTTTTGGCAGTGCAAATTTAGCCAACCAATCAGACCCTTGAATTCAAAGGTTTTGTTTGATGGTGTTGACCCTATTTGGCACGTCTCTAGCCCCTTGCTACTACAGTGCATGAAGAAGCCGAAGTTAGAGCACCACCAAAAGAGGCCAGGAGAAGATTAAAGTGATTCTATGCTTATTCTGTATGCCAAGTGATTCTCTAAAGTTAACCGGGAGGGAGCTACTTCCTACATAAAATTTATTGTACAAAATCATTTTCAATTTCAAAATCACATCTCACGAAGAATAATCAGAATCGTGAGGATTTTAGCAAATAGACTCTACAGATCCTTGGGCTTCTAGATTTCCATGGAGTCCTAAAAGAATATGACTCTTCAGACCAAAGCCAAGATTTCTTTTAAGTTTGATCGAACTTTTTATAGACAAGAATATCAACATTTATGACATAAAATAGGTACATTATATTATACAAAATATTTTTCATGATGTAAATATCAATATTTATTATGAAGTAAAATAGATATACTATATGAAAACAGATATTAGTATTGGTTCGACTTAGCACAAAACTAGAATGGCTTTCTTTAGGGAGAGAAAGTAGGCGATTCTGTGAATGAAAGAGAAAGTAGGTGATTCTGTGAATGAAAGTAATTCTCTAGAGTAAACTTTACGAAGAAAGCAATTATGTGTGAAAAATGAATTAAGCAAAGCTATTTTTTTTTTCCAATCCTAGCCTGTTAGCTCATTTCAAAGAATAATTTTATACGATAAGTCTAGAAACATTTCTGTGTAATATATTGTTTGGTAGAGCTACCCTGTTAAGCATGCTTGAACTAATGGTGTCATGTGACTAGGATCATTCACATTTCTTGACCAATCGAACGATTAATATAGGCACATCTCAAGCAGACATTTTCAATATATAACTAGTTATCAACATCAACTGAATCACAAATTGAGTATAAAGTAACTTCTTTTTTTTTTGAAAACCACGTATACAGACATATAGATAGACACTCATATGTGTGCGCATGTTCAACACCTTTGAAAAATTAAGTCGATGGATTTTGAGATTAACAAAATCACCTTTCCTCCTGATGAAACACGTCCCCACCTGACCAAACGAGAAATGGCACCGAGCTCTTCTAGTATGCTTGAGGTTACTTTCTTTTCTTTCTTTCTTTTTATTTGTGTTATTTATGCTAATTGATACACACCCAAACCATCTCAAAACGACGATTTCTTTTAAAGTAAAATACTATATATATGCTTCCTAAATCCTAATGCTACTTCGTTTAATGCTCCTTCGATTTCCCTCTCAAAAAGTGAAGAAAAAAAAAAGATGCTCCTTCAATTTCAGATCAGCCTCGTTTCAGAGAGCTCTGGCTGGTGACTGGGCTAAGCATGAATTACGTACTGCTGCCGATTACTTTATTAGAGAATCGCCCTACTGGCGCAGGCTCTTGCAATTGGAAGAGCATCTTGTGCTGTTTGTCAGTTAGTGCCACTTGTTCTACAACTACCTGGGCGAGTGTCCCTTCGGCTGCCGGTTCAGCCCTCCTCGTCACTCGCCTCTCTTCATGCCTGAGCGGCTGAACCTGACGACCATCCAGAACAACTTGTGGCGGCCACGTTCCGCCCCAGTTGGCCATCAATCAAAATGTTAAAACTTTGCAAAGGACGACGGCGAGCTAATCTTGTACTATTTCTTGTTTCAGCGCATCAGTCCGTGCCGTTGATTACTCGAGCGATGATGTCATGGAACAGCTAGAACTGTCGTCAGTCGTCACGCCGAAAACTATAGTTTTGTACTATAAAAAAAGTAGAGCAAACACATCAACAAACAGCTATTGGATTAGAATGGGCACACCTGCTAAACAGAAATCTTATCTGCCTAACAACACCTTTATCAAGCTTGTCTCCATCATAATGCAATTGGTCCTTTGACTAATTTATTTATCTTGAATGACAAGTTTAGTGTTCCTAGGTTTGGTATGGCTTGTGCTCACCACGTTCCACTTACTTGGCCAAAGCACGAAATATACTTTGCTCCTTTTTTTTTAATATACTATGGGTACTACGATTAAGAAATATCTCCAAGAAGTGAGTTTTGTCCGCTGATTTAAAAGATATAATATGTGTAATGCAAATATATAGGTACAACTTCTAGTCTAGACACTAAACATACATATAATTTGACTATTGTTGATCAAACCTTGAGAAGGTTGGCATCTTCAAAGATTAATAATAATTGAAAGAGAGATAATACTAGCTCAAGGAATAGAGTTTCCAATGGTTTAAAAGTAGTGTAGCTAGGTACATATTCACTCTTCTCATGATGAGTGATGTTCCTGACTTTGTTCATCGATGTTATAAACCATAGGCATTAATAAATATGGAACATGAGAATATGATGAATGTTGTTAGAATCCATGCATGATTCCATCGAGATACCTAGGAGATGCCTTCTACGGCTCCTTATTTTACTTCAATTTCCTATGTCAAAAAAGTTAGATCAATCCCTATCCAGTTGAATCATATGATATGATTTACCAAAACCATGATAGCCGCCGCCACATATTTGGCGGCTCGAAACTTGTATTGCCTCGCCGTTGTTTAGAACACTGTCCATGTGGCTTTAGTCTAATCTTGTTAATTATTTTTCTTTGTTAGATAGTACATAAAACTTGTTGTGCTTTTATTATTTTCTAAGGGAACATGCTTCACTATACTGGTACTTGTAAATTAATGTATTATACATCAAAACCATTCGCCGCTATCTATTTTATTTGTGTTATTCCTTGGGACGACAGTGCGACACTACTTCTCTTTTGGGATAGGCCATTGTTACTATAGCAAGATGAAAAGTGAAATGGCTATTCATTAGAATTTGCTTAGCTTTAGATAGTAAAGCATAATGTCGTTGTGTCTTCTATATATGAGAGTTGAGCTTCAAGACTCTTTTGTGTGTAAACAGAGTTTTTTTTAATGAACAAGTTGTGTATTATCTCTGAATGGTAGAGGCTAGGACCTTTGCTCCATTATCCAAAATAAAAAGATAGGAAAACATAATTTATAGTGAACTATGTTATTGTGTAACAATAGCATGATGCAAGCATCACAAAACCCCAGCTAAACCCGTAGGATGTGCTAGTCTATATATACTTGTTTTGCATTTTTTTTTTCAATTTGTGAGTATATCACACACTTTTTGTTTCTTTCCCATCTCCACCTTCTATTCTTTCTGAGCTCCAAGCTACTTCCTTTGTCCTTAGATTTCTAGAGTTGTTCTAAGTCAAAATTTTTAAACTTTGACCAAATTTCTAGAAAAAATATTATCTTTAGATTTAACATAGAAAAAAATTTAATATGCCCATTTTATGTCATAGATGTTGTTTCTCTTTTCTATAAAGTTAATCAAACTTAGAAAAGTTTGATTGACATGATTCTAAAAATTGATTCTTGCATAGGGAGTAGATCTATAATGGATTGGAAATTTTCCCTCTAAAATAAAACAATTTAGTTCAGTTACATAGTTGCTCAATAAATAGCATTAGTGTGGTGGCTCAATAGTTCCAATATAGAAATGATATACTCAGCTAAAAAATACAATTAAAGCGCATTGTGGTACTCCCAAATAACTATGAATTATTCATTTAGATGGATCTAGATGACTATAGAAAAAATATTATATATATTTTAAAAATAGACAAAATATCTTGCAAAAGTAGAAAATATCATGCAATTACATCTATTTTTAGGTATTTATTTTGTTATGCACATAGATTTACACATACACTATGTTTAGGCATATATATATATACTCCTTCCGTCATAAAATAAGTATCATTATGACATTTGTGCCAGTCAAACTTTTTAAATTTGACTAGCTTTATAGAAAATATTAGCAACATTTGAATCTTATTAATTATGTACTATAATATTACTATTTTCTTGTATACATTTGGTTAAAGTTAAATTTTTTTAACATCTCGGAAAAGAAGAATGCCTTATAATTTATCTTAAAACAGAGTAACTTTTTATGTATTTAGGGGAAAAACTAACTAGAATGTCTTATAATTTAAAACGGAGGAAGTACTCAGTCTTAACCATAGGCTGGATGTAGTTCAGTGCAATCAGGCAGAGGACGGACGGCTGGAACTGGAAACACACCACCACTTGACAACTTGGCAACCTGCGTTACGAAAAATGGACCTGTGCGTCGTAGCGTACCAACATTCATGTACTACTACGGTGTATCAGAGCCGAGGAATGGAGTCCGCTATACTTGTGCCGCTGTGCGTTAGTGCGTACGTCGCAGTTTCGCACGCGCCGCGCATCTGCCGACGAACGCCGCGCGACGAGGCGCTCGTCCTGCGGCCTTCGGGCTTCGGACATCGTCACAAGTCCAGCTGCCCGCCCTGTTCGCCGTCGGATTCAACTCGGGCTGCTGACTGCTGACTGCTGACTGCAGAGTGAATGACTGACAGTGCGAGCGCAAGGGAACAGCATGTGATTAACGATCAAGAAGTAGTAGATCCAGATGTTAACAACTCAGAGATTATTCGATTAGACGCATGCATGGCCGCAGCTGCAGAAGATACAGACACACAGACGTGGAAACGAAACTTGGTTGCTTATTACGACAAGGAGAGAGCATTTGTACAGTGATTCAGTGAAGGGTGTGCAGGCAGGCGTGCAGCACGAGGGACAGGAAAACTGCTAGTACGTTTTTTTACAAGTGGAAAAAAGGAAGAAGGAAAGCCGGCCGGCCGGCCTAGTAATAGCACACGCTGTCGTCGAAGCTCCAGAGCCCCACGCTGTCGTCGTTGCACAGCACGGCGTCGCCGCCCACCAGGCCGTCCATCTCAGTCGCAGCAGGCTCGTACACGCCGCCGCCATTGAAGAAGCTGAACTGGTCGCCGAACATGAAAGCGTCGAACAGCATGTCGGCGGAATCATCGGACGGCGGCGCCTGCGCCACCTCCTCCTTTCCCTCGTCTTCTTGTTCTTCCTGTGTCTCTGTCCGGGCGCGCTTCTTGGCGTCGCCGAGCTCGACCGCCGCGCCGTCGTCGGCCGCGGACATTCCCTGCCACGAGAAGTCCGGCACGGCGCCGCAGGTGCTGCTGCTGCCTCCGGATACAGTATCGCTGCCTTCGGTCTCGTCCACGAGGTCGACGAGAGGGACTGCCTTGGCATCGGCGACGGCGGAGCGGCGCTTGCCGGCGGACGGGAAGTTGAGCTTGGCGGTGGCGCCGCGGAGGTCGCGCGCGGCGTGGTCGTAGGCGCGCGCCGCGTCCTCGGCGGTGGCGAAGGTGCCGAGCCAGACGCGGACGCCCCTGACGGGGTCGCGCACCTCGGCCGCCCACTTGCCCCACGGCCGGCGCCGGACGCCGTGGTACTGGCTGGTGCTGGGCCGCCGGCGCCGGGTCCCGGTCGTGGGAGCGGCCGTGGCGAACCCGAACGCGCCTTGCGCTTCTGCCGCTCCTTCATAATCACAACCGCGTCTTCCTCGGAGTCCTCGTGGAAGTCCCGGAACGCGGCCTCGAAGTCATCGTCGTCGGCCGCGATCGGACCATTGCCACCGCCGCTGCTAGTGACTCCGCGCCGCGCCGGCGCGCTGGGTATGAGCTCGGCGAGGATCGCACCGCCGCACATCGTGCAAGCTCGCAAGATCGTCTGAGATGAGAGCCTGAGAGCGAGTGAACTGTGAAATGTGAAGCAAGGTGCGGTGTCGTGTTGGCTGTGATCGTCGGCAGTGCCGACCGAGGTGGCGACTTTATAGGAGTCGAGTCCATGAGGCGCTTGAAGGGGGCGAGAGGGCAGGCAAGAAAGAGGGCCAAGGCGGGAGAAGGGAGAAGGATAGAAAAATCCGCGATTGCGACTGCGACGGCGAGACCTTCCAAGTCAGCAGGTTTACTTGACTGTATCCGAAACTGATGGGAATGGGAATTGGGAAATACCGTGACAGACGACGCCAAGGCTCGCTCAAGGGTCAAGAGGCGCGGGCGATCCAGAAGCACAAGCCATGGGCTTTGCACTCGCACCAGACGACAGGCGAGTAAGGGCACCCGATTCATTCCGATTTCCGATCAGATCATGCACCTGCAAGTCGGCAATGGCGGCCTCTCTTCTCTTCCCGAATTCGCGCGTCTCCTTACAGCACACGTAACACTGTCTTTGGCGGATGTGCAGTTCAGTGCAGTTGGGGTGATCTGGAAGAAGGGAAATTTTGCACAATTTCAGAAGTAAAACAGTAGCGATTTCTTTTCTTTTCTTTTGTCCATGCTGATGATGGCTTCAATCAATCAAATCAAAGCGGTATCGTGAAGTGCTGAAACCTGGTACCGTCTGCCAGTTTCGGGTTAAGCCGGTAATGTATCGTCGTCTAAACCCCAAGTGGATGCTAAATTATTACTACTTTCTTGGCGCTTTAAGTTGGCTCGTGCGATTGGATGCACCATGCTACTTATATGTTGCTGCTAGTACTTGGTACTGTACCAACATACAGTATTTATCATCAACTGGATGCGATGCCATCAATCGGAGCTCGTCGTCGTGCCTTTGCCGATAGCAAGTAGCAATCCTGATAAGCACCAAGTCGTACGCCGTGCTACCTACAAGGCTACACCTATCGTCTGGACTCATCTCTCAACAGCTGCATACTTGCAATCAGTAATTAATCAGTAATCACCTAGTAGTAGTATGTTACTCTCTCGTTAAAGCTGCTGCTGCTAACCACACGTTTCCGTTAAGATGAGCCGCAGTATGTACATACCAGCAACACGAAACCACGGATCACTTCCAGCCCTAGGTATCAACGGAGAGCGGTATCTCACACTGCACAAACGTGTAGCCGGGACTAGGAATTAGGGACATCATCAGCCAGGGATGGTGAGCTTTTTTTTTTTTTGGTAATAATGGAGGATGATCGTTCGTTAACACTCATTCTAGATGTCAATAGAAAAAAAAATGAATATATACTCGAGCATTTCTTGTTCTCCCATTTGAATTTCTTCACGTACGGTTATATCCAAACCTTGTCTTTCCAATTTTTTCTCTTCTACTAAAACTTACAACAAAGATTTAGTCACCCTTTAAATAAAACAATATCCGAATCGAAAGGCCTGTTTCACCTTATATAGATGGAAAATATATAAGTTTAAGGCTCATCAAATTAAAGACAATGATCATTGAGGATGAACCGAGGATAACTTTGGTCGATTAGATTCCTTGTGGTAGAACTAGAACCTTTGCTAGGATTTTTTTTAAAAAAAACTTGGCATGGGATCCTTTTTTTAAGGTAACAAAACAATGTTCCAGCCTCATGAGAGCTTACATTTTCTTAAATTTATTCTAGCCTTCTAGCATCATTCTTATGGTGGTCAATGATATGCATGTCTAAGCCGAGATGTTCTACTTTTTTTTCAAGAATGAAGGATTTTATTAATTTATATTCATTACATCCTCTTCTGGTCTAATATATAGGCATACATCATGCATGACAGAAACTGGAGCATGGATAAGCATTTTCCGTATATCAAACTGGAGCATGGAGTATGGGCACGTACGCACACATCCACCCAGGCATGACCTGGTGATAGAGCCGGAGAGGTAAAGATGGCAACATCTTGATTTGTTTGTTTATTAAGATCATGGAGTTGCTGTATGCATAACAGATCATGGAGTTTGCCTACCAGATAATGGCTCATGCCGACACCTTTTTTGAGCTGCGGTGGCTCTTGCAATGGTGAATGCGACTGGTAGGCGGTAGGATTGATAATTTGCAATTTGAGCAACTCCTTGGGAGCAAAGAAAGCCAAGTTCAGTGTCTCTTCCGCTAGGGTTGCCAACAAAACAATATCACTGATAATAATAAAACAATTCTTCCCTATCGTTTGGGGCTCATATACTTGCAGCAGGCAAAGTTTATCTTATCTTTCTCTGTTTCCGCCCCTCTTCCTGAGTCATGAATATTCTACAATAGCTCTTGTCATATCAAATGAATCCTTGACTTTGCAAAAAAAACAAGATGTTAAACTTTGCCCGCTGCGTCACTTCTGTAGCGCAATGGTGTTGGACAGCATATGCCTCAGTGGCACGGTATGGCCGTGTGGCCTTGGCCTCGGCCTCCACATTATCGGTGTGGCCTCGAGTCCTGCCTGATGGAGTGATGAAGGTTGGATAAGCTAAGGCGATCTGGCTTAAGTTTCTCTAATGAACCGTGAAACGGTGATAAAAGAAGGCAAACTCTTTTTTTAATTTCCAACTTAGATAATCAAAAGTCTAACTTTCAATCCTAAATTACAAAAAATAAGTGGGGGGTGCCGTTCAATTGTCTAACTTTCTTAATGAGCTAAAAGGGATGAATCTGTCCAATTTAGACAATTGAACGGCGCCCCACATTTTGCAGACCTCCTTGCTGACCTCGAGGCATATTCTCCGCAAGAATCACTTTTCGCCAACTAAACAGTAAATTTCACACTGATTTAGCGTCCGCCTTCCCTCCTGCCCTTGTTCGACCCAACCAGCCCTTCTCATGGACAAACTCTGATTAAACCAGTTGACAAGAGTAATCAGATCTCGCATCCAAAGTGGTGGACAAAATCATTTATTGCTCCCTCTGAGAACAGCCCCATCCGTAGCGGCAAGATCCTGCTCCCTGGATCCTTATCTCCTGAATTAATCACCGCTGCGTTTTTCTCATTTTTAAAAAGTTGTACTATGCCAGGATTTGTCAGCACTGAATTATATTCCTGATTTTGTAAAAGTGGTATATCATCAATCTACTGTAAGTAGGTAACACATGGAGTCGAAAAAAAAAAAACAAGAGTAGAAATGCACACGTGCCTCCATGCAGCAGGCGAGGGTCTTCAACATGGTCTAAAAGATGAATCTTCATGGTCTAATCTAAAAGATGAATATTCAACATCGCGCTAGTCTGTTTATGTTGATCAATTGTTATGAAATTAGTGTGTTCATGAACTAGATCGCCGATACAACGGGCTTTTCGGATAGACGGATTTTTTTTCTCTGATAAGAACGATGATTTCATTCAACTCATCACTGATACTGATATATACAGGCTGCCAAGTACAGCGGAAACTACACAAAACAGTCGTAATTTTACAAAACTCTTGAGGACACAGCAACAGTCGAAAGCTTAGAAGGACAGGTTGTCCTCGACGAGGCAGCCGTCGTCGAAGCTCCACAGCGGCATGCTCTCCTGGTTGCTCTGCACGGCGTCGGCGCTGAACAGGCTGTCCAGTGACTCGTACGCGCCGGCGTCGAAGAAGGCGAACTGGTCGCCGAAGAGGAGCGCGTCGAACAGCGCGTCCGGCTCGGAGCCGGAGGAGGCCCGGGGCGACGCCTCGTCTTCGGTGCTCATCTCCGGCTCGGTCCTCGCCCGCTTCGTCTTATCGCCGCCCTGGCCGGCCTCGACGTCGAGGGCGGGGGCCTCGTCGTACACGCCCTGCCACGAGAAGTCCGGGAGCGCGCCGGAGCCGGAGCTCTCGTCGGTGGGCTCGTGCTTCAAGGCGGCCGCCGCCGCGCGCTGCTCTTGTTCCTCTTCGCCGACGAGGTCGATGATGGCGGCGTCGGCGGCGCGGGCGCGCTTGCGGCTGGCTGACGAGGAGGAAGGGAAGTTGAGCTTGGCCCTGGGCCCGCGGATGTCGCGCGCGGCGTGGTCGTAAGCGAGCGCGGCGGCCTCGGCGGAGGGAAGGTGCCGAGCCAGACGCGGACGCCCTTGACGGGGTCGCGGATCTCGGCGGCCCACTTGCCCCAGGGGCGGCGCCGGACGCCCCTGAACTGCGGCGCGGGCTCCCGGCGCCGGCTCGTCGGCTGCTCCTGGCGCGCCCGGGGTTTCGTCCTCGCCGGTGACGACGAGGCGGTGCGGAAGACGAAGGCGGGCTTGCTCTCCACCTCCACCTCCTCCCCCGCCTCCATCATCATCATCTCCTCGTCCTCCTCGGAGTCCTCGTCGAACTTCCGGAACATGGCCTCGAAGTCGTCGGCCTTACGCCGCTTGCTCTTACCAGCGGGCCATGCCGCACCGCGGCCGCCGCGGCGCGCCGGCGTGCTCGGGATGAGCTCGGCGAGGATCGCACCACCACACATCTTCGCTCTTGGTTGGCTCTGGAAGCGAGTAGTCGTACGCTAGCTAGCTTTTTCTGTGTTTGCTTGCGATTTGGGAAGGAATGGATGTCTCGGGACGACGAGGCGCTCTTAAATAGGGGGAGAAGAAGAGAAGAAGGCGCTAGGGAAAGCGGAGACAAGTGGGGTGTGGTGGTGATGGCGTGGGGGCTCCAAAATTCGCGGGACGCTCCATCCACCACGAGAACGAGACCGTGTGAGGGGATAAGGCCGCGGCGGACACGCCGGCACGGCACGGGCCACCTCGTCGCTATTCGGCGGTTGGACGGACCCCGGGCGGTGCAATGCATCTGCCCCCGCCCATCCAGTTGCGTCTCGGTGAGGACGGAGGACAGACAGCGACGGCAACAGCCGTGTAGACCCGGGCGGCCGGGCTGGAACGCGCGGCGGCCCGCGGTTTTTGAGCTTTTCGGCGATCCGGGGCAGCGGTCCTACTCTGCGGCCTCCGCTGTTGCCGCTGGACGCACCGAGGAGCGTGGAGAGTGGAGACCGGAGAGCGCGTGCCCGCCACGCGCTGGAACCCTTGGAGCGCGTCGCGACTCGCGACTTGGCGAGGCGGCCACAGAGTCTGCCGCAGAGATGGTTGCCAGCGTCTGTCGCGCCGCGCGCGCCGGGGTGCGCCAAACCGAAAACCTCCTCCCGGCTCCCGCGTCCCCCAGTTTGTGGGAAGGCTGTATTGGCAAGTGGCCTGACCCAACTGGGGATTTCTTTTTTCTTCTAAAATAAGCAAGTGTGGTTAGCTCCTCCACTCCACCAGTAAAATACTACTCTTAGCAAGTGTGTTTTAATAAGACCCAAGGGCCAAGGGTTAGCAGCGCTAATGATGATTTGACAAAGTTTCGCAAGTGGAGGGAAACACCAATAGCGTACCGCAGTCCTTTCTTCGGGCCAACAATAGTACGGCGCCTGCTCTCCTGCTACACTAGAAGTAGACAAATCGCGGCGAGCGAATGTTGGATACATCGTCTTTGGTCATGCGCTTTAATGATATCAGAGTTCAGAGCGCCAAAACCAGAGGCTCGCCCAAGTTTCTCGCAAAGTGGTATATACGTAAGTCCTTATCGGGGAAAGAATCCGCGCAAGGAGTGCGCTCTGGCTACTGTGCAGCTCGCCGCTCGCTTCCTGCCACGTGGGGGTGCTGTATGCCAGCGTCGATTTCTTCTCCCCCAATTAATTGAGGCCACCGTTCATCCTCGCTCTCTCCATCGAAGTAAAAAAACCGCACCCGGCATCGCACCTCACCGCCTCCGTTCATCCTTCTTCCTCTGCCTCTCCTTGGCGGCGGTGCTACCTCTCCCCCGGTGGCGTCGTTTCCTCTTCCCCAACGACGGTGGACGCGGATGCGGCGTCCTTCCTTGACGAAGGCTGTGTGCGTCGAACGTCGCCTCTTCCTCTGCCCCGGTGGCGGCGGCCCGTTCACCCGGCGGTTCAGCCGGGCAGCCGGATGGAGAGCGACAACGTCGGCGGCGAACACGCCTCGCAGCCGCCAGTCGACGACTCCAGCGCGCCGCCATCGACTCGCCAGCGCCGCCGCCATCCACTTCCCGCACCCCCGTCCCGCCCTTGCTTCCTTGCCTCTTCCTCTCCCCGTCTCCCCTCCACGTTGCGGAGCCGCCCACTTCCGAAATGGATATGGCTACCAGGCGCCTGCTGGCGGCGAAACGCGCAGAGGCGGGTGCGGCAGCCGCCGTGCGTGGATCTCTCCCAACTCCACCTCGCCGTCATCCTCGACTACCTCGCCGCCGTCCTCACCGAGGTTCCTGGCCCCTCCTCTTTCTCAATCTCAGTCTGATCTGAAATGTGTACTAATTTTGTTCTTTATATAGCCTGCCCGGCCATGGGGTGCCTACGGATCGGACTTGGAGTTCTACGTCCATCTTCTCCCCTCCCTGCGTCGACCCCAGTCGTTCCATGGTCGGCGGCTCCTCCCTCCGGTGCTCCAGTCACCGACTGTACAGCCTTCTCAGCCATGCCTAGGTCTAAGATACGACCTGGGACAGGTCCAGGTACAGGCACCTCTTCTCCCTCCCTTCCCTCTCTTAAATGGTTGAAGCAATGGATTTAAATCCTTTCCGTTTCCTTCTTTCTGTCCCCAAATTGACCTGGACATCCTAACTCTAGCCATTTGTGTGCTCATGATTTTGCAAAGAATTCATCAGGTAGGTGTGCTCGACCAGCAATAGCCAATAAGCCTGCTGGTGTTCAAGATGTGCATATCTGTGCTCACGTTTCCAGTTATCATTTCTAAATTCAACACCTGTTTTACACTTGTGGATCCCCTTTTTGTGCTTCAGGCTATATATACAGAAGGGAAAGCATCTTGTTTTATAGGTCTACAAAGGAACAAGCATTGGTTCTTCAGATGCTTGAAGCTGTTTTCTTCTCTTTACAACAACATGTTGATATTAGTATATTACCTTCTTTTGTATTTGGTTCATGTTTCGCAAGTCATAGAAGACAATCTGACAATGCCAGCTCAAATGAAAGGTAAGTTGCCAAATAGGTTCAATGGTGTTCCACTATTTATACACGAGGAAATATTTCTTCAGAGTCTAATTACTATTTTATTTTGAAAATAAATTGGTTCAATCGATCACTGTCTGCGACTAGCGTAGCTCTCCGTCGTTGGGGGCTTTTTACATCTATACCATTATAATAGTTGGCGTTCATCGGAAAAGCATTCTTAGAATGACGCCAACATATTTAGCATTATTATTTTATGCAACTTTCATTTTTACCACATTTGCCTATGTGGCATGCCACAACAGCCCAACATGCTGATGTCCAGTCGGCATCGAATGCGAACGCGAATGTCCTTGCTGCCCCCCTCAAGTTTTTCTCTCCCCTCTCTCGACAACCGGGCCCCATAGCTCTTCTCACTCGCCATGTGGGGCCCACTCTTCAACTTCATCTTCCTCCTCTCCCCTCGCCTCAGTGGTCTTGAGTGGCCCAGGGCCGCAGCGAGATCGGGCCTCGCAACACAAAGGCCCCGGCGGCGCGGTGGCTCGGCCACGGCCGAGCACGGCGAGCGCGGCCCCGGCAGCCGGCGCGCCCCGACGGGGGCGAGCAAGGTCCGGCCGGCGGAGGCTCGGCCGCGCGCCGAGCACGGTCCCGGGCGGCGGGTGGCTCTCGCCGTGGCGAGCATGGCCCCGGGCGGGCGCGGGCGCTCGCCGCTGGCGAGCTTCGGCCCCGGCTGGCGGGCGCTGGCGCTGCCACGGGCGAGCGCATTCCCAAGTAAAGACGGCGACCCGGGCCTGGCAGCGCGGCCCTTAGCGGCGCCCCGGCAACCACGCTAGGTGGGCTTGGCTTTCCTAGTGCCAGAGGTAGAGGTAGGAGATGAATCTTACAATTGGGGCCCACATGGCAGTGAGAAGAGCTACAGGAGCTAGCTGTGGGAGAGAGGGAGAGCAGGGGCAGCAAGGACATTTCGCGTTCGCATGCTGACTGGACATCAGCATGTTGGGCTGTTGTAGCATGCCACATAGGCAAATGTGGTAAAAATGAAAGTTGCATAAAATAAGAATGTTAAATATGTTGGCGTCATTCAAAGAATGCTTTTCCGATGAACGCCAACGATTATAATGGTATAGATGTAAAAGCCCCCCGGCTGTTGGCAAGCGCTTCCACAAATGCTCCCACATCTACACAATTAACTGGTACCCTACCTCTTCTCTGTATCCTGCATCTGCATGGCCTGCCTTTTGTTTTATGTAGATTTGAAATTAGCTGCAATCTATATTCTCAGTCTTTACTATCAACATTACCTCATTCAATCTACAAATTAAATGGATAAGGATATACAAAATAATTTTGTGAATGTCAAGAAAAAAACATGGTGTTTCATTTTTAATGCTAAAAGATATGCACCTGGTTTTCACTTTTCCGTTCAAAAATACATATGCCTTTCTCTTTGAGATGATGTGAGTGAATTTTATTAACTGCATATCTGAGAATGATAAATATAGCTTCCAAAACTGAAGACTTTTTTTTTAATTCACTTCCAATTTTGTTATCGTTTCCCTGCCTCGCCATCTATAGTTATTTAGTTGTTTGAGTTGTGCAGTGGTCACGGATGACTCAGAGAGACTCCATACAAATCATGTTCCATTTTATGGCTCCTTACCATCTTCACCACTTACCCCTTCTCCCATAACCCAAGCTTTCTGTTCTGTCGCCAGTCTAATTCCTAATCCACGGTAACTGAGCCTCCATTTCTTTCTGCAGTTACATATTTGTAGTGTCAACTGAGCCTCCATTTCTTTCTGCAGTTACATATTTGTAGTGTCGTCTCAGTTCTCACTATAACTAATATTTTCTTTTTAACTAACAAGTTTATAGCTGAGTAACAATAGGGCATATAGCTGAAGTTTAATAGTTCTAAGCAGGACTTCAACAGCTATAGATCATAAGGAAATAAAAATGATATTTTGATTTTGTTTCTTCTATATTTTTTTTATACAAAAAAGTTGTAAGACTGTTGCCTTCAATCATCAGTAGATGCTTGCTAGCACAAACTGTATAGATTTTCCAGTGCCATGTTGAAGCCCCTAACAAGCCTTATATATATCCTCTCAGTGGCATTCCTCCTTCGTCTTGCCTTTCTGATTTCAACCCCTAACTATATCCTGTTACTCGAACAATAATGAATCGAACTGTTCGTTATTATTCTTAGATAGGATATTTGGATGGCGCGCCTACTGAAGGTCATATAAGACTGACTCCAACAGATACTACCCAAAGACCAGACGCATTCGCAGTTTGCATCCCCTTCTCTTCCTCCTCTCGTGACCCATAAACTTGCCATCTCCAACGGAGCCCCGAGCCCCAAATTCTTGCGCATGCGAGGGGAGGAAGAAGAGGAGCTCAGGGCCACCTCCGGCGACCGGCGGGCGCGAGCTTCCTGCGGCAACAACGGCCTGGCAGGGCGGGGCGGGCGGCCAACTCCGGGCGCCGGGCAAGACGGGGCGGTGCCCGGCCTGAGTCTGTCGCGGGTGGGGAGCTCGGCCGCGACGGGCGCGCCATGGGCCGTGAGAGGAGAGCTCCGGCGAAGCGGCGAGTGCCATCCCGACCAGGCAGCGGCGCTCCGGCCGTGGGGCGCGAGGATGAGCTCTGCGCGAGTAACCTCTGCGCATGGTTACCCAAGCACCCGCCCGCCTCGGCGTACTCGCCTCGCCGCCGGTGGGTACGCCCGCCGCCCCGCGCGCCAGATCTGGCGCCGCCGCCCGCCTCCTGCGTTGCCGCGCAAAGATCACCGCCTCGGCCACCCGCGACCGCTACCCGTGGGCTGCTGATGGGCGAGCTAAGGATCAATGCAAGGGTGGTCCATCTAATATAATGAGCCAAAAAATAGTGCTCTAATTACAATTTTTATTGTATTATGGAACACATATACTATATTTTTAACACTAATCTAAATCCTATGGTGGTCCATGGCACAACGTGCCACCTAGCTAGCTACGCCACTGCGTGGCTGGCCATCTCAGTCGCGGACCGGGAGAGGCGACGGCGAAGGGGAAGAAGGAGCAAGCATAGCGGCTGTCGCGGTGGTGGCGGAAGGCGCGTGCGGCGAGGTCCGGGAGGAGCAAGGCGGACGCGGCAACGAAGACGACGAAGATGGCGAGCGCGACGGAGAATGCGTCGAGGCGAGAGAATGACGCATTTCTGCGTCTCGCCTGGGCCGATACCCAATTTGGGTCCGGTGTTTGGGTGTGCTGTTGGAGCCTGATTTTGGAAGGCAAAGTACTGTGCCGGACTCATTTTTAGGTTTGGGTAGCCTTGTTGGAGTCAGTCTAATGTATTAGTTTGTGTACCTTACATTGTTTTGAAATGTTATTCTTACCATTCAGTAAAAAAGATCCGTGCATCATGAAGATTGCCACGTTGTAAACAGATACCTATGGAACACATACTTCCTTTAATTGTTCAGTAATAGCAATTAGCTTAGCCCTTCAGTTCTATTAAAATATAAGGCAACACATTTTGGTACAAGTTCCAGTTCAATTAATTTTTTGGATTGTCTTCAGATTTTTCGTTTGTCTTCTATTTTGTAGGTTTGCCTCATTTGCCTAATAATCTAGAGGTACATGGTTTTTTTTCCATTCTGCTAATATCAGTTAAGGTATTGGCAATATTATATGTTTCTAGATTTTTTTTGTTCAGATACTAAACTCAGTTGTCGTTTGGGAATATGTACTTCCTAGATAACTGTATGGCTAGATCCCGTGTTCTATTTGACCATAACGATTCTTCGATTTCCCTTTCTGCATATAATTATGACACTGTTGTTATATATGCATATGGTTTGCATATTTCAGTGCCATGGATACACTAAATTCAGTAAGCTCTTCTTATTCACAATATATTTCAGATTGGCTTCCTATATAACTTCCTGAAGGTGTGCTGGTGTAATCCTAAAAAAAGGGTATGCTGCTTTTAATATTAAAAAAGATATGTTGGTCTTACTTAAATAGGATATTACATAAGGTTTGTATTTTGGTGCCATGGATACACTAAATTCAGCAAGCTCATCTTATTAACAATATATGTCTGATTTACTGCCTATAACTTGCTGAAGGTGTCCTGGTGCTAATCCTAAAAAAGGGTATGCTGTTGTTAATCCTAAAAAAAGGTATATGCTTCTGTTACCTAAATAGGATATGTGCTTTGTATTTCTCTATGCCATGTCAGCCATCTGATTTGTGTTCTTTTAATGCCTCTCAAACCCTATACGAACCCAACCCGGCTCCATGAAACAAGCCAGATAACCATGCTGACCTCCTCGCTTAAATGTGATTTATCAGTGTCTTATCATCTGGATCAAAACGGCAAGACACATATAGTTCAAAATTCTATTCTACCATGCCAGCTTAGCAGTGACTTATACCAAATAAAAACAGGCTTTCCTTTCCTCTGCCTAGCACCATTTTACTGTAATAATAAATAATATGTGGAACTGTTATACGTCCCTTTGGTCTGGACATGCTCTGTATGAACATAAATCCCTTACGCTGATGTCCACCTAAATTCTTCTGTAAATTCTGGAAATAGGAGCACTGCCTAAATTTGCACAGGGATAGTAGACCGAGAGGTTAACATGTTGATGGCCACCAACCACAGAAGACACAACGGTAAATGCCATCCCTTTGCTATATTATGTTTTCAAAAACCTACTGAAGCATTTAGTTTTTTTTGAATTAATCTGCATGTAGATCCAAGGTAGCCCGGCAAAATAATGAGGACTAATCCTTTTAGTTTATATTGAGGAGCTTATTCACTAAACTTCATTCTGTACAAAAACATTGACAGTACTAAATTGTTATATCAGGATTCAGAGAAATTCCCCATGGGACTAAGACTAATGACTTCTTTGTGGCAAACAAGCTCACGTGTTCCATGCCAAAAGATTCAGTGAATTGTTTGCCCTTTATGCCGCTTCGTACTTTAGTGCAATCTTCATGAATCTATTTCCATTATTTGGTTGCTGATCATCACATGTTATTTACCTTATGAGCCATTTCAATATACAATGATTGGCATTTTTTGGCCAAAGCTAAGATAGGTACAAAATAGAAGTATTTAAATAAATCCGTGATGATATTAACCTCATATGTATATATAGAAGCAAATGCCTTGACCATTTTTTGGCAATGTGCGTGTTAATCTTTACCTTTTGCTGAATACAGAAGTCAGGTACATGGCAAAGCACATCATGTCCAAGACAAATTGCTTCGGCTAAATTTTTGTGTATAAAACACTGGATTCTGTAAAATATCCAATTTCTGTCCTTTTTCAGTTCATATGTGCTTGGAACAGGCATATGTAACTTCAAGAACCTGTATCCAGTTTCCATTTTCTGTAACCAATGACTCCAGATCAAATTCCAAAGAAAACGATATACGTGGCAAAAAAAAAAAACCCTACACCATCACGAACACGCTGCACATGGGTTTTGAGAGAGAGAAAGCACCGTGGCCACACAAATAAACATTAGGCATAAAAAATATAGGCCAAATATTATTTTTATTGCCCTGATATACATGATGCAGACCCGCCATCATAAAATACATATAATACGACACCCATGTCTAAAAAAAAAACTAGAAAGGGCCCAAACATACGGCTTATATTACAACTACAGAATGGAAGAACCCAACAAAACCGGTTGACCACAACACCCCAGGCGCGCAAGAACAAATTGCACGCGCAGCGGAGCACGCGTATCGGCCTAGTTGGTACTACTATGCGTTGGCTGGACGGACAGCAGAGCTCACACGTCGTTGTTGCGCGACTATCCGCACTTATAGACCTCTATATTCATCCTCTATACATCCTAGTCCATCAAGATTCTCTCTTTCTATACTCAATTCTTCTCTTTTTTTTATCCTTTCTCTATATCATCCTCTATCCACTGTAGGGTCTACTTTTCACTTTATTTAAATATATCCATGTGAGATCTTGTTTTCAAGGATTAATTGAAACGAACTTAGTAGTGCAATCAGAATTTAATTTGGTTAATTAGTTTATGAGTTATAACCTTTTTTAAGTTTAAATAGCGGGGCCCGCCAAAAGATTCCCTCTCCTCCCTCATTTCCTTCTCTCACGCGCATGCTGCCGGTCTCCACGCTGTCCCGTAGGGCACGCCCGGTACATGTGTGAATTTGGCGGGCAGAAGTGAATACCGGAGGCCTTTACAGTACCCACTGCAGACAAATTTTTCTGCATGTGATCGATCCTCTAGGTCCATGATAACGGAGCTGGTGCAAATAGTCTAGCTGAGGTCTGGAGCTAGAAAAATTGAACGGAAAAATTCCACCTCCCTGCGTGACGACACAGCGAGAAAACGGAAATATTCTCGATAACATAGCAACATGATAGGCCTACGAATTTATTACTTTTTATTATTATTTTGACGACTTCGTCTTCATCATTTTTCTGTATGATGTATTGTTGGGCCCTTCCATGGGCCTGTGAAGCATTTTTCTCTGTACTAACGCCAACTGGACTGAGTTTTGGTGAAACGCGTTTATGGGCCACGGCCACTGGAGTCAGGACGGACTACAGGATGTCCATTTCGTTTGCGACTGGATCGTGACCAGCTAATTTACAGAGTGAAGCATATTGCTATTGAATGCTTTGTTACCTGACATTACAGTGAAGGTTCCCAGCTTAACAAAAAATGTTAGATATATCCCTCACCATCTTAGAAGTTTGAAAATGAATGATGATGGCCCTTTTGACTTGAAACAAATCTGGTGGTTGGTGTTTTGTAATTCGAAATTCTGAAGGAATGCACAATGTCCTATATGCAGAGACGGAAGCTGGCTTGTAGGCATGGGATCTCACATGTGTATGTGACGGAAGCTGGCTTGTAGGTTTTACTGTTTACAAGTAGCAATTGCGCATGGGATCTCACATGTGTATGTGGAAACTGATTCTTTGCCGCTGGTCACCACCCATAAATCGTTAGACAATGAAAACTTAGAAATGAAATCTGTATTCAGAATTTTGGTTGGAGAAGCATGGATATGCTGCTGTACAAGATTGCTGGCTGTTGCAAAACTAGACAATTTTGTGCCCCCCAACAAACAGGCCCTCTTCAAGAACTACATTACCAAGATCAAAACAACTGCTGGAAGGACGTTGTGGCTCCCATATGCTCCACCACTTGAAGTTCCACAAAGGAGGAGAGGAAGAACAGTTTTGAGAGTTCAAAAAGTCATCGGCTGGAGAATCTGGGAATCTGGCGCCGTGGTGGAGTGCCCTGAACATGGTTATGGAGGCGGAATAGCCCTTTGTGTTTTCCTTCTGGGATCTAGTAGGTCTCCGGTTGGATGTTTGTGTTTCTGTTTCCTAGGAGTTTGTTTGGTTATGGTTTTTGTAATCTGGTCCAGACGGATACTATCTGGCTTGACAAACTATATTGTAAACGTTGTTTTGGTCTTTTGAAGATATTTAAAATGCATTTTATTACCAAAATTATAGAATTTTAAAATGCATTTTATCACCACTTTGCCAAACTAATATGAAGATATTTTTCAAAGAAGACAGTCCTAAGATATTTTTTTTGATGTATTTGAAGTACACTCACACTAGCTACTAATGCTACAACACTCACTAGACGCTATAAATAGACACACTTCTTGGGCTTCTTGCGCTGAGCAACTACTATTACTCTCCATTGTGTCGCAATTGCTAACCTTCTATTTTCCATTTCATATTTTGGATCCAAACACAATCTAATTATGTAAACTAGTAGCGTCACTTTCAATAGGCTATGCCTATTCCAATGTTTAACTAGACATGTGTTGACCCATGTTCTTATTTATTAATTTTTCTTTTTCAATAAATAGTTAAAATCATTGTCGTCACAAGATTAATGAGGGGTTCACATAGTTCTACTACTGCTAATCAAACAGAGTTTGATATGGCCTAGGGTGATGCTTTGAATATAAGAAGCCTTCTATTTTTTTCTCCTCAATAGTTTAGACCTTGTTTTCCGCACAGATTTACGCTCTTTGTCTTCTTTATAAAAGCCTCGACTAAAGAGAAAAACAACACAACATTAGTTAATAAGTGAGGTCAAACTATGATTTTTCTCTCTAATATTATAAAACATGTTTTAATGATCTAAAGGTTTTTAATATGTTAGCATAGTGGAGCAACGTGAAATTAAACCATCTACTCATGTAGTACTAATGGTGTGCTTTTTATTGTCTAGAATATTTTGCGAATGACAACCAATGGATTAATAGTTAAAAGCTTGATAGTTAAGTTACTACGCAATTTGGAAGACTAGTTTCTCAATTTCATATCAAATTAGATGGTTTTTCAAATAACTGTATTAATGAACATTACTGAGAAAAATGGTAAGTGGTTCTCTTCCAACTAAATCACATATCGTTGTACTATATCCAGCAGCAAAAGAAGTTATCCTTTTGAAATGCACCACCAATCAATGACATCGACTGTCTCCTCTCAAGAATGCAACACGACACTTTGCCCAATACGTGGATCTGTCCTCAACACCACAAGGTCCAGATGCACGCATCTGCTTCCCTCGCCCTTGCTAAACCACATCATCCCTTACCACTGCAACACCCCTGGTAGCTAAGACATGGCGCCTCGCATTGCCTCACAAGTATTGAGCCAGACATCATGCCCTCATATGACCTCCTCATGCATGTGCCTAGAGAGTAGAGATGCTCCGGATGTTGTCTCTACATCTGTTGCCTCGGGCTACTCCGATGTCCAATGATGCCTCCGTAGCCGTGGCCCCTTTGGTGGCGCTTCCGCATCCCCTGTTCAGGCCAGAAGAGTCGGAATCGGGCATCATCCCACATGATCTGGCCTCTCCATGTAGATCCAGTTTGGGGAGAAGCGGATCTACTTAAGGCCAGTCACCAAGAAGCCACCACCACCATTCACCACCATTGCTATTGGAGCTTCCTCAGTTTCAACTGGTCTGGATAACCCAACTGCCACCTTCCTTGTTGTATCATGGGCTTTTGGTGCGCCACTCGAGCAGAGATGAGGAAAGGGAGGAGGAGATTTGTGGGTCGTAGGCGCTAGGTCTTGGGTCTATCGATGGGGGATCTACCGGGCTCCCCATAGAGAAAGGATAAGAAGACCTAGTTCAATTAGGATTCCTTTTATGTAATCCTACTAGGACTAGTTACATGCAATCCTACTAGGATCTCTACTTTGTAACCGACTAGGACTCCTGTCCCCTGAACTAGGGCTCTCTAGATTGGCAACCAAAAATCACCTCAACTCATAACCACAACCACAAGAGGCCTCACGGTCTTAAGAGCGCAGGGCGCGATATACTATGCACCCCAACTGGACGTAGGACTCTGTGACTTTCCGGCATACCGAACCAGTATAAATTGTGCCTACCTGCGTTTACCATTGAGTTCCTGCATACTCCGACACCCCTCCGAACAAAAGAGCGTCCCTGGTACCCCCGTGGCGGGCTATCAGTGGCGAAACTCCGACAGGTCACCCTGTACATGGTCTGGCTAAAACCGGATCAACCCATGAAACCAGATCGCAGAAAACCAAATCTAAATGCTACTGTGGGTTGGTTTAGGCCGGTTACCGACCGCAAAACCCGCAAACATCCTGGTAAACTTCATCTCTATCACGGGCGATGGCGACAAAGACCACGAGGAGCCCTCCTCTGCGCCATCCCTTCCGCAGGACCACCCATGCCACTGCCGCGATGCGATGCCGGTAGGCCGGCGTGCCCCCACAGTCCACGTCCAAGGTACCGGAGAGCAAGAGTCTTCTTCTGTCCGGTGCTCGGCGCCGCGTTCTTTACCTACCTCCGCTCAACACTGCTGATTCGCGACTCGCAAGTCTCGCCGGTGCCGGATCCTAGTGCTGCGGTTGAAGGTCAGCAAGCTTGCTGGATCTTGCGTGCTGATTTCTGCGTCTCCTCTCTGCAGTTTCCTTTCGTTGTTCGCCCCTTTAGATGGCAACTTTATCAAATCTGACGAAGCTTTCAATTGCTCATCTCTATTGTTTCCTTTCCAAACCTTCCAACTTCCATCTTTGAATGAATCTGTATGCAATTCCCCATCTCAAATGCTGAGTGCTCATCTCTGTATGCAATTTGACGATGTGCTTGGACTTTGCTGACGGCCTGTGGTTGGCCCTTGGCCGCGCGGTCATAACGCTCCTGCAGCGCCTCTGCAGCTCTGCGCATGCATCTTCGCAAGTGCTAACCGTGGAACTCGTGGTACCCGTGAGTACCAAGCCACAGAAAACGAAACTTCGTGGGTTGGGTCGATTTTTAACCACAAATCGCTTAAACCGGACCATCTACAGGCTGACCGACAGGGTTCGCCTGAGGTACCTAGTTGGAGTGAAGTAGGGGACTAAGTTAGAAAACCACCTTGCATGGTTTTAGAAACCATATCACCTAGTTTTGCCTCACTGCGTCACAAGGTTTTATTTTGCAATCCACGGGTTCAGTGTTTTAGTAGGTGGTCACATTTTGCACCAACTGTTTCATGTGCTTTCAAGTTTTAGGTTACTTGTGAATTCAAGTTCTATTCGTTGTCGCTAATAATACTCTTATGGTTGATTGCATCGTTTGATTGTCCTTGTAATTAGAGGTGTCCGCGGAGAATTTCCCATCGGGTTAGGTCTCCATCCCCGTCCCTGCAAGGGAATATTTTCCCATCTTTGTCCTCATTCTTGCGAAAGTCAATAGAGATAATTTCTTCCCCATCCTCCTCCCATCGGAGAATTAATCCTCGCGGGGATTCCCCATTCCCATGCAAGCACACCATAGAAAATCTGTCAACTTATCATTAAAATCTATCAACTTATCATTAAAAGATATTAAATCATCAATAGATCTCCATATGTCTAACACTATATGTATATGAAAATAATAAATTGCTACACTTAATAGATTGGGTGCAAGATTGTTATAAGAAATAGCTTTGCTGGGAATGGGGACGGGTCGGTTTCCGTTCCGATCGACGGAGAGAGTTTTTTCACATTTCGTCCCCACTGTGATTAACTTCTCTCCATCTTTGTGTCCCTTATATGGAAAATTCTCCGCGGGAAATCTAAGATCGGTGCCCATTGCCATCTCTAACATGTACTACTTGAAATATCCATGAGCTACCCGTTGTACACAGTGACAGCAGGCTGCCAGTCTTGTTCAGTTCATACATACAGTGATACAGATCAAGGCCCTCCTAAAAGTTGCGCTACTAGTAGTAGTACCGTAGAACGGAAGAGGCAACAAAATTTGCACCATACTAATATTATCGTGCAGCGGTTTGCAGCAGCGTGAAGTGCCAATTTATTGATCCCTGCTGCATCTTGGGCGCCGCTGCGTGGCGTCTGTGGAACGCGTCGCGGCGCTTCCTGGCTAGCATCTCCATCTCCCGCCGCTCCTCTTTGGCTATGTGGCGGCACCGGCATTCGGCGCTGCAAAAGGCATGCTCTCCTCTGCAGAAACAAATCATCATCCATTACAAACCCACATGAGTAACTGATTCCTCTGTTTAATTTGCAGCGCCGGCACGCAGTAGTGAAGAGGGCCGGTTTAATTTAAGAGAGAGGATGGAGTGTATCGGTCTTACTTGTAGACGAAGACGTCCATGGTGGCGTCCAGGTCCTTGTGGCAGCAGGAGCAGCGCTTCAAGAACTCGAGCCCCGCGAACACCCGGCAGCCGCTGTCGTGGCACTTGGCTGCGCTCGGCGGCGTCGTCGTCGCCGGAATAATAATCCTCACGGCGGACTTCCTCAGCACCGCGGGCAGCTGCTTCCTCGGCGACGGCTGGATGATGAGCCGGAGCCCAACGAGCAGGTCGCCGCCGGCGGAGGACGCCATTGCTGCTGGCGTCGTGGTCGAGGCACAGGCACCCACTCCCTCCTCGAGGTGGAAGAGGCTCGGCGCTCTTGGGATCATCTGCTGCAAATACGAACGGTCTCTAGCGATCGAGACAGAAGATCTTGCAAGAGGAAACGAGCGCAAGCAATGTCCACTCGTGAGGTGAGGTGCTTGAGTTGTTGCCGGGGGTGCGCTCGCATCATATATAGCGGCGCATGACTTGTACTGTGGACACACACGCGTGTTATTGTTGTGGACACAGTTTACTTAATTAGTTGGCCGGGGCCGCCAAAAGGCTGAGGCAGAAATGTTTGTTTTGTTGCAAGGAATCCCGCACATGCTACGCATGGATGGCGCGGGCATTATTAAAGTTTCCAATTTCACAGCGTGCGATTTGTCACGCGATTGGGCTGGCCCTGCTGCCCCGTGCCCCCCACAGTATTGTGCTGCTGTTGGCCGTGTGGGCGCCACATACACAGACGGATAACAAAATCGTAGTGACATGTCACATGTGCGTGGGTGTTATCTATCTACCGTTTCACTTTGGCAAGACAACAAACAAAGCGTCGTTTGGAATACGATATGTTTGCCAGCGTCGTCGCTGTCTGTCCTACGTGGCTGCTGCAACTGCAACCAAATTCCCACGCACGCTACCAACTGCAATTGCAACCACTACTACTATTTTTGGATTATACTATGGAGCGGTTGCTATCGACCGACTGAGCGAAACGGCCCAATTAACCGCCCTAGTGTAGTTAACTTCTACTGAGAGCCTGAGTACATGCCATGTTGCGGCGCGCGCGCGTTAGAGTTGGGTCGGCCTACTGGCCTAGTAGTAGGTGTACGTAGCTATATGGAGAGAGAGGATAGTTTAGTGAGCGCGTGTGCGTATGCTACTTTATTTATGGTATAGATAGAGTAAACGAGAAAGCTGGCATACATACTCCCTCCGTCCCATGGAGTTTGTCGTTGGAAAATCGTGCCCCCCTCACAAACACGTTTTCCGGGTGACGTTCTCGATGGGACGGAGGGAGTATATGGGAAGGAAAAGTCTCCCGTCCCGGCAAAAAAAAAAAAAAGAAAAAATATTCCCCCGTCCCGTGTCTCTCGTTCTGTTGCGTGTCTCCTGCTGTATGAACATCGGGCGCATCGCAAGCAGCTAGAGCTATTCGTGCAGCACGTGTCTTTGCAAGCCGCGATCGACCCCTCATTCCCTTTTCCGATCGATCGAGTCACGTTGATCGGCAACGAAGTGGATTCATTCGGCCGTGCGGGCATCTCGTGCACGGCCGTGCACCACCAATCAACTCGCTCGGTGTTGTTGGTCAGTAGTACTCCCTACATCCTAAATTTTTTCTCCATCTTAAATTATAAAAAAATTGATTTTTATAATCTAAGTCTGGTCATTCGTCTTATTCAAAAATTTTATGTAAATATTATTAAATTTAAATTATTTTTGAAGAATTATTGTTAATAAAGCAAGTCGTGATAAAAAAATAATATTTTGTAAAATTTTTTAAATAAGACAAATGATTAAATTTGATGTCAAAAAAATTAAACATTTTATAATTTAGGATGAAGAGAGTAGTTGTGTAATAGGAAGGATCCAGCGGTTCACTAATCACTACTACTAATTATTCCGATTATTACTCTTGGTTTTCTTGGTGCGCCACGCATACTCCGTATGTACTCGTACATGCAAGGTAGCAAACACATCATCATAGTGATGACATGTGTGGGTGTTGTCTTCTTCTTCGATCTAGATGACAAAACGTCATGTCCATTATTTATACTATAACAATGGTATAGTTAGGCTATTCGGTGATCATATGAGCCGACTGATAAGATAAAACGACCGATTTATTGTGAGAAAAAAATATTATTCGAATGTCTGATAAGACAAGCAAACAGAGCGAAGTGCCAATATACACCACTTTCTCACGAAACGCACCACACTCTATACAATACTCCAAGTCTTGAGGAGAAAACACACTAGCATATTATCGTTTTATACTTTTTTTTTCTTTAGATAAGTATAGACATAGACGCTCACAATATACACACATACTCACCTCAAGAACACCTCTGAAAGATTGAAAGACTGTCGTCTACCACTGAAAATACAACGTCATTAAATCTTAGAGCAAATTTAGAAAAAATATACATGTCAAGTCGATGACTTACACTCGGACAGGCAATTTTCATCACAAGAAACCTAACTAATAACTATACAATAAATATGAAGTGACATTGTGGTGGCAAAGCTAATAGGTAGAAGAGAATCAATATGCTTAAGGTTTTGCCAACTAATCTAATAATGTTTAGAGGCATATCCAACGTGAGGGCTTGGGGCTTCTTCCCCGTTGCCACCTCCAAATTAAACCAGGAGATCTCTTTGCATCGTGGAAAAGAAGTTTGATTGGCTGCAGCTCCTCGAGGTTGAAGAAGAGGATAATAAGTCACAGACCAGCAGGATGAGATGGAATGAGCATTTCGGCTAGCAGAGAAAGGGTAGCGGGCTTCACACAACATAAGCCCAACAACACTGTTTCGCTTTTCCCTAATTTTTCTTTCCTGATTCGTCTAACCTAATATGTCATTGTGCACATCAAACATATCAGGAGAGTAAAGGGTGCACGAACCATGCAACGTGAGATGAACGTGTGCCTCGGCCCTCGAATCCCACCACTCTATTCTAGCAACGACGGCTTCTACGATGGGTCAACAAGGAAGATATCCCATGTTTGCCTCTACTTTGGGAAAAATATTATAACTCGGTAAAGCTCTCTGGATGCTCCAAGAAATGCTCTTTTTGGTGGAGAGGCATTTTAAAACTCCTAATTAAATTCAAAGGTATGGCTGCAGTCCAAGTTAGGAATGGAAATTCAAGTCAGAGGTTTCCAGAACTCCTGTCCTTTGCAAACAAAAAACAAACAGTTAATGCTTGCAGAGGGGCATGACCAAACACCCCTGCACAGTCTATTCCATCTGCCACTCTCCCATCAGGCTCATGCACAAATGCTATTACTTCAAGATTTGCTGAATGATTTGAATCTGAGTGAGGAGCCAGACATTTGGAATTCGGGCAAATTCTCAGTAAAAAGGGCCTACAGACACCTGAGTGGCGATCGATGGTTCATCCAGCTTTCAAATGGTTATGGGCTCCCTCCTGCCAAAATAAATACAAGGTTTTTTCTGGCTCCTTCTCAAAGATAGAATAAGCCCAATAGAATTGATAAGAAGAAACAACATGTCTTTATAGGATTACAGTTGTGTGCTCTGCAATGTGACGGTGGAAGAGTCTTTGTCCCACCTTTTCTTAGAACTATTAGGATGCCCCGCGCGTTGATGCGGGTATATAGTAGAAATATAAGGAGTTTATAATGATCGAAACTATGAATTAACTAGTCCATCAACCCGTGCTTCGCACGAACTAAAATTTTAAGAGATATATTGTGTAATATATCTAACAAGAAATAATTTTTATACTATATTATATAATTTTTATATTTATTTTTTACAAAATAGACGTAATAAATACTTCATACTCTATATCAATTATCGTAAACTTATTAATTATTTTTTTGCAAGGCATTGTTTTATATGTCTTTTATCCATTTGTATTTTTACTTTCTATTGGCATTGATTTATATTTTTTATGAAGCCTTGAATCTAAATTATGATTTTCTAAAATTTTGTCTTATTAATCTGTTATATTTTTTTTACCATAAACTTAAAACTCTTGTACTTAATGTATCTTTCACTAACTCTCCTGTTTGTATTTTTTTAAAATAAGTAATTTAGGTCATAAAGTATATTTACTAAATAGCATAAGCAATCATTTGAATCTTGCATCATGACACTTGAGGTAAGTGGTAGAGCTTGAATCTTCGATGTGTATAGCAGTGTTAATCTCTAAAAAGAATTTTAATAGTTAAGTCATATAATATTTTACTTTTTATGCTAAAATAAATTTAAAAGGTTAGACAAACATATATACACAAAGAAGTGGTATCTCCCATACTTTCAAGATAATTGAATTTTCTTGTCAAGAAATTACATGAAATTATATATGCAGTCAGGTTATAATACAAATATAAAGGTGTCAAATATTTAGTTAAAATATATCAGTATATCTAAAGAAGCAACCTAAATAAAATATATTTTATGATTACTAGTATGAGTTTAATATGAGTTTTTAAGGGAATTTTTTTTTTTTTTGCTAAAATATAACATATATATTTATCATTGATGCATGTTGGCACATCATGTATACTTACTTCAATCAAATATTAATATTAGTAACATATACATGCTTTATGATTATTTATATAATTTTAACTATAAGTTCTTGACAATTTTTAGATGTAGATTTGCAAGGACATTTAAACTCTTAAATAATAAGATAAAAACTGGGTTACATAGATCATCTATCATAATAAGAGTACATCAGTAATTAGATATAAATTTTTACTTTATGTTATTTTATTACACAATAGTAGAGTTAGATAATTATTTAGGAATTAAAATAGATCTAATAGCTAGTGTTATTGATGATAGTTTTAAAGAAAATTATTAATAGTGATTAGGTTAAACGGTATTGATGATCAAATTCTTCAAATTTTTGTGAGAACTTTTAGGTTCTATATTTTGTTTTCTTATCATATCTTGTGAGGACTAATGTGGAGGCTCCATTAGAGATATCTAGATAGACTTTCTAGTAATTTTCTATAGCATGATACGTTTTTAGATGATAGCCTAATATTAGCATATATAAAGCCTAGTTGCATCCAATTATGTGACTTCATTAATCATAGTTAGCTTTTAAGTTTTAATTGACTTAAGTAGAAAGTCTAGTATTTTTTATATTTATAAAAATTAATTTTTAACTAAAAGGAGTTTAGATCTTAGTAGTACTTGGTTTAGATATTATTTAAGTCGAAACTCGGTTTGTACTCTAGCATTACACTTGTTAAATTTATTATAATAATTATATTATCAATAGTGAAATGATATAATATTTCATTTAAAATATGTAAAATAATTTAAAATAACAAACTATGACATTAATTTTCATGTAGCATTAACATAATTTAAAGTGAATTATCGATGTCATGTTATTACTATGTATTTTGTGAATTAAATATTTTATTCTTCATAAAAAATTAAAAATATTTATCCTTTTATTTATTTATTATAATAGCAAAGTGGGTAATTTATATATAAATCTAGGGGTTATTTTGATTTACTTTTCAATAATAATAGATGTACGTGGGGAATTTCTATATAAATTTAGGGGTTATCTTGAATTATTCTTCATAATGGCAAATTGGGTAAATTAAATACAAAATTAGAGGGTTATTTTATCTATTCTTCATAATGGCAGTGTGGGTAATTTAAATACAAAATTAGGGGGTTATTTTATGTGTTTTTCATAATAGCGGTGGGTAATTTTTTTATAAATTGCAAATGATCCGATGGCTATTATCAACTATGATGATTAGTGTCTACCAAATTAAAGGCTAGATGTTTCTAATTATTATGGAAATTTCTAGGATTTATCTTTTTTTCTTAGCGTCTCTGGTGAGAATCAATGTGGCGCCTCCGTTGGGGCCTCTAATTAGTAATAATAAGATAGATACATATATATATAGATGTAGTAGGTTAATTGTGGAGGTTGTATCTATTGATATACATGGTATAGATTATTTAAACTGGACATCACCCAAATCTCATCTACCCAAACCCCCACCCCTACTATATCTGAGGGTCACCCCCCTCCCAAAATTCTAGGAGTTTCCTTCATAAAATTATGCATGTTTCGGAGGATCACATGTAATCCATGTGATATACAGTTTTACTAGGTTTTGCTTACAAATGGGTTTTTGCTTAGCGACGGTTTAAATTTTTACAAAAAAGTTATCGAAATATATCCATGTGGGGTCTTGTTTTGAAGAATTTATTGCGAGGAACACCATGGTGCAATTGGATTTTAATTACGATACTTGGTTTAGGTGCTACAACTTTTTTCTATTTTAAAAAATAGCTAGTGGGAGATAATAAATGAGACTAAGTGGGGTAACTCTTTTGATGACATCATCATACATCACTTTTTAGAAATCCTAATTTTTCGATTGGATGGGACCCTTTAGTGGGTCTTTGCATTATAGGAGTATAGGATGCTCATTTGCCAGCCAGTGCCTTTCTTAAAGGACTTAAAGAGGTGAACTAAAATTCTGATCCCGTTCAGAACTTAAAGAGCTTCAAAGACCAGTTAGATGTGTCTTTCTTCATGGAGATAATTATTCTAATGCCTGGACTATCTGGAGATCAAGAAATGATCTAATCTTCAGACAAATAAATCCTAGCCTTTCAGCTAGTTCTTCACAATTTCAGTCAGAGCTGAGCTACAGCTGTTGCTACTACGTACAAGGAGCTACACCCCAGGCTAACAGATCAATGAATTGCAAGTCTAGTTTAGCCTGGCTGTTAGCAGTTCTTTTGCTGCCTTTTCTAGTCTGGTGCAAACCCCTCCGGTTCAGTTAAGAAATATATTTGGATTATCTATGTCCACACGAATATTAAACTCTTCTTTGTATCTTCAAAATTTGGCTCATTTTCAACGGATTAGAGAACTATCTACGCCACTTCCATTTTCACAGTGAGAAGTAGAACCATGGTCCCACGCTATGGCGGGGTCCTGGCATCGAATTCATGACCTTGGTTGATTCATCCGTTCGCCTCAAGGCCCCACGGAACCGTGAAAATCTGCCGACTCCCACATGTGTTTGCCGTCCCCCCCCAAGACAAGAATGGAGCCATGTCAGTTATTCTAGGACCGCGGCAACATGACAGCGGACGCATGTTCTTCAGTCTTCAGTAAGCATGCAGGAGACACATGGTCTGCACACTTGAAAAGAAACTGCAGAGTTCAGGTCAGACTCGGAGTAAAAATTATGGGAAACATGCTTCTCAGAGTAGAAATCAGCAGGGTAATCAGATGTTGTAATAAAGGTAATAAAGTGGAGAGCACGCACCAGAGCTCTTAATCGATGCAGAGGTACGAACCGAGCATAAAGGCTCAGCACCCGTGCTTTGCCACAATCATGTCAAACCTATCCCGTGTTACACGCCACAAATCATGGCCGGTAAAACTTCAGAAACAAGCTAGGACTAGTAGTATGGAGCTAGCCTCTCCGGCCTCTCTGCTTTTCGCTTCATAAAACTGCTGCAGGCCTTCAACCACCGCCGTCCTTGATGCCCCAACGGTCTGCCGAATTTCAGAAATTGCTCCGGCGCTGCCTGCTGTGGCTGCCTTCAGCCTCCGGGCTCCGGCACCTGCTGGCACTGCTGTGCTCATCCGCCGCTTGTTTCAGGTAACACTGCTGATGCTTTGTCGATGTCATCTCGATGGCAAACAACTGCTCTCTTGTTCTATGGTTTCTTGCTTGGATTGTGCCTTTTTACATTCTCCATGCTGTTTCTCTGCAGCTTGGTTGCGCACTGGTCTGGTCGGCGAGAGAACCTTCTGCTGCTTGCAGGCAGAAGATGGACAGCAACTGCGATGGTCACGAGGGTACCTATGCTCAGCATCTCCGCCAGGTGAGGTGACGAGTTGTTTCGGTTTCAAATAAACAGCGATATCCAATTGAATTCCAAAGCTGCAGCGATTTTTATGACATTATTATCCTTCCTATCATGCCAGTGCACTGACGGCGAAGCAAAGCAACAACGCTTGAAAGATGGAGGAGTTCAGCAGATACCTGCTGTACAAGGGAACTCGAAGAGAAGAAGGCGCCTGAGGTTTCAGTTTCAGAACAAGGCGGCTGAAGCTGAAGCTGAAGCTTCCCTGACGAGCCAGAAGAGGACGCGCCCAGCATCATTCCTCCACTCCCGCGCCCGCTGGGACTGGGAGATGTTAGTCAGAGAATGGGGCAAATTGGGCAGCGCGATCAGGCGAGCAGCAGCAGCAGTGTGTCTCGCGCCATCGGCCGGCGCTGACGAGGATGACGACCTTGACCTCCTCCCTTACGTGCAGCTCGACAAGGTGACCCGTGCAGTCAGTAGAGAGGCATTTGGCCCGCTTTACCTGGTCACATGATCTATCTCCACTGTTGGTGTCTTGGTGATTCAGGGGAATAGGAATAGGCGATCATGGCCTTTTTCTAGTACATACGTACTAAATTGGTTGTCAGGTAGCTTGATTGATCATTTGAGAATACATGTTGAATGTTCTTTCTACTCCACGGAACTTGTATGTAATATATGTGTGCTTAAGATCCTGCTCCACAGTCTGTAGTTGATCAGGTGGTTCATGAGTAATAAAACATGCAGCCTGTTGAGGGTACAGAACTAAAAAAAGATAACTCGGAGGCCCAAGAACCATTGATAGATACTCCTACTGATACTGTCATATTTTGAAACTCTGTCGGATGTACTGCCTCTGTTCCAAATCAAATTATATAAGACGTTTTAGCATTTTTGTGTAGTAATCTAGCCTAATAAGCACTGAGCACATGTAAGAGTTGTGCTGGGCTCATTTTAGTTGGGCCTAACTTCCACTGACGCCCATATGGCATTTGGCAATGGTTAGCACCCATCAGTGCCATCACTCCATCAGGTATTGTCTACTGACAAAAATCTGAAATTATGCTTCAGCTAAAACGATGACTGAATTTCTGTCTTGTGCACTGAATTGATCTTTCCCTTCGAGGGAGTGTTCAGTGCCTCTATATGCACATGATCACTGCTGATTCTTCAGGAAAAGTGAATACGCGCGACCACCACAGCGGGTTCGTCTCCGTAGCCGTTCTACATCTCCAGGTGAGTGCGTGCGTGCGTTCGTTCCTTGTTTACCTCCCAGGCTCCCACTTCTCCGGATCCTGATTGCATCCAAACAAGTTCCTATCAGTTCAGTATCAGCTGGAAGTGGAAGTTCGTTGGCGTGTCGAGCTCAATGGAACAGGTACCTACATATATATCACCACCCAAGGAAAGAGACTGAACCAAAAAGACAGATAGAAGAAATCTAGCCTAATACTAAGAGGAGTGATTTCGGATTTAAAAAATGTAATAGCCCAGTAGAACAAGAGGCAAGACAACATGAGCTAGGCCAAGTTTGCAGGTTGCTGCGCTTGAAAACCAAAAGAGCAATCACACTCGAGACTTATTCATTTTACTTCAAAACCAAGGAGAGTTAGAGGGATTAAATCAATCTTATACAAGTTAGAATTCTCCTCCATCTTCTCTAATCCCCCTCATCGTTTAGGGATGAGACAAACCAGGCCTCACGGAGGCACAGCATACCCGTACTATGTTCGGTTCCGGTATAAAACTGTGTGTCGTACAGACAGCCAGCCAGACAGAACGGTGTGTGTGTCATGAACGAGCGCACGTACAGTGGTACAGGCACAGCCTTGTCCTGGTCCTGAACTCTTCTCTTCTTCCATACAACGCCAGGCCCTCATCCAAAATGCTGAAGCGTTGATGCATGTGTGACTTGTGTGTAGTACGTATTTTCTTTCCCAAAAATTCAATTTTGATGTTTCGAAGACCAAATCAACTTATAATCTTTCGAAGAATAAATCGACTTCTTGAGTTACGATCTTTTTGGTGTCATTAATTTTGGTATTTTTATACAGATAGAATTGGTCAAATCAAGAAAGTTTGACTAAAAATAACTTTATTTATTTAATCACAGAAGTTGTGAGACAGACAACCGCCTGCATTCATTCACATTTTGCAGGCTAGTCCTCCAACTCGTACTGCAGATAGAAGAACTTTGAGGAGTCGAGTTGAGGACAGAGCAAAAACGAGAATCACAGTGCTCTGCTTACGTACGCTGGTGGTTGCAGAGTCACCGTCCGGTCTGAACCCAAGCAGGAGGAGACTGGAGACCTGTACTGCTGTCTACTACCGGTAGTGGGGCGAATCCAGGAGAGCCACGGGTTTGGAAGCTTTGCTTTTTTTCCCCGGGCCCTTTTGCGTGCACGGTGTTCCAGGAAGATCATTCACGGCCGCCTGAAAGCCGATGCAACACTTTCTTTCTTCCACATCCACTCACAGGTGCAGGCAGGGCTCCCAAGTCAGCAGCACTCATCAGTACTAGTGCTCGCCAAAGTACGAAACATACATAATCCAAAGCTGCCTTGCATAATTGTCGCGTTGCGTTGCGTGGGCCGTGGGCCGTAGGCGGCCGATAAAAGAAGATTGATAATCGACGCGTGTGGCCCCGGCGGGGCGTGGAGCGGCGGCGCCGTCGATCGGTGCCGGTGGACCCACCCGAGCACGTCCTTGTCTGAGTTGTCACGCAGCCGGCGTCGATCGATCATCACTGCGGTGCGTGACTGGCTGGTTGGTCGCAGGTTGCTGTCCAGTCCTGTGTCCAGCCAGCTCCATCTTGCCTTGCCACGACTGATGAATCATGCATTAGCCAGCGTGTGGCATTTTTTTTCTTCTTCTTTTGAGGGAACGTCTCATGCATGTGCAGTGGTATATATTGCCATCGAATCGCATCATGGCAGGCATATGCATCCATCCATACATACGAAAACACGATCTAACATGCCTTAATCATAATAGTCTCAAAAATAGTCCCCCGCCACAGCTTTTTCAGAAATGCTACGAGATGTTAGTAACGTTCTAGATCCACTAGACATGGCTGTTTGGTCTAGCCATAAGTTTTATGGCGCCCCTCAGTGTTGTCTAATAATCAGCTAGCTAACTATTAACTAACTACCGAGAACGTTTGGTACAACTAATAAAAGACGCTACAAAGATAATTATTACCTGCTATTAACTGATTTGTTCAAACTAGTGAGTATTATCTCGACATCCAGTTAACAATTAGCTATCTTATTAGCTGCACCTGTTTAGATTCAAGAGAGAGAACTATTAGAAGCCAACTGTTATATATGTAGGGATGCAAACATGTTTTTAATAAAAATAATCTAGTGAACCATTTAGAAATTAGAATTGTGTTTTATTCATTGAATTTTGATTCGACCATAGGTGCCATAGCTGATTGCATGACTTAAATAATATATTGGCAATTTGTGTGGTTAAATGAACTTTTCTTAGCTCCTTTTTTAGTTTTAATTGAGCACTCCCTTTATCCCCGAATAAATCAATTTATAGAATCCATGCAAGTTAAACTATCTTTACTCAGTAAGTTTGATTAATTTTATAGAAAAAAGTAACAACAACATAAAATAAGAATATTATAAATATATATATATATATATATATATATATATATATATAAAGATACACTAATTTGATGTCATAAATATTGGCCTTTTTCTAGAATTTTGATTAAAATCTAAAAGTTTTACTTAAAATAATTGTAGAAATCTACTAACTCTGTCTTAAATTATAGTTTATTTGACTTTTTCAATTCTAAGTTTGACCACTTATCATATTTAAAAATTTACAAATGTTCATATATTTTATTGTGGTTTACTTTATGAATAAAAGTTATTTAAAAATAATTTAAATTTGTACAAATTTTCTGAATAAAACGAGATCAAATTTAAGATTAAAAAATCAAATAAACTATAATTTAAGACGGAGAGGGCACATATTAAAGGACAAAGGAAACACATACCTTAAACCTTTATTTAAAACTTTGATGGTGACCCGTGCGGTAAACAAAGCAACGTGATCACTTTTCCGAAGCCCAGCGCTTAGCTGTACACAACATCTACTGACATGATACAACAAAGAGCAGAACAAAGCACCGCCTATCGTGCTGACAGTATCAGAATAATCTGCGGCGGTTCGTGGACAGCATCACTAATTCTTTTTGTACTCTGCCTGTTCACAGCTGGCTAACACAAAACAGGGCGGACAGGGGGCCAAAATTCCTCTGCCGTTGCCCGTTGCCCGCTGACCACAGCTCAGGCTGCCAACTGCCAGGGAAGGCACTTGCCACGTTCTCACCATCACTCCAAATAGCCTGCCAGGCAGGGACATAATCCCATGTTCAGTGGTTAATGAGCGTAACGACCCCTGTCCGTCCCGTCCCCAATAATTGCCCTTCCTTTGCCTGTTGATTGTCTGTCCTTCATACTACTCCATGATCCAATAGCATTCTCAATGATATATGAAGAGGTTGATTGGGAATTTTTTTTTTTCCAAACAAAGAAATCCGGAATGGATTGATTGGGAAATTTTGTTGCCGAACGTTACTCAAGCGAATCACGAGGATGCCCATGCCCCTGACAGTGAAAGACAGGGACGTCTAGCAAAGCAAAGCAATTGACCTCACCATCGCTCTGCTGCCAGCTGCGGCCGTGCTAGCTTCCAATGCGCGGACTCACACGCAATTCATCATCCGTCTTGAAAAGCGGCAGCGTGTGATCTGTAAAAAAACAGCGGTAAATCAGTCGGATTCCGAGGAGCCGAATAAACAAGGAACTCCTCCCGCGGCCCAAAAAGCACTTTCCTTGCGTCGTCGTCAGGACTCAGGAGGGAGGAGAGCATTGCTGTGCGGGATGGCGAGGAGTGGAGGCGGTGGCGGGGTGGGGGATGTGGCGCGGCTGCTGCTGCTCCTGTTCTGCTGCTGCGGCGGCGGTGGCATTTGGCCAGGCGGACGGATCTTCGCTGCTGCGGACACTGACCCCAACGATCGTGAGTTGGAAACTTCTGCTTTCACTGTGCTGCTGCTTCTTCTTCTCCCGTGTGTATTCGTTTGTTTATCGGAGCGCTCTCTGGACCTCTGTCTTTCTGCTTCATATGTTTGGTTTGAGAGAGTGTGAGATTTGTGGGTGGCTCCAAGCGAAGCCTATGTATACATAGATGGGCTGTTCTTCGTGCAGCGCCCTGGTAGATTCGGTTTCGGAATCAGGACCTCTGGCCAACTGCTCTACCCTCCGACCAAATCTAGCTTTCTCTTCGCGGTTTTCGTAATTCTCTATAATTATGGTTAAGGATTATTACTTCAGAACTTTGGTTTGTGGAAGTCTTTGCTTCGTGCCAGGATGCTCTGAATTTTATCTTTTTCTACATTGCGAAAAGGACGGTGTCTGAATTCAGCTGTTTCTTCGCACAAAACCTCATCAGCTGTGCTGTTCACCGTGCGTCCGGCAGTTTCTGCTGCTTTTTGTTGGTGGATTTAGACGGGTAATTCAGCAACGGGGGGTTTGTTTCAGCACTGTTTTTCTACGTTGCGCTTCTATCTATTGTTGTTATCGTCTTTTCGTTCCATTCTGTTTTCAATTCTTTTCAAGACTTTGGTTTCTGAGATAGTATAAAATCGGAAGCAGTAATACCCTATACCTTCTCTCTATCAATTTTTCCCCTATTCTTAGCTGATTCGTCTGAACTCTATACCTCAATCAGCAACACTTGAACTCAAATTACTATTTTTAGATTCTTGCAATTGATGATGGAATCAGTGGATAGATGAAACATAACATTTAGAGAGGGAGATTTTGGTTTTAACAGTGGATAACATTTACAGAGGGAGATTTTGGTTTTAACAGTGCCCCTAGATAACACAATAATTTTCCTTTCACGCAGCTTCTTGATATATTCTTTAGGTACAGCATGATGATTGTACTACAAATTTCTCCAAGAGTTGCACTATGATGATAATCTGAATCTATGCATATTCTTGATACTTCTTCAAGTTTGCAAATGAACTGAGATCTCTGATGATACATCCCCCAGTACGTGTTCTAATTTGTTGCATTCTCTCATGCAGTTAATGTCCTTAACACGCTCTTCACCAGTCTGAATTCTCCTGGGCAGCTCACAGGTTGGCAGGCGAATGGGGGCGATCCTTGTGGCCAGTCATGGAAGGGCATTACTTGCTCAGGATCAGGGGTCACTAAAATGTGAGCCTTGTGATGCAGTATAGTTGCAGGCACCTGCTGGCACAATTTCATTTCTTACTCCCTCTCAACATATTTCCCTTTGTTTGTTGCTGTAGCCAATTACCAAACTTGTCACTTACCGGAACTTTGGCCTACAACATGAATAACTTGGGTTCATTAGTTGAGCTGTGAGTCCCCAATTATAAACTTTGCTCAAACTTGTCCATTGTGAGGCTTCAGTTGATAGGCACCCTAAATCAACTTTTGATGCAGTGACATGAGCCAAAATAACCTTGGCAGTGGAGGTCAAATACCATACAATCTTCCCAATATGAAGCTTGAGAAACTGTAAGTTCCTACAGTGAATTTGTGCATTTCAAAATTTCTCTAACTATTCTGATGGCACAGCTGTTAGATGATTCTTCTTGTTGTACAGCAATCTTGCAGGAAATCAATTTGGTGGAAACTTACCCTACTCGATTACAACGATGCCTAATCTTAAGTATTTGTGAGTATTCTTTCATCCAGGATTTGATTTTACCTTGGAATATGTATCATTGGAAGGGATGAATGATTTTTTTCCTTGACGCACGCAGAAACCTTAATCATAACCAACTACAAGGAAACATCACCGATGTATTTTCCAACCTTTATAGTTTATCAGAACTGTAAGTGCTTTGTGGGCGTCGTCTGATGGGTCTTAATTTTGGGTATTAAAAACCCTCATTTTTTGCTATTCCTTGTGTTTTGAGTATCTTTATCTCCCTATCTAATGTAATGCAGGGATCTCTCCTTTAATTCTCTTACTGGTGATCTACCACAAAGTTTCACAGGATTGTCAAGCCTGAAAAGAATGTATGAAATGACGCAGGCCTATTTATTTTTATCTCCTGGACATGCCTCATAGAATGTTTTGCATTAACCCATTTCTTTTCTTCTCAGGTATTTGCAGAACAACCAATTTACTGGTTATATCAATGTCTTAGCCAATCTCCCCCTTGAAAATCTGTGAGTAATCAACTATGAAATTCAATGCGGTTTATTTGCATGCTCAGTACCACATCTCATAACCTGCTTGCCTCTAGGAATGTTGCAAACAACCATTTCACTGGCTGGATTCCTAGTCAGCTTAAGAAGATAAACAGTCTACAGTGAGTTATCTCGAGTTCTTGACATGCAAATGGTAGAGAGCTATGTCTTGCACTAATATGTTTCTTGTGTATAGGACTGATGGAAATTCTTGGAGCACAGGACCAGCGCCACCGCCACCTCCATATACGGCGCCTCCTCCTCCAAACCATTGGAATGGCGCAGGTCAGAATGGTGATGGTTCATCAAGTTCTCGTGGAAGATCTGGGATAGGTGGTGGAGGTGTAGCAGGAATCATTATATCATTGCTGGTTGTTGGATCAGTTATTGCATTTTTTCTGATCAAAAGAAGAAAACGTAAAGCTGCTATGGGAGAACACTTTGAACAGCACCAGCCATTCACCTCCTTCCCTTCAAATGAAGTTAAAGGTCAGTTAACTTGATGACTGTCACACTTGAGATGCTTCCACAGCTTTATCTAATTATGTGAACATCTTCTTATACACATGTTGCAGACATGAAGCCTATCTATGAGTCTACCGCAGTAGACATAGAGTCTTTGTCTTCACCTGCTTCAATTAATCTGAAACCACCTCCGAAGATAGAACGGAACAAATCATTTGATGATGATGATGATTTTTCAAACAAGCCTGTTGCAAAGAGAAGTAATATAACAACACCTATAAAGGCAACTGTTTATTCAGTTGCAGATCTACAGATGGCAACAGATAGCTTCAGCTCCAACAACCTTGTTGGAGAGGGTACTTTTGGACGTGTTTACAGGGCACAGTTCAATGATGGAAAGGTATGCTATATATCTTCATGTCACAATTCCTATGTGTTTCCAAAGGTACACACAAGTTTTCTTGACTTTTGTCTTTAAGGTCTTTGAAACCGACTTTTGTCTTTAAGGTCTTTGAAACCAGGACTAATATCTTTAGTCAGCTGGTTACATACATGTCCACAGTAACCCTTATGTCACTTAATGTATATATTATCATATTAGTGAAAGGTGGCAAATATAAGGAACTAAGAATGATCTATATTTCTGAAGCGGGGTGTTGCTTCGATTTACCTGTTATAATATTTTCCCTGTTACTTTCGAAAGCACTTATGTAGTGAGATACAGAAGTTGAACACTTTAAATATAAGGCACTTACTTTGTTTCCTTTATCTAGGTTCTGGCCATCAAGAAATTAGACAGTACTGTGATGCCGTTTCAATCATCTGATGACTTTGCTGAACTGGTCTCGAACATTTCAAAATTGCACCATCCGAATCTGAATGAGCTTGTGGGCTATTGCATGGAACATGGCCAGCACTTGCTTGTGTATGATTTCCACAGGAATGGATCGCTTCATGATCTACTCCACTTTTCAGATGAGTACAGCAAGCCACTTAGCTGGAACTCTCGTATCAAGATCGCACTCGGGTCTGCCCGTGCACTGGAGTAAGTGGAATTGTGGAAGTAAACTATATATTTTTTCCTTAGTATCTGGATGTATGAATTACGATATTGAATATACGTGCTATTTTGTATTGCACATGATTTTAAATATTGTAGAAATTTCCCTGTCATGTGTGGCTTGACCTAACTGGACAATAAAAGGATCTTGTTTTTTCTCATCCATATGTGGTTGCACAACTTCTTTAGTGGCCTTCGGCATTACTGTTGACCGTATCATGCTATCTATAAATGAGCTGGTAGAATCTTTGCATATAATTTTTTTAGATAATGGATAAAACCATAGACTTTTATTTGGGCATATTTTCTGCTCTTTTCTAGTTCTGTGGATATGCACTAAACATTGTCAAAATACTTCAATGTTTAGACCTTGTTCATTACTTGATATATACTATAACATTTTTTTTCCTTATGAAATATGTAGCTCCTTATAACAACTGAAATATAATTTGTAGGTACCTTCATGAGATATGTTCTCCATCCATAATCCATAAGAATTTCAAGTCATCAAACATTTTGCTGGACTCAGAATTCAATCCACACCTTTCAGATGCTGGACTTGCAAGCTTTATTCCTGATGCTGAATTCCAGGTAATGGTTAATATACTATCATCCATTTCAAGAAGACTGATTGCATAGTTGAGTTAAATGAATTTCAGCACATGGAGAAATCTTTGGTAGTTAAGCTATTAAAAATGAACAGTTTAATGAGTCTATATTAGTTCATGTGTATATATTGTACAATGATGGAAAAGCAAATATTTTTTGTGTCCTCTTGGTTATCTAGTATACATCATCTAAGCAATTCTTACCCAGCCTTTCAGACATTGGCTCATTAACCATCTTCATAATGTTGATCACCAAATAAACTTGTGCAGGCAGCAGAACCAAGTGCCGGATACACTGCCCCAGAAGTGGACATGACCGGTCAGTACACCCTCAAGAGTGATGTCTACAGCTTTGGAGTTGTCATGCTTGAGCTATTGACAGGACGTAGACCGTTTGACAGGTACACTCCCATCATCTGTTTGTAAGCCTTCTTTTAGTTTTAAATTTGGTATTGATGATCAGATATTCCATTGTGCGACTGTTTCCGTTACAGCTCTAGACCCAGGTCAGAGCAGTCACTTGTGCGGTGGGCAACACCCCAGCTGCATGACATCGATGCATTGGACAGGATGGTCGATCCTGCACTCAAGGGTCTATACCCAGCTAAATCTCTATCCCGATTTGCTGATGTCCTTGCCCTCTGTGTCCAGGTAGTAGTTCCATTCATCGTCCATGCAGGATTGTCATAGCATGTCCATCTAAATAAAATCTGAACCTTGTGAATCAAATTCTTGTTGCAGCCTGAACCAGAATTCAGGCCACCAATGTCAGAGGTGGTGCAAGCATTGGTTCGACTTGTGCAGAGGGCCAATATGACGAAGAGAATGCTTGATGGAGATACTTCTCGGCGACCAGATGAACAGGACCAAGATTTCATATGACAAGCTGAACTCGAGCCTTTCAGCTACTCAGATTGTATGCATTTCGTTCGACTAGCGCCCAGCAGAGACACAATCACACAAATGGAAGGAACAGAACTCTGTCAGCTTCGCTAGTTCATAATCACAGGTTTTTCTTGGTAGCAAAGGAGTTGTGCTATATGGTTGATGGTTGTATTGTGTCTACGAGATAGTACCTTGATCTTACACTAATGATATTTTGTTATATTCTTTGGGTAGATTATATGCAAATTCCCCAGATAAACAAAACTACGGTGTCAAGTTTGCCGAATGTTAAAATAATCAAGTACGTAGTCCAATACTGCTGCATCAAATGAAACAAGTTGTGCAGTGGAATATTTATTTTAGTCTATCTATCAACTGCAGGCTAATTTTCGTCCTTGAACTTTCAAAATGACTTTCATCGGTCCTCAAACTACGATTGGAGATGGAAAACTAAATATTCCGATAAAATCATCATTAGTGGGTGATATAAAACCCTAGCCATTAAATGAATTATAATGCATTATTGTAAATGTCTATCAACTCGTAACCAAATTTAGATAAAAAATAATATGTTTTTATCCATAAGTAAAAAAAACAATATGCTTTTATCCATACGCTAAAAAATAATGGAACAATAAATATATAATTGAACTGTATGATATCTGAATTTGAATATGGATTCAAACCATCATATCTATATTTATATTTTAAGGATATTTATTAGATCTATATTTAAATTCATTTTAAAAAAAAGTAGATATAAATATGGGAAGAGGATAAAACCCAGGGCATATATTCGTCACTTGTGTGGCTGTCAATTAAAATTGTATATAACAATGGGTTTAGTGTCTTGTAGCATATTAGTCCAGATTTACAATGTCTTTTGACAAAGACATGTTTTTTTTTTGTGGCGAAGGCTATATTTTTAACGAGATCCTCTGGCAAAATTTTCCAAAAAAAAAAGAGAAAGAACTAGGGTCTAGTGTTATTCTCATGCTTCTTAGTTCACTCGACCAAATACATAATAGGGTCCAGTGTGGAACAATTCCATCCCAGAAATTATGGACAGAACCATCATACTCCTTGCCATCGAACTGAACACTCAGTGGTCAATAAATTAAGTGTGATAGCAATTTAGTTAATAAGTTGATTAATATAAATATATAATATAATTTTGATGTATTTTTTGACGCACTCCCTCAAACATTAAGCCAAAGCCTAAACTAGAAGGCCAAAGCCAATTTAGAGACGTGAGAAAAAAGTTCTCGACTTTAAGAGTCCCTTTAATTATATTCTTTCTAAATTATATGAATAGATATTTTGACAAGAGTATCTTTATATTCTTTCTAGTTTATATGAATAGAGATTTTGATAATACTTCCATTTTTTCCTTTTCTTTAATAAACGAAAGGTTATGTTTGTTCTTTTAAACTATTGCCAAAGTACTGCAGGAGCTGTCCCCATATTGGTGGTAAATTTTTAATAATTTTATAATAGAAACGTATCTAGTGCAAACTAACTTCCCGTGAAAATCCGTGCAAACCACGGTAAAGTTGTATAAATTTACCAAAAAATCACACATGTAGATAATATAATGATACACAACCTTGTAAAATATCTTGTTCAAACATGACTTCGTTTGTGAGATATAAAAATAACAAATTTCTAACAAATCATTTGGATAACTTTCTGGCTTGAATTTTTATTTTTTTATATCTCACAAACGAAGTTGAGTTTGGACAAGATATTTTACAAGGTTGTGTATCATCATATCATTTATATGTATGATTTTTTTGTAAATTTAGACGACATTTTTGCCGTAGTTTGCATGAGTTTTCACAGGAAGTTAGTTTGCACTTGATAATGTTCCCTTTTATAATGGCTTTACATTTTATAATAATATAATAATGGGTTGCACAAGTTTGTAAAAAAAAACAAAACATGAGTGGGCCGGGACCCACCACAGTCATCATCATTAAAAAAAGCGTGGTGGGGAACGTTAAATAGGGAGGGACTCTGCAGAATGGTGCAACCGTGTGCAAGTGGAAACCGGATCAATGCAAAAGCTCATGGACGTACGTGTGGAAGCGGGATAGCTAGATTCTCTTGTTTTTTTTTTTTCTATTTGGAGTAGGATAGGATTCAAAAGTCGTAGTCCTACATATTTGAATAAGGACCATAGTTTCCATATTCAGAGTTAGTTAGGAGAGAATCAGATATATAAAAAGAATAGACTGAAAGTTGTGTACTGCATATATACTACTATATATACAGCATGTTCCTAAAAAAATCATGTGGGTTCCGGTTAGATCAGTGACGCTGGCGTTCAAGCCAGTTCGGTGGCAGGTGTGGCACAACAGATGAAGGGATGGTGACTCGTGTATCGGTACGGTAGGGGTAGCAATGAATTTTGGAAAGAGTTTGAGTATCCGATCGAGCAAAATTTTGCTTCATGTATCCAGTACTACATTTCATTCCATACTTGTCATACTCCATGAATCCATGTGCGGCAAAATAAAACAAAATTATGATTCTAGCGACGGTTTCTATATACTCTGCCTTTTAATGAAGCACGTGCTATAATATTTTTTCTCTTAATGAAACACGTGCCATATTATTAGAGCAGGGAAAATAACCTTTCCATATACGACTGCTCTACCTTGTGTATATAAACCACCCAATAGCGACTACAATTAATTGCGTTCGAGATCAGTTAATTTTCGCCTTGCTTTAGATTAGAAGCTGACTCCTACTACGCAGCACTACTTAAGGTTGAAACAAGATCGAGCATGAATACGAGGAACTTGAACTTGTGTGGTGGCTTTGGGTGCGTGATGATGGTCATACTCATAGCATCATCATTGACACCTGTAGCACAATGTAAGTGTAAATTAAATTTGTCTTTTATTCCACTGAATTCCTTATAGATCTGCACTACGTACTATTATCCTACTTGGTGCTGATGAACACATCTACTGTAGCAGGTCGTCCTCTGGAGCTTGCAAATGTTGGAACTACTACAAGGAGCCGCGCATTTGGACTCACGAATACTACAAGCATTAACGCTACGCACTTGGGAGTAGATGTGAGCGAGGTGGTGGTGAATTTCTGCAGAATAAAACAGTGTGGCAAAGACGTGTGCTACTGCTGCTTGGCTGTACTGCCGAAAAACGTGTGTTACTACAATCTAGATGATTGTAGGGCCGCGTGCCCTTCATGCAATCCTAAGTGCTCGCCATAGTTCATCGCGTGATCATATCAATACACGCGATTAATAATAAATAAATTAATTGGGATCTCTATGCTCAGATCGGCGCGGTTCCGCATAGGAGGGCCTCGACCAGAACGGTGGCGTGCTTAGGCACGTTCGATTAAAAAAATGAGCAAATATTTGTTTGTCCTCTCTTCCATTGGGCACCCACCATAAGCCACGTTTGCCACACTACAGCCGCCTCGGAACAGCAGTTTGTCTCCATCTCCTAATCTCTTCCCTGGCTTCTTCGCTCTTCCAAGCCATAGAACCAAAGCAATTTACTCCATCAAATCCCTTATTCCATTTATCAGTTTAGAATTAGAAAATAGCACCTCTCCGTTTTTCTCCAAACACAGTAAGCTAGCAGCTCGAGCTCCAATAGTGGAGTATTCCTCCTCAAATATCTCTCATTCGTACCAAAACCAGTCCGCAGCATAGTTTGGTCTCGCCTGCAAATAAAATGGCAATTACAGAAGAATCAGATATAGTGTATCTCTATAAATTTGAAGAGGTCAATGTTCCAGTGGACACCAAGGCAATTATTCTTACGGAAGCTAAGTATCTGATTTGGCGGAGCCGTATTTTCAGCCGAGCCTTGGCATTCCGGAGCCAAGCTACGAAGCCGTGTGTCATGGAAACAAAGCCCAGGATAAGACGTACACGTGGCAATCTCTGAGGTATGTATGCACGCCTTTGGCGGTGGAAACAGACACCCAATTTTTTTCCGTTGCGGACGCCCCCTGCCAACTGAGGCCATCAACGCTGACTTGCTGCAGTGCTGTCTGCTCCAGTCCATTGACACCGCCCCTTTTTTTTGGTATATATGGATGTGTAGGTTCTCATGTTCAGTGTTTCAGGAAGACCTTTGCAATTTTTTTGTTGTTTTTTTCATAGCTCATGGAGCTTAGATTGGGTTCTTGTTGTTTTGTCCATAGTTGTGTCTGAATTTGCCCAAACAATTACGATCTTACAATCTTAGATTCTTGTTGGCATGGTAGGCTCCTATGAAATCACACAATGTGTATTTTCTGAGCAATAATCATGGATTTTCTTACTGAGATTTTGTAGTGTTGCACAAAATAGACCTTTTGCCTTTCGATATTTTAGTCTAATCTGCCATTTAGATTTTGTGATATGGACTGCTGGCTGCTATGTTAATATCTGTTAGATCTTTATTGAAATACAGTATATATTTACTTGCGTTGGTGTTCTCTGGCTAGAGTTGCATTTAAGTCAATACTGGATGCTCTTGAATCATCTCTGACTCTTTCACTAGCTGCAGGTTTGATGCTCACTAATATGTTCCTCAACCTCGAGGAGGTCAGAAATTGATTGGTGTTGATGGTAGTCATGCATGTGAGGCACCTGAGGAAATTACTCGCAAAAGGTAGATATATGGCCTGCTTCTGCACGTTCTACTAATGGGCAGTACTCCACTCTTCCATTCCAAGGAAACTCTCAAAGCTATCTTTGATGCTATATATAAAGACTGTCATGCTTTTGTTTACTAAGCAAACTTTAGGCATAGACATACAGGGAGGATGGCGTGACTGCAGATCGGTATGTACCAGTGAAGTTCCAACCCTGTTGCACAATTTTTTTTTAGCAAACTTTAGGTACAGTTGTACTGATATTCTATTGCAGTCATACAGATAAGTTTACTTTCCTGCTACTAATGTTTGCATTCATGGTCTAATGTTTTGCACTCTTATATTACTCTATAATCTGGGAACAAATAATTGGGTCTCATTAATTCTTGGTTGCATGAGACAATAAATGCCTTCATTTCACAGTTCAGTTGCTTAATTGTTTAAAGAGGCCTTTTCACCATCAGAACGCACAACACATCCTGAATATAGGATCAACTTGATTGACAATTTCTTGGTCACCTTATTTTCTTTAACCAACAACATGAATAAACCAGCAAAGGTTAATGTTACCAATTGTATCATATACTAATGGAACTACAAACAATAGCAGTGGGTACTCACCAGAGGAGCATTTTAAGGTTGACAGAAAATTTTTGCCAATGCGCTCAAGACAAGAAATAGTCTTCAGTGATGAATACAAGCCAGTTGGCAAGCCGATCAAGAAAGTCAAGGCAGAGCTGTGTGTGTTTCCAATGTACAACCTTGCCGTACATTTGATTTCGATAGCTTGAGCTTCAGTTTGTAACCTTCAGCATATTAGTCAAAATATAGTGATGCTCTATTGTTCATTTTTTTGTACAATAGTTTTGCCAGTACTAAACCTTCTGATAAGCTCCATACATGGATATTTTCTCTCACGTAATTGGTTACTGTTACAGTTACTCAACTCTTGAAAAACGGGCAATGAACTATATTCATACTTACACAAGGGGAGGGGAGGTTGTGTACCTTGATGATATCCCTATTCCCATGTGCTGCTTGCATGAAGCATTTATCCACATCACATGCCCTCAAGCTCATTTTTTTTGGTGGCACATGCCTTTATGCTCTCTCTCTCTCTCTCTCTCTCTCTCTCTCTCTCTCTCTCTCTCTCTCTCTCTCTCGGTATGCAACATCCATTTAAGGTTTGACTATACATTATGTTGTAAACTAAATGCGTTCGTATTTTTCATTTTTATTAAAAAATACATACATAAATACACTACTACATAGCCTTTTCATCAGTAAAAAGAAAAAGGTAAATCAATTGAATACCCTTGATTCAAGTGGGTCTGCCAGAAACACACCCCGGCAACGCACCTAGCAGCCCAGCGCGACAGGGCCCAGTTGGCCAGCCCTGGACGTAGGTATCCAAAGGCAAACGGCAAGCCCATGGGCTTGGCCTTTCGGCCTTCGGCCTTTGGCCTTCATGAACTTGCTGCAACAGCACAGCTGGAGCCAAGTCTTTTTTTAGGGAAAGATTGGTTTTTGGCCTTTGCACTCTACGTCGTCGTTCTCGGCTTCTTACTTCACATTCTCAGTCGGTGCACTGCTCATCACCTCATCCCTGCGGCTACGGCAATTGATGGATATAAGGATCCGATTTCTTGATTTTTAGACTCCGTCAATCCCCACTTTATTGCTTGCATTTTAGAAAAGTACATCATACTTTTTTACTTTTATTTTATATATAGCTTCCTAATCCCAATTGATGAATAAGGATAGGTCAACTTTTTCTGTCGTTTAGTTATATAATTTAAGAGTGTTTTAACGAGGTAAATTCAAAATTCACTTACTATATATCGCTTCTAAAAAATTTAAGAACGTTGAGGTTTTCAAATTTTGGAGTTCAATAGAGTTGCTACGTTGATTGTAATGCAACATTACTAAACGATCTTGCTAGTGAGAATAATAGGCAAATCTGAGAAAAGACGTGGCCACCCAGCCAACGGGGATGTCATGGTGGCGCCGGCTGAGGGCGACGCCAAGATTGTTGTCACGCACCATGGCACTAGGATTGTCGCCGACGCGCTGCTGGAAACCGTCTAGGGGTAAAATAGACGGTTTTGAAAAATTCAAGGAGTAAATTAGACCGTTTCATAGTTTGAGGTTATGCAATCCACCCCCATGTTTAGGGAAGGGTATGGGGAGGGGGGTTTGAAGTAGACTTTTTCTAAAATGTCGCCTTCTCCAACAAACTACGCAACAATGAGCCGGGCGCCGAAGCTCGACGTGACCCTCGGCATTGCCGCCGCCATCCACGGCGGACTAGGACGCCACACGCGGGAGGCCCGGCGGCCGGGCGCGGGTGTAGCGGCGGCTCCGCCCCGCCATGGCCGCTTCATGGAGGCGCATAGGGAGCCCTTTGCGCCCGGCCAGCCCGTCGATCTCCACCGCGGCCGCCTCGGGACCGTGTGGGAGCCTGGGCCGGCGGGCGCTTCGGGAGCTCCGCCCCTGCCGCGGCCACACAGGGCGCGCGGAGCCCCCCCCAGACGGCAACCTGGGCGCTGCTGGAGGAGCCATGCTGCCTGGGCGCTAGCGAGCTCCGTCGCTGCTGCCTCGGTGCGCGCGAAAGCCCGGCGGTGGGGCCGGCACCATCGGTCGCGGCGGGCGGGTCCCTGGGCGCCGTCATCGCCCGGGTCCCACCGGCGAGGGTCTCTCAAAGGGAGTTCGTGGAGCAAACGGACCGACAAGTGGAGGATCGTCCCTGGGCGGAGGAAGAAGAGAGAAGCGCCAAATGATTTGCGTCCGTAGTGAGAGACGACGCATCTTTGCCTATTGGCCTAGTTGGTAGGCAAAATGCATACTCCGACTGCGTCTTCCGTTGGAGCTCGACTTTTTCACCTAAAATCATTTGCCAGCATTATTTTCCTCAAGGCGAATTTGGCTGTGGGACATCGACAAAACGTATAATTTGCTAGCACACACCGCAACGACGAGAATTTGTCAGAACACACTGCAAATTTATAGTCATTTGCCAAAACACACCGCACTGAATATTTTACTCATTTCTTGGTTTCAAGGAGAGAGAAGGCCAGAGAAATGTCCAAACTGAAACGACCCACGGTTTCCTCGAAGGGAAATCCACAGAGTACTTCGAATACAGTTGATACCATAGTTCATACATCACGAAAGATACAAATTACAGAGTATTACAACACTTGTAACACGCCTAAGTACATTGTATCCTAGCGATAAACACACACACGGATCAACATCAGAGTAGACGTAGCGTCTTAGCGGGTGAAGGCTCCTCCTTCACGAAGAATCATCAGAGTTGGGGTAGAGTATCAGCGGGCATAGACTTGATCTCCTTAACCAAACTTGAGTGTAGGAACGGGACCACCTAATTCTTCCAAACTCCATTATCGTCGTAGTCCTCCTCGGGTACCAAACCTGCTCAACTCTATCAAGACGATTTGTATCGCCACGGGCTCCCACCCTATGCTTTGCCTTGCTATGTGGTAAGTGGAATGCAAGGGTAGAGAGAAAAAAAGGCCTATATTTGGTCAGTAGTTTTCCTATGCCAGTTCATAATGTAAATATAATATAGTTCATCAAGTTTTAACCCATCTCATCCACACATCCATCCATCCCATCCACATCCACATCCATGTCCACACATCTCACCACTCTCTCTCTCTAGTCGGCAAGGAAGACTCCCGCTCCTCCTTGCCTCCTCAACGGCCTAAGCCGGAATCCAACAACACCGGGGGGAGAAGAGAAAAGGACTCCACTCACTATAACGAATGAGGGTACTCGTAGGGGAATGTCCGCACGGGGACACGGCTATACGTATAGATTTAGTAACTCTGCAGAGCTTGTACACCTGAACCACAAGATCGCCATCATCGACGATGCCTCGTCTAGGCCGATACCAAGCCGCCGCCTAACCGGCCCGATGCCACTCTACCACTCAGCTCTGGGCACCCCGAGATCCACCGGCAGACGCCGAGACTGTGAGACGTGGTACCGGATCCCAGTGGATACCACGCTGTCTCGGGAGGGTGTGGGTCTCGCACCCGTACCTCCCTACACTATCACCTATCAACCTAGTAGTAGCAAAGGGGGGCCAGCTAGTCGTCATGTCGGACCCCGCCCATTCGAGAGGCAGTGGTGTGCACGAAAGAGTCCCATGAGCCGCATACTCGCCCAATCAGTCCTTAGAGGGACCGACCGGACAGATATCTTCACAAGGGGGCTCGACGCCTACATTGCCTCGACGGCACCCTCCATTCCGAGGATTCGTCCCCACAAAGGCACTCCTCCCCGGAATCTACTCACATCACATGTACCCGCCACGGTACTCTCTCACATAGGGAGTGCCCAGATCACACTCCACCGGCAAGACTGGTCCCCTGACTCGTCGTAGATCCTGCCCAGTCGACACAACCCTCACCACACACCCAAGACACACGCCAAGATCTCTCCCACGCTATCCCCAGTTATCCAGTTCATGGCACCACGTGCCTTAGCCACACACAAGCATGTATGAGTAAAGTGTAAGTGTGTAGCAAGTGGCATGAAGTAAGCGAGTGTCTATTCTAGCAAATGGGTGTGCGGGGGAAAGGTTGCGTCAAGGTAATGGCTTATCAAGCAATCTACCATGCATCCTATCACATTCATTTGCATAGAGTAAAGCACTAGCAGCTACATATTGCATGTCTAATAGGATTCTACGAGGTTGGGTGGGACGTGGCACCTGTTTATAGCAATCCATAGTCATCCTCATCTGGTTGCCCTTCGCGTCTCCTCCCTCCAGCGGACCTCCGATCCGTCCAACGTTACCGTGATGCAACTTCCTCGTTAAAGCAACAAACAAGGCAATAGAGCAATCAATCCCTAACCAAATTCCAATATCCCCGAAAAGGGCAACAAGATACAAAAGGAACCAAATAACTCAGAATAAACACTGAAAAGACTTAGCCCTCGTGGAGAGTGTCCGATCCTTGGGCTCATATAAATAGAAGTGGTTGCCTGCTAAGCACAAGCCCTGGATCACGACCATGGTATAGCCAGCACCTCCCCGGGTCAATCGTGTCGACACATGCACGGCTTCAAAAGAAGAGGCCTTGATCCTAGCTTAACTTAACCAAACACCACGGTTGCGACCTCCCGATCCCGACGTCATGGAAATTGGCGGAACCCGGAGGATCACAAGTAGGAGAGAAAAAGGGAAATAGAAACAAAGCAGGGGTTTGGCCCTTGCGGCCTTTAACCCACAAGTCACAACTATCGTATAGGATTTCGAGTAAGAACAATTAACACGAAATAGAGGAATTGTGGCTTGGTTCCAACTCCTTGGCTTACCCGTCATGGTAGCGACGGTAGCAAAAGAGATTGGAATATGAACAATGTAAGAGCGGCTCACAGTCCTCCTCTCGATCCGCACGACACAACAACGTCGGGAGCCGAGAAGAGAGTAGCACACAAGGGGATATAGGAGAGTTAGTTGGGCATGTCCATGTCGCGGCCTCGGTCACATCCTCGACAAGGATGGTGTTCCAACGGTCGATCGGGTCGACTCGCATGGGTCCGAGAACAGTACACAGACCATAGCTTCGCTAACTAGAAGAGATAATCCGGTCTTTGATCCAATCGTCATGACTAAGACGGATCGAACGTAACGGGCTAGCGGGAGGAACGGAAGGTAAACGAAAGAGAAGGAGCGGTGGTCTACTCCTTCCAATGCACATGTCACGACAAAAAGGCAGGGCATCGAAGAGGAGCGATGCACAAGAGAGTACAAGTGCCTAATCCGCTTGTAGGGTACCTTGACCAAGGTGCACTAGATGCACTAAGACGTTCCCCGGATTCTTGGTGGTGCGGTTGTCACCGCGAAGACCCAGGGAGTGTCACGGTCTCAATAGGTACTGGCATACAAGAGGGCTAAGCACCAAGGAACAATTAGAGGGAAGTAAAAGGAGGTTCCCTCTTCCCTTGATCCACTCGCCACGGCAGTCGACGAGAATCAAAGGAGTGGGATCAAGAGAGCAATAATAGAACACCGATGAACTCGATCAAACACCAAATGGGATTTCGGTTCCACAGTACTTCGGTCCTCTTGACATGGCAATAGTCAATGATCAAAGTACTCGGAGTCAAGAGAGTCAATCCACGCCTTACTGAACTAGCGAGGATCGAAAGGATAAAGAGAGAAGAAAGGCCCCGCACTCTTCTCGACCCACTCGTCATGGCAAGGGACGGTGGTCGGAAGAAAAGAGACGAACGTCCCGCACGGTTCCTTGATCCCCACCAACTCGTAGGGCACCACGACCTCCGTGCAACCAAAGCGGCAAAAGCTATCCCTTAGGTTCATAGTGATGCGGTTGTCATCACGAGAACTGGGGAATGCTTCGGTCTCGGTGGTGCAAGCATACAAGGTGATAAGGGAAAGGGTAAAGAAGGAAAAGGAAGAGAAAGAGGTAGAGCCCAATGGTCATGGCGAGGTAAATCGCGCCATAAGCTCCACCCACACGAGTCGGCACCGTTGTTCCACGAGGGTCGCTCCTAATCGGCTCCCCCGGACTAGGTCGCGGAGGCTTGAAGGGGGTACGGGTGAGAACCGCGTCAAGTCCCCGACGACCGCGTCCCTAGGATCGAATAGGATCGCTACGATCGTAGTACTACGGAGCTAACTAAAACACGAGAGATGGGAGCCCGTTCGGCGTCACGACCATAGCGAGAGGAACCCGCGATCGCACGTTCGAACGTGCCGCTCTCTCAACCGGCTCGAAGGCTCGGTCCACAGATCACACCATACTTTCACATGAACCACACGACAACGGTTACACGGAGAGCACATATCCAAACACGAGAGGGAATAGACCGCGCCAAGGCTCGGCACAAAGCGTGCATGTATATTGATGAAATGCGACATCGAGTAAATGACATGAGTTATGCCGACGTCGAGGTTGGCGTCGTCGGCGGTTTCAAAGTTGGACCTTGTCGGAGAAGAAGGGCAAGGGGCGGGCGGGGGCTTCACGGAGCGATGTCGGAAGTGCCGGGAGGGCGGCGGTCGGCCGTGGCCTGTTGTAGCCACGTTCGCCACCTCCGGCCGACTGTGGCCAGCCAAGCCCAGCCTGCAGCCAGCTCTGGCCAACTCTGGCCAGCTGTAACTGGCTGTGGCTGGCCCTGGCCTGCACCTGGTGGCCACGGGTGGCTGCAGCCTAGCCAGCAGTGGCCATGGCTGGCCAGTGGTGGCAGTGGGTGGCCGGGAGGTAGTCGGAGCTCCGGCGGATGGCGCGGTGACACCGGGACTCTCCTGCGGAGTGGGGAAGCAGCCGCACGGCGGCGGTTTCAGTCATGGCGCTCACCGCAGCAAGCGAAAGGGGGAAGCTTGGGCTGGGGAAGGCTTACCGGTGTGGCGGGGGGTGCTCCGGCGAGGTGGAGGGTGCTGTTAGTGCAATCGATCTGTGTGTGTGGCGCCATTAAGCCTTGATGTTTGTCGGCCTTAGCCTTGGCGGTGCTGGAAGCTGGGCGAGAGGTGGAGGTCGGCCCAGGCGTGGACGAGAAGGAGGAGACCCGAGGCCATGTGAGGGGAGAGAACCGCAGTGACGTCGTCGCGCACAGCCAGGAGCTCGGTAGCCCACGACTCAGCGGCGCAGCTGGCGCGAGAAGCGCCTTGGTGTGGCGTCTTGGCGCGACCAGCGTCGCGGTTCAGCGTGGCTAGGGCGCAGGTGACGGCGGACGGTGGCGACATCTTTGGCGTTGCGTGGCTGGTTGAACTGAGGCGAGGTCGAGGTGGAGCGGGCTGGCGGCGCGCAATGTAGCTTGGCGCACGGCACCCGGGTCAGCGGGTGCACTTCAGCAGCGGCCGCGAGCTGCGGCGCGGCGGAAGCCCGCGCGGCATTATTATGGCGCGCGCTGGCGCTGCTAGTTGGCGGGACGGCCGTGTGCTCAGCAGCAGCATACGGAGCTGTGTCGCGGGCGGCCTCAGTGGAGCACGACGCGCCTGGCGAGGCGCCTTGCAGCCCAGGGTGGAGGCGCGGGAGAGGAGCAAATCAAGGCGATGGCGGCGACTGCACCGGGCCGGAGGCGAAGGGGGAGCGAGTGGCGGCGAGTGGAAGGAAGAACCGGGAGCGGTGGCGGCCGGCTATGGCTTTTATAGGCCTTGGTTACCCCAGGGTTCGGCGGCACGGACGGCGATGCCTGGCGGCGTCCGTACCACCTGGGACACGCTGGCGCGCAGACGGCCCGACGCCGAGAACGCGAGGCGCGGCTTGCCACTAGCGGCGCGCGGCCTCCGGGGCGCCCGCCCCGCTAGGGTTGGAGGGAGGCGCGCTGGCCGGGCCGTGTGGGCCTTGGCGACCGGAGGAGGGGGCAGGCGAGGCCCAGGTGGGGAGGGGAGGCTTCGGGGCTGCGCAGCCTGCGTGAGGTAATAGGGGGCGCCGGTTGGGCTTGGCGGCCCGCAGGATACGGGAGGAGGCAAGCCGGGCCTGCCCGTGCGGGAGTTAGGGGAGAGGAGGGGCATGGTCGGGCCTACCGACCGGCTTGTGGCCCGCTTAGGAGAAGTGGTGGGTTGGTTTGGTTGGAGAAAGGAAAATGATTTTCCTTTCCCAAGTCTATTCCTTTTTCCATTATTGCTAGAGGCATTCGAAATGAATTAAGGAGTGGCTTTAGGAATATTTTGCTATGGGTTTGAGGGAGGAGTTACTCGACTAAGGGTTTACGAGAGGGGGGGACATGGGATTTTGGGATAAAACAAGAAAAAGGATTTTTCCTTCTCATCCACAGAGATATGTCCTTCATATCTTGGCAAAGAATTTGGAGGTGAATTCAAGGGAAAATTAAGAGGGAGTTTCCATGGAGATTCAGAGGGGAAAAAAATGAAAAAGGGTGGAAAAAGGATTTCTTTCCTTCCTGTGGCTTGATTTGAGGAGGATTGAGAAAAAGGATTTCGGAGAAATCTTGCTATGGACTCGTGCACTCCAAACATCAAATAGACACAAACCCAAATTCATCACAAGAACCGAGGCACACTCCTACAGTCATATCTATATGAAAGCGATGATTTGCTAACTAAATCCTCCTGCGTTTGACCTAGTCGGTCCTAACAACTACATGCTCCACACATTGCAGGAAAAATTTTAAAAATTTCGGATTTTTGGTGTTCTGAAAACACGGGATGTTACACAAACTACCCTCATCTTCAACCTCTGTCTGTTCACTGCTTATTTGCCGTAACACACCCGCCGCCGCCGACTTGGTGGAGTGGAGCCGACTGTGGAAAAAGCAAGCAAAGCAACTGCAAGATTAGACAGAGGCTTCCTGTACATGCTCCCATACGTGGCTACAAACCTGATCCTAGCTCCTGTGGAGTGGAGCCGTCCATGGCGCCATCCCCGCAGCTGCAGAGGTCGCCGATTTGTCCAAGCCTAAGCTCAAATCAAAGATTTGCCGGGGCGGGCATGGAGGGCGGCGGCCTTGCCGGGCAGCCGGGGCCTCCTCGCTGGGGATGGGCGCACGGCCTTGCCGGGGACAGCGGCGCAGCTTGGCCGGGCGCCGAAGTCTGACCGGCGCCATCGCGTCAGCAGCGGGCCATGTGGCGGTGCGAGGCACAAGCCGCCGCAGGTCGTGGCGGGTATGGCACGGCCGGCGACCTGGCACGACGGAGTGGGCGGGCAGCAGCTCGTGGAGCAGCAGGGTGGAGCGGCGGCCTCTACTCGCCGCCGGAGCCCGGAGCTCGGCGGGGAGCCGGGCAAGCGGCCTCTTCATGGCGTGCCTCCCCGACACGCTGACCGGGCCGCAGCCGCAGTGGGCGGGCGAGACCGCCGCTCGCGGGCTCCTGCCAGAGCCAGGCCGGCACGCCTCTCCGAGCTGGGTGGGAACGGCTCTCGAATCGGAGCCCGCAGGTGGCGCCCATGGCGGTTTCTCCTCGGCGCGGGCGGCGCTGGGCTGGGCCGGAGCTTCGCAGTGCGGGCAAGCAAGACGAAGCGCCGACGGGTTCTGCGGCCTCGCCGGAGCCTGTAGGCGTGCGGCCGTGGGTACTGTACGGGTGGCGGTGAGTCAACGGTGCTGCCAGCGCCGCCACGAGCTGCTGTGCCCTCGTGCCTCGCGCCGGTAGCGTGGGGAGGAAGGTGCGATCGCAGTGCCGGCGTGAGGTTGAAGACAGGGGCAAAAAAGACATTTCTCATGCCTTCTCTCTCCTTCAAACCGAGAAATAAATAAAATATTCAGTGCGGTGTCCTACAGCAAACAACCACAAATTTGCGGTGTCTTCTGGCAAACACTCGTCGTTGCGGTGTGTGCCAGCTAAATACGTTTTTTTTAGATGTCCCATAGCAAAATTCACCTTTCCTCAATGAAGATGATAATTGAGTTGATAACAAGAAGGCAAATAATTCCAAGAAAATCCCCTCCCAGTCAGGACCTTGGCTCTGAACAAAGAGGTAGATGAAGATATTGAAGTTTTACATCATGTGGCTGATACTGAAATTAGTATTCCAGACAACATTTTTTCCATGACTTGTCGAGCAAATCAGAAGTCAAAGACCAGAGTTTAAATGTCATAGAACCTACACTGCCATTCACTAAGAGCAACGCCATGAGTAGCCCATGACTGCCGCTGCCTCCATCACCTAGGACAAAAGGATTCCACATGAAGCTGAGGAATTTCAGGTCCTTGTTCTCGTGCCATGCCAGGAACATACATAAAAGGAAAAGGAATCACGGGAAAAAATATAATAGGAATTCATAATGCAAATAATGGGGATCCAAAATGGTGAACTCACAGTATATAGTAATATAGTATCAGGCAGCTGCAGCCTGCAGGCGTTCTTTAGCATCTGACGACGAAGCCCGCCTTGAGCTGTATCCGCACAATGCGTACGTACATGAGGAATCAAGGAATATGATTTTTGCAGGCTGTCCAGTCCAAAGTCCAAACCAAACGGTCTCGCCCTCACGACACTCACTGCCTCCGCCTCGCCAAGTCCGCCGCCTCCCACTCCTCTCCTCTCCAGCTCTCCTCCCAGCTCCCCCTCCTCCGGTGAGTAGCCCCATCCGCTTCTCTCTCTATCTCGAGCCAACCGGAGTCCCTTGCAGCCTTGCAGGTTCACACTGCGTTTCTGTCTAATCACGCGGCCAGCGCGCGATCCGGTTCCGTATGGGGGGATGGGGGCATGGGGTGACTAGCGCCGTGCACGGTGACCCTTCTCATTTACTAGTAAACTGGCAGCGGAAATGGGGGATATCTTAGAGCTTTAAGGCTTCACAAGCATCGGAGATTTCTAATTGGTCCGAGACGAGATTGGAGCAGGCTGCGATTATTGGGCGCAGCAGTATGGTGAAACCGTGGCGTAGAGACTGGACGAGATAGTGTAGAGTGTAGAACCTAGAGGGGATATGCTGCTTGTTTAATCCGAGATGGTGGTGCCACGAAATTGTCTAGAACGAAGTCAGGATCATGCCAGTTTTTTTTCTCTCTCTGCTTCGTTATTTAATCCATCAATTGTTCTCAGCATAGAATAACTTCATTAGTATTTAGCAACCCGTGCCTCCTCTTGAATTTGCAGTACTCTGCCTGTGCCTATTGGCTGAAGCAGAGCTAACCACACTTTATCAAGAGTTGCTTCAACATGGACACTGGCTGCCTGTCATCTATGAACATTACTGGAGCTAGCCAAGCAAGACCTTTTGCGGGACAACTTCCTTCTCAGGGATGTTTTGCAAGTACTCACCATACGAGCTTTGCCGTGAAAAATCTTGTCTTAAAGAGTAAAGGAAGGAGATCACATTGTAGACATGCTGCCTTGCAGGTCATCCTTTTGTTTTTCACCTTTTCCATATTTCCAATGTGTTTCTTGTGAACTCATAATTGATTGCCTTTTCTACAAGGATTTTCCAAGATCTCCACTAGAAAGCATAATAATGTATTTGGAGGCTGGACAGCTCTCTTCATTTTTTAAGAAACAGCAAACGCCCCAATAAATCGTTGCAGGCCATGATTGCTGGTGCAGGTCTGACGTAATTCATGATTAATGTTTTCACAGATGTTATTTTCATTTGTGAGTTGGGGAGCTTCGAGGGAAACTCTAATTGGCTGTTAGCTTTATTAACTTATGATGTCACTCTTGCAGGATTGGCTAGTCTATCAACGGCGAAGTATCTGGCAGATGCCGGCCATAAACCCGAGGCAAGAGATGTTTTGGGCGGAAAGGCCTGACAGACACTTGCATGACTGTTTACCACTCTCTGAATTGCTCTCATTCACTGTTTTCATCATTTATTCCTTTATCATTCTTTTTTTTTTTATGCATTGGTAGGTAGCTGCTTGGAAGGATGAAGATGGAGATTGGTACGAGACTGGGCTTCATATCTTTTGTAAGTTACAGTTCTGGTCCTTGACATTCTCTTCATGATATTTGATGTTCTTGATTATTTCTTTTAGGGAAAAAAATATAGTTAATACGATGGTTTCTACACATATTAAAAACTGCCGAGGCATGCTATCGCACAAACTTCTAAGAACTCTTTCTTTGTATCATGCTTTTATTTTTTCTAATGTTGAAGGAGTTTCTTTCCAGGACAATTTTTAAATGTCTGTGCAAAATCATTATTGAGAAAGGAATTTTGTTAAGTTACTAGTAGTCGCAAATAGACTGAAAAGTTTGCAGACTACATACAGCACCACATGTTTCAATGTTATATAAACCATGTTGGCCGATAGACCATCGTATCCATAATGCCATAGTTGAATATATGTTCTTCTGTCCACACGAGCATTGAATTGCTACCATTCCCTTCCTTATGACACTCTTCGATATGCATGTGTATGTAACCATGTATTTTGGATTTTTGGTTTAAGTTGGAGCTTATCCCGCCAAATAAACCAGGAGAGTTCAGCTGGTTTGATTTCCCAGAACCAGAAACTTTGCCAGCACCTGTAAACGGTAAGTTATACACAAAGTTGGAGTTATTGCAGCAGGTTCTTTCATTTTGCTAATGTATGGACATTATTAGGGGGTTTATTAGTGGCAATAATAATACTACGTCAGTACCGTTGAGCTTAACTCTGCCAATGATGCCATACTATGATTCACTATTGTGCTTTTAACAGGGATAAGGGCCATACTGAGAAACAGTGAAATCCTTACCTGCCAGAGAAGGTGAAGTTTGCAATTGGACTTCTGCCAGCAATGGTTGGTGGTCAACCTTATGTTGAAGCTCAAGAGGGCTTAACCATTTCAGAATGGATGAAAAAGCAGGTATGAGTTAAATATGCTGATTAGACTAGTATCTGTGTAGAAGACGTTTTGCCATTTCATCAATATAGAGAGCTTGTATTTTGCCAGTAATTTTCCTTTCTTGTCATATCTTCTGGAAGGAGCATAGTTAGATCCATAAACAAAATTGCTTCATATTATTGGATGTAAACGCCTTTCTGTGCAAATTTAGGCTGAGCAATGCAATGCTTATAGTTGCATTGACTGTTCCAATGAAGTCCAGCGATTTTCATCCCTTTAGGTCCAGCAGTGTAGCAGAAAAGGGGGAAAAAACACAAAGCTTTTTTTTGGTGGGTGCTGACTGATATACACATACAGTGTGCTTCAGATTTGGTTTTAGTTGCCATTTGGAATACAGATGGTAATATATCCTTCGATTGTTTATGGGGCCATGTGGTGCCTGACACAATTATTTGATCAGCACAGGGTGTTCCTGATTGGGTGAACAATGATAAGGTACTCAATTTCATAAATCCTGATGAGCTATCTATGCAGTGTATTTTGATTGCGGAACCAATTTCTTCAGGTATAGTCGTCACTCTATTTAATTTTGCAATATATTACTTGCCTGTTCTGTTTGGAGAAATAGCTTACATATTTTGAGTCTTATTTTCTTGTCTATATTCTTTCTTTTTACTTGAGAAAATTCTAATATGTACTTGCACCATTAAGATGCCTTGTGGCCTTGTGGGTCTTTTGAAAAGATTACTTTGTGTAAATGCGCAGGAGAAGCATGGTTCCAAAACGGCATTCTTGGATGGTAATCCGGCTGAAAGGCTATGCATGCCATTGTTGATCACATTCGGTCTAGGGGTGGACAGGTCCGCCTGAATTCTCGTATTCAAAAGATAGAACTGAATCCTGATGGAACTGTAAAACACTTTGCACTTAGCGATGGAACTCAAATAACTGGAGATGCTTATGTTTGTGCAACATCAGGTTGATTTTTTCGTTTAAAAAAAAAAAAAAAAAAAAAAAAAAAAAAAAAAAAAAAAAAAAAACACCAGGTGTGATTTTGTTTCCAGTAAACCTTGTTTCCTGTGCATCTATTCAATTTAACTGACTATTCTTTGTATTTAGTTGACATCTTCAAGCTTCTTGTACCTCAACAGTGGAGTGAAATTACTTATTTCAAGAAGCCGGAGAAGTTGGTGGGAGTTCCTGTTATCAATGTTCATATATGGTTAGTTGATTCATATATTTGGTTCTGAATTGGGAATGACTTGATTCGCTTGTCTGGTTTATGCTTGTTCTTCAAGACATTTCTGAAGCTTTGCTGAGAGTTTCTGTTGTTTTGAATACTGGTTTGACAGAAATCTGAAAAACACATATGACCACCTTCTTTTCAGCAGGTACCTCTCCTGGCTGTAGTTAATGCATTTTTTTGTGCATTAAATCTTGATTATGATTATTTATCAAAATATTTTCTGTGCTATTGTGGTTGAATGTCCATGCTGCATTCGGAAAGCTTTGCGCCCAGTCCATAGTGCAGGTAAATACTCACCATGGTCCTGGTTGTACATAAAAGCATCAGATTGTTGTGTTGTTGGATTCATTTCGGTATGATACATGTTTTGCATCTAATAAATTAACATTCACTGCTTTCAGGATTATAGCAGGCTCGTTCTCAGGAGCCAGAAAAGCCTACAATCCAAAGAAGTCCCCGTACCATCTTAGTTGTAGTTAGTTTAGCTATCGTCATCCCCACTGGGTGCCATCTTATCGCCTATTTCATGGGAACCCACCAAATGGTGATGTTGGAGACACCTGTTATGGTCCTTTGACAATTCCTTAGAATTCAATTGTGGCTGTAGTTGATATCATATTGGGAAAAAGCGAAATATGTGTAAAAGGACCTGCATAGCAATTGTTAGACCTTTGGGAAAGCAAAAGCAATAAAGAGATCTCAGATGGATATTGTGCTGTGGCACTTTCAGATGGTGGTTCCTATCAGTCGGTTAATCCATCCCACATGGGAAGAATTGTCCATTGTGCTTGAAGTAAGCTTAGTCAGCAAACGTTTGGTGGTCCCTGCTCCCTGAACCCTGAACTTTATCAGGAGAGCTGCTGTAGCCGTCAGCCAGTCACTGAACGTAGACAATGCCGAAGCTGTGTGCCGTTTATCTTGTTGGGCATGCTATATTTGCCAAGTTGCAGTTATCAAGCACAGGGAGGTGCGAAATGCACTTTGGCGGTCAAGATATTTTTGCTTGGATTCCTGGCGTCTCAATAATTGTCCTTTTGAACCCAGATATTATCACTGGTCATGTTCCTCTTATCTGTTTGTACTGGTACTACTACATACAGTAGGAGTGTTTATTATCTGGCATCCCGATGTGTGCCTCTGATGTTACGTCTGCCTGAATGAAGTGGTGTAAATGGACCATGAAAGCATCAGAACAATATACCTTTTCTTGTTAGATTTGTATTGCTAAAGAATCATTTGTTGACGGCTTAGGATATATTATAAAAGAATAAAGTAAAAATGGGCAGATTATTCAGAGAGCCATACATACGACAGCAGGACAAGACGGGCGCTGAAGATAAACATCTCCAGGGGCTGTGATGATCCATCCGATGCCATGCGCCCATAGCTTCGTTCTCGTTCCTCCGGTTGCAGGGCAGGACAAGGCGGCGGCGGGTCCCAGGCGCAGATCTTTCTCGCTACCCTTTCCCTTTTCCGGCGGCAAAAGAGAGAGACTTCGAACGAACGAAGAGAGGCCAACAAATATCTGAGGCCCGATATTTTCCCTGCCCCTGCCACGTGTCGGCCAGCCACGTGGAAAAGCGCCGGCACGTAGGCGTAAAGCTCCCGTCCAAGGCCCCGGCCGGGTGCCGATCCCCTCCTCTTCAATCCTGGCTATATCGCCGTCCTTGCGTCTCATTTCAATGGCCGTTCTCTCCTCTGCGGGTTGCGGTTGCGGCTATATACCTCCCTCTCTGTCCTCTTCTGTTCTTCCACGTTTCTCCTCAGCCTGAGCCAAATCTAGGGGCTTCCTTCATCTGCTGTCCGAGGGTGGTTTGATTTTTTAGGGGGTAATTGCGGTCAAGAGCTAACCTGAATTCTGCCGAAAATTGCCGCGGCAGTTCTTGCCTAGGAGTAGTTGGCTTCTGATCCTTGGGGGTTTCTTGGTTCTTGAGTTCTGATCTTCTACAGGTTTGTCTCTCTCAATCCGTAATCATCCGGCATCTAGGAATTGCAGACTAATTTGCTTATTTGGTCGTCTTAGTTTGCTTATTTGTTCGTCGTCTTCCTTTCTCCAGCCTGGTTAAAATATCGAAAGAGGGATTCTCTTTTTTCTGTTCATCGAGGAAGCAGGGAAGACAAGAATTGTTGCATCTGATAAAGTTCGGGTGAAATACAAGCAAATCCTTGGAATTTGCATCTGTTTGCTGGTTCTTTTCTGATTCAAAGAAGCCAATGGGGGATGTGTCCTTGAAACGACCTATTAAAGCTGAGCCAACTGCCGGTGGCATTGCCAAGGTACGATTTTTTTTCTATATCTGTCAGTTCTTTAGTCTGTGTAATTTCCTGACTTTGCCCTGAGCTGTTGTGTATACATAATAACCATGATCCATTGATCCCCTTACTCTTAGCAATATATTTTTCTTACTTCATTTTATTATCAATTCCTATACACAGTAAACAAGAGTTTTATTTATTCTTTGACAGGGGAATCCAGTTCTGGACACGATGTCAGCCGGGTGGACAGATGAGAGGCACATGCTCTATATAAGCTCTATGGAGGCTTCATTTGTCGATCAACTGTACAATCATGGAAACCATCCGCACGCTGCAAATGGCACTGGCTTCAAGGTTCTCCGCAGGGGTGTGTGGGAGTACATCAAGTATGAGAAGACTAATGCCCCTGTGCGAAGTGGGGCTAAATGCTGCGTTCCTGCAAATCCTTGGATCCAGCATTTCAGACCACGTGATTGCGGTAGTAACGCACAAAGTGATGGTCTCGAGGCTTCAGTTGGCGATGATGAATCAGGTACTCAGTCAAACCGGAAGAGCCTTTCTGTGTCTCGTGGAAGGGAATGGGACGCTAGTAAGGGAGAACGACCCCAGATTCTTCATGAAAGTACAGGTGACTAACTTCATTTTTATTGCATTGGTATATTTTGGTTAAATGCTCAAACTCTGCTGTAGTTGTCTGAACATCTTTTCTTATATCTGAACATTGTTGTTACTGAGCATCACAGCCCAGGTATAAAGTGTCCTAATTAGCTATGCAGTTAGTTATTAATTCAATGCAATTCATCCATGATTGTTCTCCATGACACATACTTAGATTGTACAATTGCTGCCATAAACTTCACTCATACATTTTATTAGCAGGAACATATTTATAGAAGAGACATGAATAATAGAACAGCTCAATTACTCCAATAACTTGTTTGTCTTTGTTCTGAATTCAACTAGCACTGCTCAGCAGTAGCATCGTGCAGTAAACTTGTTTCTAATGAATTTTGTATCCTCCCTCCCTCTCCAGAGGTATCTGATCAAAATTTTGCTGATGATGAGGCTGAAGTTGAAACAGAATCAGTGAAAGCATGCAAGAAAAGGAGATTAAGCAGGGCTTCGCACTGCTTGATGAATGATCAAGTAAATTTGCAGGATCAACTAGCTTAGCCTGTTGCAAGAATCGAGATGACTATCCTAAAACAAGGTGCTAAGATGATGTGACATGTCTCTCAGCGGTGATGAATGATCAAGTAAACTCTCAGCGTTGGTAGCCAAGACACTTTGAATCCGAAGGAAGGTGTTGAAGGGTAGCTGTTAGTGATTTTGTGATATAACGAGTACTGGAGCAGTTAGCATCGGCATCTTAGCGGATTAAGATCTTGTTATGTGTATCTGTTTTCATCAATAGTGCTGCTTAGCAGTAGTACCTCACTCTCTCGTCCGAAGGATATTAGGCTAGGTCTCTACTTGGTAGATATATGTATTGGTTAATCCTATGAGTGTAATGTTTTTTCCTGCAGCTTTTGGGGCAGCTAGTATTAAATTCAATAACAGTGAAATGTTTTGCCTTAAAAAACAGTGAAATGTACATGTTTGCCAAATTGTGAGAATCGTTACTGGTTTGCGTTGCAAACTATATTTTACTCCTCTGTCCTAAAAAATAACCACACATCTAGTTTTTTGATTTGTAAATTTTTAAGTTAATCAAATTAATACTGATATTTATGATATGTGACACATTAGATTTAATTGTGGAATATGTTTTCATAATAAGTATATTAAAAAATACAAATATTTATGTTTTTTCATAAATTGAATCAAACTTTAAAAAAAAGTTTGACTCCTTGAAAAATAAAATAGGCAGTTATTTTGGGACAGAGAATTGCCTCACTCAATGTCTCCTGGAAGGAAGAAGAAAGGTACATGCTTGTCACTTTCTGTTGAACGATGATCATTTTTTTTCCTTTGGAAACTGAAAGTAAAGTTATAGTTAACATGATTCATGTATCATTTACCTCCCTATGTTAACTCTTGGAATTGGGTCAACTGGACGTAGAGTACCCTATATCTGAATCTGTATAAATCTATGTCTCATGTGCTATCCTTCTAATTCCTCGTGCGTGATATGCTGGTCAGCATTGCCTGAGTCGGTACCTCCAATAGTGCTTCAAGTATTGTGACATGACATAGAAAAAGGCCGGCAAATACTTGACGTGGATTTTAAACCATAAAAAACGTCTCTAATTTCTGAAAAAATAAGAAATATCCTAGAAATATATTGGGATACAAAAAATCCAAATGAAATATTGAGAGATCATGAAAATATCTCTAGACGCTTCAAAAAAAATAAATGTAGTTATAGAAACAAAAAATATATCTAGAAACAACTGGAAAGCCTATCGTAGCAATCTAATTGATGGACCCAACTTATCCCAAGAGTTCGCATGCAAGGCGAGCCCAGCGCCCCAGCACCTTTCGGCCTTCTCCCTCTCAGCCTGCGGAAGTTTTATGGTTGGCAGCCGGCGGAGCAAGCGGCCCACACAGAACTAACGCGATGATGGATGTCCGATGATCCGGCCGCGCGCTTCTTTCTTTTCCTTTTTTTATTCTATTTATTTTTTTAAAAAATATTTTTCCTTTTTTATTCTCCTTTTTTGTCATTTTATTATTATTTTTATTTATTTTTGTTTTCTTCCTTTTCTATTTCTTTTCATCTGCCTTGTTATGTTTTTCGTAGATTTTTGTATTCCATTTCTTTTTATTTTATCATTTAATTTTACTCTAATTTTTGTTTTATTTATATACATATTCAATGAGGTACTTGTGATATTCGCGTATTATACATGTGATGTTTGTGTATAGTGTATATATAATGTTCTATAATGTACTTTTGATTATTTACACTATCCATGAGATGTATCATGATGTAGTATAGCATGTTTATGTAGTATCAATAGGATGTTACATGATATATCTTTGATTATTCGTATAATATCTGTGAGATGCTCCATGGTATATTTATCTTTTTATTTTCCTCTATTTCGTCGCTTTTATATTTTTGTTAATTTATCTTATGTTTTGCTCTCTCTATATTGTTTTTTTTTCTTTTTTACATTTGTCTAGGTTACATAACATACCAAAATATTTGACTTTACTTGACTATGGAAATAATTTTATGAATTTATGATATGTTTTATGCATTTGTCCAAGTTATCATGTACCAAAACATGTGTTTCAACTTCCTTGTATCAACTCGATCTACTAATAAACTTGAAATTATCCCGGTTAATAAAGTTTCCCTTATCCAAAAATATCACTTATTAGGAAAATCATAAGTAACGAATACGGTATCGCTAACTAGAATAAAAAGTGAAGTAAGTCATCCTAGAACTATTCTCGTCGTGGAAGAAGTATTCCCACATTGCTGAATCTCCCTCAGCAAGGCGTCCCTATCCTCATCACTCCATCGGCACTCTTCCTCTTCCGGCGCCGCGGCCACCACTTCCCAGTCCCAAAGCCCCCTCTCCCGCACTTGTCCATGCTTCAGCAGCGTAACATTCTCCAGCGTGCTCCACCCGTTCGTAACAAGAAACCTCACAAAGCTCACATGTTTCCCAGTCGTCCCCTTGAAGCCGATGATCACCACCTCTCTAAGCGCGCGCGCGGTTCTTGAAGCCGGACGACGGTGGCCTGGGGATCGCTGGATCGACCGCCATTCCCACATGACGATCTTGATCGGCAAAATGGACATGCAGCGTCTCCAGATAAGGCGCGGCTTCCAGGAGGCGGCATGTCCACGAGATGTCCCACGAGTGCGGCATGTCTGCTAGGAGCAGCCGTTTCACGTTGCCCAGCGACAAGCCCTCGGTTGGCTCGATCCAATTCTCCGGCCCCGTGAATCGAACGACAAGGCTGTCCAAGTCCCGGAAACTGCCTGAAGGATGGATGAAAGAGAACACAGAGTAGTCGTCTCGCATGTCAGGGAACAGAGGATGACGCGTGTTTGCCAGGTTCGGGTCTTGGTAGAAGCTGAGGTTGAGGCGACTGAGACGCGGCAGAGAGCCGAAGGCAAACACCACGGGAGCACCCACGAGAGCCAGTCGCTAGCTCGAGCCTCGGTAGAGAACGGAGCGTCATGCCGACGAACGTGCAGCCGTCGACGACCAGCTCCGTTATCTGCGAGCTAGGAGCGTCTATGGAGATGCTCTCCTCCAGGTCCCAGAAGACACAGGACTTGAGGTGCAGCACCTCCAGCGTCGGGCACGCGCGGACGACGCGCTGGTAGACGCCGCCGCGCGTCCACTTGGGCATGTCTTGTAACACGAGCGTGGTGAGGGAGCTGAACGCCGGCGGCGAGCGCAATGAGGATGAGGCGTGTCCGTTATGGTGGGGCGGGAGCGGCGTGCAGTTAGTTAGCTTCAGCTTCTTCAGGCCAGTGGGAGATTTGAAGCCTTGAAAAAAATGGTGAGGGAAGCTGCTGGAGCTCACGTCGTGGTCGTGGCCGTGGCATGGAGTTGTTGGATCAAGCACGACGATCTCTAGGTCTTGGACTCCCCAGTCACCGACGGCCTTGGCCACGAGGCGGGTGAACAGGCCAGTGTTGTGGTTTGGGAATAGCTCTAGAGTCATAGCGTGGGCACTCCGGCGAGCACCGCTGCTTTGCCCCTGCCCGTACTCAACTTCATCATCCGCGTCCAAGAAGCTTTTCATGGCGATGGCCATGGAGCGCATGCTCCGCCGCTCTTACCGGCTCATCAAGACGTCCAGCTTCGCGCGGTTCCTGCTGGTGGTGGTGTCGTGACGGCGCCGGAGGTACCGGCGGTATCGCTCCGGCAGGACATCACTGACTTCGAACTCGAGCTCGGGGAGCTCGCGGCGGAAGCGCGCCCAGTGCTTGGAGAGCGCGGCGGTGGCGAGCGCCGAGCGGGTGTCGAGGCAGCGGAGGATGAGGCGGATCACGTCGTCAGGAAGGGCGCTGAGGCGGTCATCGCCGCCTGCAGCGCAAATGCGGCGCTGCTCCTCGCGGCGAGCGAGCCATTGGTCGTACGCGGAAACGGCTGGGCCTCTCTCACTGGACTGTAAAGTGTACTCCCTCCGTCCCTTTTTATTTGTCGTCGTGGGATGCGTGCCATAAGTTTGACTTGATTTATAAAAAATACGTACAATATTTATATCTCTAAATAATTTTGTTAAAAAACTAGATCCAAAGATCTTTCCGATGATATTAATTATGATACTAATCGATGATATTTATTATTTATTAAAATTGCCGGTATTTGTGTTTCGGGAAGCGAAGCGACAAATAAAAAAGGACGGAGGGAGTATTATAAAACATAACATGACGAAGAGTTTTCACTCCAACAGTCCAAAACTCTAGATCCAGATCAGTGGTTGGCAATCTATACAGTGAACTTGCTGATGTGGTTTGTTCCATGTGACCCACAGATTATACCTATTTGGGGCGTGTTTGGTTCTCTTCTCAGTTTGCCTGGACTGCATCTGTGCATGCATGCTGCTGGTGCCCAGGCTACAGCCGTGCAACCAACCTGTGTTTGGTTGGCATGACTTGCAAAGACCGTCGCCGCAGGAAATGCCGGTGTTTGGTTGCCAGGGCCAAATTCCAGATGCAAATATGGCATACAAGCTCACATGTTTGGTTCATTGCATTACAAAGAGTACAACTACCACTTGCATAGAATGGTAAGGTTACCACCACATCCTTACAGAGTGCAGCTCTATTACAATACACATTTCAAGTTAAAGTTACATGACCTTCCAAATTAAAAAGACAATTAGCATGGCTTGGAAACAAATGATGACATCTTTACATTGACAACTAGCTTTCTTCTTCACAACAATGACAGGCTTTTCTTCAACTTCGTCAATGTAATTTTGTTTTTGTGCATGATAGAATGCCGCATAAGCCTCTTCCCTTGTCTTGTACTTCTTGTACACGGCTCCTGGGAACCCAAGCACTTCAGCTCACATGCCTCCCAGGTTGCAAACACACCAGTCCTCCGACCATTTGTAACAACATACCAGGAACCCATGATTCTATTCTATTAAACAATCAAACAACCAATGAAAGAAACAAATAGTCCATTGGTAAGAAGAATGAAATGAAATGCAATATCACTGGGAATAGACATGTGCTCAGATTTTGAAGGAATATTATTTTGACATCATAAGCAAAGGTCACAAGCATAGAACGAACTGAAAAATATTTCTCACATCATAGGCAATGGCCACAACTCTAATCAGCACAAACAAGTAAGGAAGGAATGACAGATTACGAAATCATTGCACATCATAGGCAATGGCCAAATAGTTCATGGTTCATAGCCAATTCCATTTGCATCTACCTGACTGATCAACCAGTCCACATCTCAGTCCCTAGCACAACACAGATTATGCCACATTTACCTAACACATCTCACCAATATAGTTCAAGCCTACTGCTAGCAGCTCTGATTGGTTACAAAAGAGCACACAAAATAGTTAGGGACTACACAGTTTAGTCTACCACTGCACAAAAGGAGGAGGAGCAAAGGTGTTCGGCTACACTCCCAAAAGAATGATCAGTCAGTGCTCAGGATGCCACACTCACATGTAGTAGTGCTTCCCAAGCCAAGTCCTAAGCCAAAGGACACGGTGAGACTCAGTCATCCCTACAAATGCATCACCTTGGGTCTTGTTGTCAAGCAAGTGAGAGTATGCCACAATCAAAGCCTCCTCAGGAAAACCAGGCATGTACATCACTGCACCATACAGGTCAGGATGCATAATCTCTGGTTTGGTCTCACGAATAGCAGATGCCACATCCTTAATGACCTCGAATATCGGCCCAAAAAGAGCACTGTCCTCCTCATTCAACACAGCCCTCTTCCTTTTGTTGCTACCACCAGATCCACTACCTCCTTCTTTGGCTTCTTTGTCACACTCTGCCCACAACTTAGCAAAGATTATCGGTGGTCTTAACACCTCTGTTATCCTCGATGTCTCAACCTTGACACTCGCTATCAAAAAAAATCAGCCGGGTTGCCCAAAGGTTCATTTGACCCCATAGCATATTTTCCCGTGGCTTGACCATTACCAAAGATGGTCATCATCTATTTGCGCTTCTCTATGGGTTTGTTTAAAAACTCAAGCATCCTTTGGATGGGCCTAAGTTACCGGTTTGTGAGAAGGTCAAGATATGAACGCGATATTTGCAAACCGGATAACAAGGAAAATAGAGTAACAACACCCACACACACCGAAGGTCGGATAAATACTTAAACACATCATAGCACATGTCCATAACCTGATCATAGCTTAAATAATTCATCACAAAGACATGTTCATAACCTAAATATTAAATTCATACATCACAAAGACTTGCCATATCAAGAAACTACACATGGAGTTGGCTCTATTTGCCCACATAAGGTTAGCCCATTCATCCCTCTTGCTACCCCAAGCTGAATTATGTGGCCAACAACCATTTAATCACATGCCGTATAGATCCGTAGGTAGCATAACAAAGAAGGGGGGTTGGAAGAGGAGATTCATTGCAACATCATACCGCAAGTGCCTCAGCAGAAGGGGACGAAGAAAACACAAAGACAAAAAGGCGGCTCGAGGTCCGTAGAGACCAAGAACTACTGAGAACAAATCAGAGCATTAGTACTTGTCCATACAACAGATCAAACTGTACAGAGCAAAATAAACATGAATATACTTGCCTGCTCTCTCAGAACTAGCAAACCAAACAGATCAGAGCCTACAGAGCAACAATAGTTCAATCAAACATGTAGATCGGAAAGATTGGGAGAGGGAAACAACAAATCGAGGAAGAAATCGACCATACCTAGATGGATCTGCTCGGCTGACCAACGATTCTCCCCCTCCAAACCCTACTGCATCAAAACAAAATCATCACTGCTTACACAGAGGAGGGGAGAAAATGAGGGACACAGAGGAGGGGGATGCAGAGAAGAGGAGGAAAGGAGAGGTCGGATGGGGGTGGCTAGCTCCGATTGCTCACCTGCGCAGTCCGGATGAGGAAGACGGAGGAGTCCAGAAGAGAGCGGAGTCCACGAGAGATGGAGGAGTGAGGGCGTAAGGGCGGGCGGTGGGGAATATATCTCGCGCCAAAGTGGGAGGTAACCCTAGCCTTCCCGCGTGAATCGCCCGCGCTCCCGCCAGATCGCCAAGCCCCTCACAAGACGCCATCATCGCCGCCAGCTGAAGCCAAAGCTGCGAAAAAAAACGGATTCCAAATCCGTTTTTTCGAGCTGCCCAGCCGCCGCGGCCGCAGGCCGAGGGCCGTGCCCAAGCACGGGGCCAGAAACCAAACAAGTAGTACCTGCATCCCACGAGCCAAGGATGGCCGCATCGGGGTAACCAAACACGCCCTTGGCTTCGCCTACCCGACTACCACTCTCGATTGATAAAGTTAGCTTGATGAGTTGACAGAGTGTACCCATATATTCTGAGAGTTTTATAGCGTTATTATTTTTTAAAATATAAAATATTATAATAGAACATGGTGAACAATTTCTTTTAATACATATTTTGTTTTTTTCATTTATAGATATTTAATTGCTTGATTCATTCAGAATTGAAAAATTGAGTCAAGATAAATTTTATCTACATAAAAATCATAGCTACTTCCCCAATTCTAAACCGTCGATCAGTTTATATTTTTTTTTCATAAATACATAGTTTTTTTCTATGCTTCTAGATAGCATTATGTCTATATACCATCAGTCTAGAAAAGTCAAATTGACTAATAATTTTAGAATTGAGATAGTATTAACTACTCTTAACGAGTTAATTATTAGCAGGAGCTGTGTGGATACCCCTACTAATATTATTAATAATCAATAATCCATCCTTAACAGGAATGAGAGATGATATTGAGAGCTGCTGAATTTAGTGATAAACAAATATACATGGAAGATAGTGCAAAAATCAAATATGAAAAATATTTTGATTGGAGGAAGTACTTGAGTACCGACTTAAAATTTACAACACAAACGTTTAAATTTGTGGAACTATAACTTGATTTAAAAATTCACGTTTAAATCAAATATGGCAAAATTCACGTTTATCAAAAGACGGCGGCATCGAAGAAACAAACAAACAGAAACAATTGTTACGTTCACTTCCCGCCTAGGGTCTAGGGACAAAAACACGCACGCTTTCTGTCTGTCTCCATGGCATGGCCATCCACCGCAGCAATCTCTCTTGCTACTTCAAGATCTCAAGGATCTGGCACCAATCGAAGCAATATCGCGCCAAATCCTTCGCATCCTCATCTCCAACGAGTGAGACTACGCACCTCAAGGTCCTCACCGGTCTCTTGCTCGACACCTATTCGCTGAAATGCCTCAGAGAGCTCCACGCGCGTCTCGCCGTCGCGGGTGCGATCCAGGACAGATTCGTCGTCGCAGGCCTTGTTGAAAGATATGTTTCTTTTGGGAAGCCCGCGTCTGCGGCGTTGCTGTTTGCCGAAGCCTACCGCGGTCGCCCCGCTGTGTATTCACTGAATCTCGCGGTCCGGTGCTTCTCTGACCATGGCTACCACCGGGAGCTTCTTGATCTTTACCGGGAGCTATGTGGCTTTGGATCGGATAACTTCACCTTCCCTCCGGTCATCAGGGCGTGCACGGCTGCCTCTTGCCTTCGGCTGGGGAGGGAGGTGCACTGCAGGGTTCTGCGTACAGGGTATGGGGGCAATGTTGGCGTGCAGACTGCGCTCCTTGACATGTATGCTAAGGCTGGCCAGATTGATGTGTCAAGGAGAGTCTTTGACTGCATGGTGCTGAGGGACTTGATTTCTTGGAATGCTATGGTCTCAGGGTACTCACTCAATGGATGCTTCCGAGAAGCTGTTGAGATGTTGCAGGAGATGCAGCAGTATGGCATGAGGCCGAATGCAAGCACCCTTGTTGGCATAGTTGGCATGTGCGGAAGTGTCGGAGACAGGGATGTTGGCGATTCGCTGCATGCATTTGCACTGAAAGGTGGAGCGATTGATGATGAATCCCTTACATCTGCATTAATCTCAATGTATTCTACCTTTGATGATCTTTCCTCATCTCGAATGGTGTTTGATCTGCATCCTGTGAAAGATTTGGTATCTTTCAATTCCATGATATCAGCATACATGCAGCACAGCATTTGGAAGGAAGCTTTTGAGGTATTCAGATTGATGCATTGTGCAGGTGTAGAGCCTAACCTGGTCACAGTGGTGTCTGTCCTTCCTTCTTGCAGTGATTTCTTTGGTATAAAGCATGGGGAGTCTGTGCATGGCATGATTATCAAGCTTGGGCTTGCAGAACAGGTTTCTGTTGTCAGTGCTCTTGTGTCCATGTATTCGAAGCTTGGGAAATTGGACTCATCGGTGCTCCTTTTCTGTTGTTTTGCTGAGAAAAACAATATCTTGTGGAACTCTATGATTTCTGGATACCTTGTGAATAATGAGTGGAACAGGGCTCTTGATGCGTTCTGCAAGATGCAAATTGCGGGTGTTGCTCCAGATGCAACAACTATCATCAATGTAATATCTGGATGTAGATACACAAAAGATTTACACGTGGCAAAGTCAATACATGCATATGCTGTTAGAAATAGATTTGAATCATACCAGAGCGTTATGAATGCACTCCTAGCTATGTACGTTGACTGCGGAGATATATCAACTTCCTATACATTATTCCAGAAAATGGAAGTGCGGATGTTGATATCTTGGAATACTATGATATCTGGTTTTGCTGAAATTGGAGATTCAGAGACTTCTCTAGTATTATTCTGCCAGATGTTTCACGAAGAAGTGCCGTTTGATCTAGTTACTCTGATTGGTCTTATCAGCAGCATTTCAGTGTCCGAGGATGCCATAGTTGGAGAATCGATTCATTCTTTGGCCATCAAAAGTGGATGTAATTCAGATGTTTCTCTTACTAATGCCCTCATTACCATGTACGCGAACTGTGGTATTGTTGAAGCAGGTCAGCAACTTTTGACAGCTGCTGTTCTAGGAATACAATCACTTACAATGCTCTGATGAGTGGATATCGCAAAAACAACATATCTGAGAAGATATTGCCTTTGTTTTACCAAATGGTCAAGAATGACGAGAAACCGAATCTTGTAACCTTACTGAATTTATTGCCTGTTTTTCAGAGCCAGTTGCAGGGGAAGTGTATACACAGCTATGCAGTACGAAATTTCACCAGGTTGGAAACACCCTTCTTCACATCAGCCATGGGTATGTATAGTGTAGAAGAGTATGTTTAGGGGTAAAACACCGCACACCCATAAAGGGGGGGTGACCTCATATATATATAGCCGGCATGGCTTGCAGTACATGTACAAGTTACAATATGGTACTAATACAAGTCAGCTATACATACATATCTCTAATACCCTCCCGCAGTCGAAGCGGGAGGATCTCGGACGCAAAGACTGGACCGAAAGTCAGCAAACAACTGTATGTGCAAGCCTTTGGTCATGATGTCCGCGAACCGATGAGAGGATGGAACATGAAGCACCCGAACCTGTCCCAAGCTAACTTTTTTCGCGACAAAGTGAATATCAATCTCTATATGCTTCGCGGCGACGATGATGAACTGGGTTAGCCGTCATATATACTGCACTAACGTTGTCGCAGTAAACAATCGTTGCTGAAGACAAGGGCGCATGAAGCTCCCCGAAGAAGCCGTTGGAGCCAGAAAGACTCGCCACAAAGATGGGCGACAAAGACGATACTCAGCCTCAAAGATCGAACGAGAGACCGTTGTCCGCCGTTTTGAAGACCAAGACACCAAATTATCTCCAAGGAAGACACAGTACCCAGAAGTAGAACGCCGAGAATCGACAGCCAGCCCAATCCGCATCCGAGTAGGTCGTAAGACGATCAACCGGTCCAACGCCAATGTGAAGACCTGTCGACAACGCACCCTTGACGTAAGCGCAGAATCCGCTTGATCAAAGCCGATGTGGCTCGCGTGGATCATGCATGAAAAGGCACACTTGCTGAACAAAGATAGGCGATGTCCGGACGAAGTTAGCGTAAGATACCGAAGTGCGCCGGCAAGACTCCGATCGGAAAGCATCCTCAACTGGAGCACCGCCTCGGGCGTATAATTTGGCACGAGTGTCAACCGGTGTCGCCAGAGTGACATTCGCCATGCCGCACGCTGAAGCAGATCCACCGCATACCGCCGCCGTGACGTAAAAGAGACCATCAGCAGAACGAGTGACGTAAATCCCGAGAAAGTGATGCAAATGCCCTAAATCTGTCATGGCGAACTCCGAGTGTAGACGCTGCGGTGATGCGCGTGCGTAAGAACAACCCGAAGATGCCGTGAGGATGATGTCATCAACATAGAGCAACAAGTAAGCAACGTGACAGCCCTCTTTGTAGACAAAAAGAGAAGTGTCAGATGCTGAAGCGACGAAGCCCAAAGTGCGGATGTAGCTGGCGAAGCGCTGGTACCACGCCCGAGGGGCCTGTTTGAGTCCATACAAAGACTTTTGCAGCAAGCGCATGACATGATCGCATGGTTGGGTCGACGAAACCAGTGGTCTGCCGACAATATACCGTCTCCTCCAAGTGACCATGAAGGAAAGCATTCTTGACGTCGAGCTGATGGATCGGCCAAGAGTGAGATACAGCGAGACTGAGCACAACACGTATTGTCGCTGGTTTGACAACCGGACTGAAAGTTTCGTCGTAGTCAATGCCGTGTTGCTGTGAGAACCCGCGAACAACCCACCGGGCCTTATGGCGGGCAAGAGAACCGTCGGAGTGGTACTTGTGCTTGAAGATCCACTTGCCGGAGACGACATTAGCACGAGGTGGTCGTGGTACAAGCCGCCAGGTGCCATTGTCGATGAGGGCCTTGTACTCGTCAACCATCGCAGCACGCCAATTTGGATCAGCGAGGGCACTGCGATAGTTGGTTGGCAGAGGAGACGCATGTGTCGCTGAAGTCGCTGAGAAGCCCCAGCGCTGAGGTGGCGGAGGCAGAGAGCCCGTCTGAGCTCGAGTCACTGCGCGGGATGGCGGTGGCGCACGCGGGACTGTGACCTGCGGATGTCCTGTAGTTGCCCGGGCGTGAGAAATCGGAGACGGCGCTGGAGTGTTCCTGTGCTGGAACGGAGTAGGCAATATTGGAGCATGAAGACGTCTCGGAAATCTCCGTTCGTAGACACGGAGAGGCCGGTGTGCCCCAGCGGGCGGCTGCTGTGCTCCTGCAATAGCAGCTGGGTGCGGAACTCCAGTAGGCGGGTGCTGAACGCCAGCAGGCACCAAGACCGGCGCTGAGGCCGGTGTAGAAGGTGCTGGTGCCGCCGAAGAGGCAGCAGGTGCGAAGGCACGCGCTGGCTGTGGTTGAGGAAGCGCCGAAGGTCCAGCAGGCGCCGAAAGCCGTGCTGGTGCTGGTCGGAGAGGCACCGAGGAGCCAGCAGGTGCCGCCGCAGGCACCAAGGTCGAGTCGGACGCTGGCCGAGGAAGCACTGGTACGGGGGCGTCGCGGACCGAACCATGCCAGATTATGGCAGGGTCCAGGTCAGCCACGTCTGGCTGAGCACGTGTATCAGCCACGTCTGGCTGAGCACGTGTATCAGCCACATCTAGCTGAGGAGATGCATGAAGATGTCCCTGCACAAGGAAATCAAGAGAGTCCGGAGACAGCTTGCTAGCTGCAAACGGAAAATTAGTTTCATCAAAGACGACGTGCCGAGAGATGATCACCCGACGTGTGGTGAGATCAAGACATCGATAACCCTTTTGTGAGGAGGGGTAACCGAGGAACACGCAGGCTGATGAGCGAGGAGCCAATTTGTGAGGGGTCGTGGCACTAAGATTCGGATAGCACAGACAGCCGAAGACGCGAAGCATTGAGTAATCTGGCATCTTTTTATGTAAGCGATGATAAGGAATGTCATTGGTGATGGACACAGAGGGGCGCCGGTTGAGCAGAACAACTGCGGTGGCTAAGGCTTCGGCCCAATAGGAGGAAGGCATAGAGGCATGAATCAGTAAGGTCCGAATAGTATTGTTCAAGGTGCGCAGCATCCGTTCAGCCTTGCCATTCTGAGCGGAGGTGTAAGGGCACGAAGTACGAAGAAGAACACCACGTGCAGCGAGGAACGTAGCAGTGGCATTGTTGACGAACTCGGTACCGTTATCGGCCTGAAAACAGCGAACAGACTGGCTGAACTGGGTATGAGCGTAAGCAACAAAATTGACAATATGAGTATGAACCTCAGATTTGTGCCTCATTGGGAAAGTCCAACAGTAGTGACTATAATCATCGACAATGACGAGGTAATATTTGAAACCAGAAATACTAAGCACTGGGGATGTCCAAACATCACAATGAACGAGTTCAAAAGGTACTGTAGTGCTAGACGATGAACTGGTAAATGGTAATCTAAAATGTTTGCCAAGTTGACAAGCATGACAAAGACCACGAAGAGTATGTTTACATGAAATAGCTGATAACTTATTAAGCGACACTATGGCTGCGGGCGCAGGATGACCGAGACGTGAATGCCAGGTAGATGCTGAAACAGTGGCGAGATGGCAGGTGTCTGTAGATGGAGGCGGTGTGGAGGGGATGGTGTAGAGGTCCCCATCGCTATTGCAGCGAAGAATCACGGTCCCGGTCTTCGGATCCTTAACAGAAAAGCCAAAAGCGTCAAACTCAATAGAACAATTATTGTCGCGGGTAAGCTGTCGGACAGATAGTAGGTTACGAACAAGATTAGGAGCGACAAGAACATTGTTGAGATGAAAGTTTTGATCAGCTATAGATAAACAGGAAGTGCCACGACTACAAATTGGAATTGAAGAACCATTGCCGACGGTAATGAAAGACGGCGAATGGGGAAGACGAGTAAGTAGGATACCGTCATGGGAGGACATGTGCGATGTCGCTCCGGTGTCGAGGACCCATGGAGAGGCGCCCTGAAGAGCCATCTGGTTCAGGGCAGCAATGAGTCCTGCCTGATCCCAGCCTCCTGGTGCAGGGTAGGTAGTTGGTCCCGGCGTAGGAGAAGAAATCTGCGGCGGTGCGAAGGCTGTATGTGCCTGAGGTGGAGGCGCCATCGGGGGACGCCACGGCTGCTGGGGACCCCATGTCCAGGGGTTGTAGCAGACCCACGGGCCAGCAGGCTGAACGCCAGGGTGCGCCCCACCCTGGTTACCTCGGCCAGACTGCTGCTGTTGTGGCTTGCGGCCACCACCGCCGGTGTTGCCGCTGCTGCCAGCCTTACCCTTCCATTTGCCCTTGCCCTTGCCACCGTTGCCACCGTTGCGAGGGGGAGAGGACGAGGTCGAAGAGTGGCAGGCGGCAGATGTGCAGGCTGCCGTTGTCGAGGCAGTAAGGGCGCTGTTGGAAGCGACCTTGACCTCGCCACCGAGGCGAAGTTCCTTCAGGCGCAGCATGTTGACCGCCGAGGTGAAGGAGGGCAGCGGCGTCGTGTTGGCGATGATGTCAGCCGTGTTCGCTAGACGCGGGTTGAGGCCGTTCAGCAATTGGAGGACGAGCTGACGGTCTGCGACGGAGTGGCCGACGTCGCGAAGAGCGTCGGCAGTCAGCTTCAGCTTTGAGGCGTAAGTCTCGATGGGAATATCACCCTGAGTGTGGGAAGAGAATTCCTGGTTCAGGATGACTGCACGCGGCTCCTGGTTCGCTTGGAACAGATCGCGGATGGCGGTGTAGAGGTCGCGAGCAGTCTGGTCTGGCGCCATGGCCAGATCCAGTACACCGTCGGAGATGGATCCATACATCCAGCTGCGGACACAAGCATCCGGCTGAGTCCAGGTGGAGTCAGCGGGACGGGCGTCGATGGTGCCGTCGACGTGACCTAGAAGGCCAAACTTGCCGCACATGGCGGTGAAGAAGGCGTTCCACTTGTTGTAGTTCGGCAGCCGGAGGTCAAGCTCGACGGGGATGTGAGTCTTGACGTTGACGGAGGCGTATGGCGTGACAAAGACCGGGGCGACGGCGTCGGACATTGCAGGCAGCGTGCCGGAGCTGATGGAGCCGCTGGTCGCCGATGAGGAGGAAGATTCCGTCGACATGGCAGCACCAGGGTGGAGCAACCAGGGGAAGGTGCGACCTGGATAGGGCGCGCAGCCTGGAGGCGGCGCGGTGAAGGTGGGTTGTGTGCGGGCCTGGTGGGCGGCGCACGGGATGTAGGGCAGCGGAGGGGAATTAGGGCAGAGGAGGTCCAGGAAATTAGAAGCCTGATACCATGTAGAAGAGTATGTTTAGGGGTAAAACACCGCACACCCATAAAGGGGGGGTGACCTCATATATATATAGCCGGCATGGCTTGCAGTACATGTACAAGTTACAATATGGTACTAATACAAGTCAGCTATACATACATATCTCTAATATATAGTAGGTTCAACAATATAGAATACTGCAGCAAAATTTTCAGTTTGGTCGGTGCAAGAAACCTTATAGTATGGAATGCCTTCTTATCTGCATGTGTTCAATGCAAGCAGGCTGATATGGTAGTTGATTACTTTAAGCATATGCTCTTTCTTAATGTCTGTCCTGATGCAGTAACTATGCTGGCACTCATCTCAGCATGTTCACAGCTTGGAAATGCATATTTCGCTGCATGTATTATGGCTGTCATACTTCAGAAGGGCTTTAGCACAAACATTTTGGTTCTTAATGCTCTTATTGACACACATTCAAGGTGCGGAAGCATATCATTTGCAAGGGAGCTCTTTGATAGCTCAGTGGAGAAAGATTCAGTCACTTGGGGGTGCAATGATCAACGCATACAGTATGCATGGGAATGGTGAGGCTGCCCTTGATCTTTTCTCAATGATGATAGATTTAGGAGTGGATCCAGATGATATAACTTTTGTTAGTATATTATCGGCCTGCAGTCATAATGGCCTCGTAGAGCAAGGAAGAACATTGTTCAAATCGCTACAGGCAGACCACGGCATTACACCACGAATGGAGCATTATGCATGTATGGTAGATCTATTGGGCCGAACTGGCCACTTGGATGAAGCATATGATATTGTTAGGTCAATGCCATTCAGGCCATCAGATAGCTTGCTTGAATCATTGCTTGGAGCATGCAGATTCCATGGTAACTATAAAATCGGTGAATCTGTAGGAAAATTACTCATCGAATCTGAGTATGGCAAGTCAAGATCTTATGTTATGCTCTCGAACATATATGCTTCAGCTGGCAAATGGAGTGACTGTGAGCAGCTGAGATCAGACATGGAAGCAAAAGGATTGCGAAAAAATGTGGGGGTTAGCTTTATTGGGATTACATAGTATTATAGTAGCCCTGATGCAACAATATTATTGAGTTTCAGAAGGTTCTTTTTTCACACATTACAGTTACGGGAAACGCCTTCAAAGTAATTTCAACTTCTAAAGTAACGCTCCTATCTAGTTGACCTTTCTTACAGGCAGTCACTATTTTTCTATTGTGCACAGGAAAACATTCCATTACTCTTCAACGCCATGATATGTTGGAGTGGTTCATTTCACTAAACTGAACTATTTCCATCTACGCGCAACAAGGAGTGTTGCATCTAATATCTATTACAGATTCCAAGGAAGAGGCAGTAGAAATTTTCTAGCAGACACCTGCAATTATGGAATGTCATTACTGTCTGGTTGTCAGGTGAACTTAAGTTTGATGCATGGCCTTCTTTACAATTTTCAGCTACCATGAGGTTATAAGTGAATATTTGCCAATACAGCTGTTTCTGCTTCATGGTAGCACACAATTTCCTTGGGCTATCCAGCTTGTGCCAATGGCACCAACATAAATAACTAAGTATAAAGAATAAACTACAGAAATAAATCAAAACAAAATATTAGATTGCTAGATTAGGGAATGAGTCCAAGTCTTCTCCTGTTATTATTATTATATTTGCATCCCCCTCCCAAATTGCTCTCCACCGCTTCAAGTCTCTGCCCTGCCTCCAATCTTCTCCTGAAACAGCAATCATAAATTGCCAAAATCCCCTGTTCTAGCTCTAATATTCTCCTGGGATAAAAGCATACACATTCGAGTGTTTTGAGTAAGTTCCAGATTATGTTTTTGTATCTATATTTTGATTTGTTTTCTGATTCATGTAGTGTTTTGTATACTTTCCTTTTTTTTTCATGTGTTGTTTTTTATTGCCTTCACTTTCTTTTGACTGTTCTGATTATTTGTTTTACGAGTTCTTTTGTGATGTTCTTTTGGTTATTGTGTTTTGCATTGGGTTTGCTTAGATTTCATGGCAAAAAAGTACCATGGGGATTATTCATATGTTTCCAATAATCATATACTCATTGTTGAGCCATGATAGTTAGCTAGAAGAAGTTATAACCTGGGGTCAATGATTTGTGGCTTGTAATGATGATTATGCACGATGGACAAAATTGTATCTAGTTCTCAATTCTGAATTTCTGATCATTCTTGAATGGTCTTGTTTGAGAGCCTTCATAGATGAAGGGTAATTATTCAGTAATACAGTACTGTGATTCATTATCTGCATCAATTTGATCAATAAATTAACGTTTTAGATTCACATCGATGAAATACATGCTTGTTGTTGTGCACATATCTACTGTTTGTTTTGGTAAAATTAATTGCGACACAAGTCTAGGCTTTGACTGTTTTGTTGCCCATCCTGATTCTTATCTTCAATGTTTCTTCTGCAGTTAGTAACAAATTTGCTGAGCTGCGGCTTGAAAGGATGGCAGACAAGAAGATCGAAGGGGCTGATTCCATTGTCTCTTCAACAAAATCTTTGCAAAGTTCAGTAGGGCCTAATCTAATTGAAGGTACTGATGAAGATTATCGTAATAACCTTCACATGACAGTAACTGCCAATTTTATGGCATCAATGCTGCAAGAACATCCTATGAGCCTTGTATTGGCTGAGAACAAAAGCAATTTGCAAGAAATTTCAGTTGAACAGAAGATTCCTACTGGTGTTTCTATCAACTTTTCACCAAAAATGGACAGCAGTGAATTGACATGCCCCATTGAAGTTCATAATGTTATTCCATCTTCGTCTAGCAAAGCTAATGAATCAATGGAAGCCCAATATGATTCAGACACAGCTAATTGTGTGTTCGAGGCATCAAAGCAGCAAGAATGCTCTGTAAGTCTCATATTGACTGACAAGAAAGGCAATTTGCAAGAAGTTTCAGTTGAACAAAATGTTCCTTGTGATGATTATGTTGCCCTTTCACCAAAAGCAGACAGTAGTGAATTGAAAACAACCAATGAAGTTCCTGATGGCTTTCTGACTTCCTCTAGCAAAGCTTATGAATCAAAGGAAGCCCAAGATAATTCTACCACAATGGAAGCTTCAGAAGTAAATGTATCTACAGCTTCACACTCCACGTTTAGGTTAATTGAAGGGGTCCAGGATGAAGCTTCTTGTATTGATTCTGGTAAGGTTACTTGTGAAACAACACCTGCCATCCTGAAAAGGGTGAAAGAAGATAAGCCACTGGTCGTCCACAGATTTCATAAGCGCCAAATGAGCCTAGGAGACACACAGCAAAAGGTGGCTGCACCTGTGAGCAGATCAAATACCAGTAAGAACTTAGGAATGGATAAAGCCATTGTTGATACTACGACTCCCATTGAATCAGTAAAGGTTGCTGCATCAAAGTTTGGTGGCAGCATCAACTGGAAAACTCGCAGGACACAGGCAGCACAGGTAACTGAGAATTGATTTCCCTTCCATATATTTCTTTCCATATGTACTATAACTCTTATGACTCTGTGACATACTCTCGTTTGTTTCTATAAGCAGGAGAGCAATCATATTGAGCTTGACAAGCTGAAGAACGAAATTTCAGAATGTAAACATCAAGCAAAAGCTGCAGAGGCTGCAAAGTTATCAGTATTGAATGAGCTTGAGAGAACAAAGAAGCTTATCATCGAGATGAAACATGTCCTGGAGAGGGAACAAGCTGAAGAGGCGGATGTCTTGGAGGACTTGGACTTAGTTCAATTTATTTTACAAGCTATGGAGGGAGTTACCTGTAATGATAGTGTTGTGGTTGGAGAGAAGTTGAATAATGTTCAAGGACGACACAAAGCATTGGTTGCCAAAGTGATGTCAGTGAAAGATGAGTTGAGAAAAGTGCAGGAGGATTATAATTCTTTGTTGATCGAAACAGATGGTTCCATTGGCAAAGCTCAGGCAGCCTTCACAATGTCCAAAGACGCAGAGAAAGAAGTAGAGGAGCTCACCATAGAGCTTCAAAGACTAAAGGAGGTGTTTGATTTGGCTAACGCCACATGCCAGGATGCTGAAGAACGCAAGAAGAACACGTTGATGGCACGTGATGAGGATTGCCTTGCATGGGAAAAGGATCTCAGGCAATCAGACAAAGAGCTGAATCAGATCAGCTTGGACCTTTTTTCTTTTCAAGAATTGCAATCAAAGCATGATACGTCAGCCATCATGCTGCTCAATCTCAAGAATGAGCTAGCCGCTTGTTTGGAGGCAAAGCTAATCAAGGAAGCACAGGAACAAGAAAGTGGAACTCATAAACCCATGCAAGAAGAAGTCATCATTATGTTAAAGAGTGAGCTGGAGGAGCACAGGAAAAGCATAGCGAAGGTGACAGATGAATTATGTGTTCTGAAAGCTACAGCTGCATTGTTCAAGTCACAATTGAACAAAGAGAAAGCAGCACTTGCCGCCACTCAAAAGGTGGAAGCGGTGGCATCCATAACCACCCCATCTCTCAAGATGGACATCAAACTGGCACAGCAGGAACTTGAAACAGTCCATGCCAAGGCAAAGGATTGCCAAGATAGAATGGACAAGGTCCTGCAAGATGCGTCCCAGGAAGCTGAAGAGGCTAAGGTCATTGCTACCAAGTCGCACGAGGATTTAAGAAAGACCAAGGAAGAATTGGAGCAAGCGAAGGCTGCTCTGAGCACCGTGGAATTCAGGCTTCAAGCAGTCCTGAGGGACATACAGGCGGCAAAAGAGTCTGAGAGGCAGGCGCTCAACACTCTGAGAACACTGGAGGACAGCATGTGCTCTTCTCAGATGATCACGCTTGACGTGAATGACTACACGTCTCTCGTTCAGAAGTCCTGTCAGGCAGAAGAGCCTGCGCACGAGAAGACAGCAGCTGCCAATGCACAGGTTGAGGCGGCAAAGGAGTCCGCATCGTGCACCTTATCAAGACTGAACGAAATCCTCAAGGCCTTGGAAGAACAGAAGCAGGCACTGGCCGCCGCCACAGACCAGGCGGACAAGGCCACCGAAGGCAAGCTGGCCATGGAGCAGGAGCTGAGGAAATGGAGAGAGGAGAACGGGAAGCGCCGCCGCGAGGCCAGTGAAGCTCCAAAGCCTGAAGCCAAAACTTCATCAACCGCTGCAGAGATCGTGTGTGTTGACAGAGACACGAAGTGCACGGGCAAAGAAGACAGCTGTGCGGCCGCGTCCGTTCATCCGATGTCGGACGCGTCCGGGAGGAGCAGCCCCAATGATCTGGCCCTGCTGGCGAAGACGAAGAAGGCAAAGAAGCTGTCGTTCTTCCCTCGCGTCGTCATGTGCCTGGGCTGCTGGGCAGGAGGAGGCTCAGGGATGCGAAGTGACAGAATGTGATTTCCTTTTCCCTTTCTTTTTTTTCCTGGTGTGTGGGGGATGTTTGTCAGTGGCGGGAGCATCTGAATCTGCGCTGGTTTACTCGATGCCACGTTGTTCGTGTTGGGTATGTGTTCAAGTTGAGATTGTTTTGCTGGTGTATTCAGTTTGCTGGGCAAGACAAGATGGTTCTGTAACACATTTGGACCTGGTTTTTCATGCTCCCGCCTCCTAGCTGTCCTGACTTTGTGGACGGTAGGCCATTTCATTTCATTTTCTTGCCCTGATGTTGCTAAGAGGGAGCGCAAGATGCTTGCAGCTGGGTTTCGATGTTTCAGTGGCAGACGCCGGATCTGCACGCATGATCGCTGGAACAGGACGACGTGCTCAGGTCGCGGCATTTAGTAGAGCAACTGTACAGGAGCAGCAGCGTTGACTGCGGCCCACCGTGTAATCGGGAATTCTAGATGGCGAGGCGTACAAGCTGCCCCCAGCTTGCATGCACTGTAGTAGTGCGCCTACACGATGAGGACGATGTGCAAAACGCTCACAAAAGCTGGTGTGGCTCCGCAGACTTGAATTGGTGGGGGAAACGTTCGTTCGCCAAATCGCCCCGTGCATACAGAAAAGGAAACGGAAAGTGAGCCCAGATGCTACTCGCATGGGCCGCCCAACCTTACTCCAGGCCGTCGTAGTACACAGTACGAATTGCTTAAGGCCCAGATTTATTCCCGTGCCTATGTCACGGTTCCAATGGAATCCGCGAGGATAACTAGGAATCGGAGGTTAGGTTTGGGAAGAGCAAGCAGGGGATTGGGAACAGACGAGGTCGATTACTTGATGAAGAAGAAGTTACTGTTTCGAATTCAATACGAGGGACTACGCCTCGGGCGTTATATACCCATCACCTAACGCCATCACAACAGCTAACGCCGTTACTTCTTACTACGACAGCTGTCTTGTGCTTTGTCTTCTTAACGTCTCCGTCTTGCCTTGCCGGACGCCACAGTATAGCAGGCTATGTCATCTTACGACTCCTGACATTGCCCCTCCCTTGGAAGGCAGCTTGCCCCCAAGCTGCATGTTCTGGGAATCGTCGACGCAAATCACAGGCCTCCTCCCAAGTGCACAATCCTGGACATGCTGTTGACCACTGAACCTGAATTTGAGAAACGGTAGACGCCCCTTTTTGAATTGCTCTAGTTTTCAGAAACTGCACTGGTACTAACTGAGCCATGGGATCATCAGGAAGAGCAGTAATGTCATCTTCAACCTGAACAGATGGAGGAATGTGCTTCTTAAGTTGAGAGATATGTACTACTGGATGAATACGGCAAGCATCAGGTAGTTCCAGCTTGTAAGCAACAGCTCCCACTTTGCTCAACACCTTAAAGGGTCCAAAAAACCTGAAGCTTAACTTCTGATTAGTTCTGGGAGCCACAGATGACTGAATGTGCGGTTGCGGTTTCAAATACACCATGTCCCCAACTTCCGTGCGCTCGGACCGATGTTGATCACAAAAAATGCTTCATACGCTGCTGTGCTCGCTGCAAATGGTGTGTAATCACATCCTGCAACAATTTACGCTCCACAAGCCATTGATCCAGATCAGCCGCATGTGTTTGCCAGTCATTAGTGATGCCAAAGTGCCGAGGGGAGTGTCCATACAACACCTCGAAGGGGCTATGACCAAGTGCTGAATGAAAGTTAGTATTATACCAATATTCAGCCAATGGTAACCATTTCACCCATTGCTTCGGACAAGAACTGACACAGCACCGAAGGAATCCTTCCAGGCATTGATTCAGCCGTTCAGTTTGCCCATCCGTCTGTGGATGATAAGAGGAGCTCATCAGTAGTTGAGTATCGGATAGCCTGAACAATTCCTTCCACACAGCACTTGTAAAGATCCTATCTCTATCTGAAATGATGCACTGAGGCAATCCATGAAGCTTATAGACATGATCCATGTAAGCCTGAGCCACTTGCAATGCAGAGAAGGGATGTGACAAGGGAATGAAGTGTTCATACTTTGTAAACTTATCCACAATTACCATAACAAAGATCAAACACGGAAGACTTGGGAAGACCTCTACAAAGTCCATACACACCACTTGCCAGGCTTGAGATGGAATTGGGAGAGGTTGCAGCAATCCTGGTTGCTTGACATGTTCAACCTTAGCCTGTTGACAGACCTGACAGCTTTGGATATAAGCTCTGATAGCAACCTTCATCTTGGGCCAAGTAAACAGCTGCCTGATCCTGTAGTAAGTGGCATGAAATCCAGAGTGGCCCCCTACTCCAGTACTATGAACAGCCTCCAACACATGTTGTTGGGCTAAGGAATTTGCCCCCAGCCAAATCTTTCCATTGTGCCTGATAATGCCATCTTTAAGGGAAAATGCACCCATCCTGCCTTGAGCATCACCCAATTCAGCAATCAACTTCATGGTATTAGGATCATCCTCATAGCCTTGCCTTACTTTATCAAGCCACACAGGATTGGAAAGGGATAGTGCAAACAGTGAAGAATCTGAATGGCATCTGGATAAAGCATCAGCAGCCTGATTCAACATGCCTTGCTTGTAAATAATCTTATATTGCAGATCCATGAGTTTCAACATAGCCTTCTGCTGTAGCTTAGTAGTAATTCTCTGCTCAGTGAGGTGTAACAGACTTCTGTGGTCAGTTTTAATGAGAAACTCTTTATGCTGCAAATAAGCCCTCCATTTATCAACAGCCAAGATTATAGCCATACACTCTTTCTCATAGGTAGATAAGCCCTTGTTCTTCTCACAGACTGGTTTACTGAGAAAAGCCACAGGATGTCCTTCCTGCATCAACACAGCCCCAAAGCCAATATCACTAGCATCAGTTTCCAAGACAAATTGCTTATTGAAATCAGGGACTGCAAGGACAGGAGCTTGAGTAAGAGCAGTTTTCAGAGTTGTGAAGGCCTCCTCAGTGACACCTGTCCAAACAAAAGGAACAGCCTTCTTTAGCAGATCAGAGAGTGGTTTGCTAATCAGTCCATAGTTTTTGATAAACTTTCGATAGTAACCAGTGAGACCCAAGAACCCTCTCAGTTGTTTCAAGGTAGATGGTCTTGGCCACTGCTGGACAGCCAATATTTTAGAGGGCTCTGTAGCCACTCCTTTTCCAGAGATACAATGCCCCAGATACTCCACTTCTTGCTGAGCAAACAAGCATTTGGACATTTTCAAGAAGAACTGATTATCTCTGATGATCTGAAATACTTGCTGCAGTAGCTCCATATGCTCTTCCAAAGTGGCAGAATATATGAGGATATCATCCATGAAAACAAGTACTCCTTTTAGAGCAAATGAGCAAAGATTCTATTCATGATGCCTTGAAAAGAAGCTCAGGCATTAGTGAGCCCAAATGGCATCACCAAAAACTCATACAAACCACTGTGGGTCTTGAATGCAGTTTTGTGTGTATCTTCTGGCTGAATGCACAACTGATGGTACCCAGCTCTGAAGTCAAGCTTGGAGAACCATTGAGACCCAGCCAATTCATCAATCAATTCCTCCACTATGGGCATAGGATGCTTATTTTTTACTGTCTGAGCATTAAGGTGTCTGTAGTCCACCGCGTAATCGCCAAGAAGCATCTTTCTTTCTTACCAACAGGACAGGAGAAGCATATGGACTGTTGCTAGGTTTGATAATGCCATTGTTCAACATTTCTTTCAGTTGCTTTTCAATCTCATCTTTCTGTGCAGGAGAGTATCTATAAGCCCTGGCATTAACTGGTTGAGCTCCAGGGATTAGTGGAATGGTGTGATCAAATGGTCTCTTAGGTGGAAGGGTCTTTGGAGCTTGGAAGATATCAGCATACTGATCCAGTAATTGCTCCATGATAGGAGGATGCAAGGGTTCAGTCAAAGAATGTACTGAGGAAGCTGCCTCACCATCTGCAGGTGGATCCAACACTTTAAACTGAACACAGTACGTGATAGATTGCCTTTTCAACAACCCTTTCAGCCCATAACTATCAACAGTGGTACACTGGCTGATGTTGTTAGACAAGCCTTGCAATGTAACCCTCCTCTTATGCATAGTGAACTTCATGATTTTCTTGCCCCAATGAACCCACATAGGACTGAACTGCTCAAGCCAATCCTCCCCAATGATCATATCAAAACAACTTATAGGAAGCACCCCAGCTGAGGACACAAAAGAATGACCCTGCACATTCCACTGCAAGTTCTGAACCTGCCTATCACAAACCATAGGACTCCCATCAGCAGCCATTAGTTTGACAGGAGTACAAGGAACTGTGATCAGCTGAAGCTGCTGCACCAACTTATCATTGATGAAGGTGCCCACACTCCCTGAGTCTACTAGGATTAACACAGATAACTTCCCAATAGATCCACAAAGCCTCATAGTCTTTCTATGCACAGGATTCCCAAATTTGCCCCATTCTTTGAAACAAATTCACCATCACTTTGCATTTTCTTAAAGGAACTGAGGCTCTTCAACCTCACTGTCCTCAATTAATTCCAAGGCATCCCACACCTCTTCTAGAACATGCAAAGGCACATGGTCCTGGCATTTGTGATTTCTGCCCCATTTGTCCCCACACTTGAAACATAGCCCAAGTTTCTTCCTGGACTCTTTCAATGCAGCCAACTTATCCTCACTTTGTTTCCCAGTAATTTCTCCTTTTGGCTTGTCAGTATCCACCCATTTCGACTTATCCAGTTGGCCCTTCACAGTGTGTTTGCCAAATTCTTTCTTTGCCATACTTACGCTTGCCCTAACTCAATTCCTCTTCCCCGAATCGGTGCCGGTGCACTAGCGGTTTGCACATCCTTAGGCCGATGCAGAGATATGACTGCTCGAATATCTTCCTTGAGCCCAGCCACAAATCGAGTCATGAGGAAAGTGTCATCATAGTTAGGATTGTACAACAGAATACCTTGAACGAGCTTCTGATAGTCCTCAACTGACGATGTTTGCTTCAGAGTTTCCAACTTTTTGAGCAGAATCTGATACTGATCCCGATCAAAGCGTGCCATGACCAGATCACACAATTCACGCCAATCATTGATGCGACCCTTCCTCTCTCGAATGGTCGGAACCAAGCCGCCGCAACTCCACGGAAATTCAAGGCCGCAAACCGAAGTCTTCAACGCCCGGGCTCACCGCATAGACCTCAAAAAACATCTCGCATTCATCGCGCCAAATACGAGGAGAATCACCATCAAACTTAGGAAATTCTAACTTCGGAAACGGAGGACGAAAATGCGAGTGCTCAGAATCGAGAGAGTGGAGAGAGGGTTCGGGAGGGGGGGTCGTACCCTTATGATAGTCCTGCGGCCGGGATCCCAGAATCCCGCCGCAGTGCTCGCCGCGGCCCTTGGCCCGCTCCCCGTCCAACGCAGGTGAGCACGTGGACGATCCGGGAGCCGTGTTGAGGTCCATGGTCCTCAACACCTGAGGGGGTTGAACTTGATTTGCCGACGGGGCAGCCGCGAACTTGGTCTCCAACGCCTCCACGCGCGACGCCGTGAGCTCCATCCGCTTGGTGACCGCGCCCAGAGACGACGCCGCACCCTCCACCGTTGTGCGCAATTCGTCGAACGCGCTGTCTGCGGTCGCCTGCCAGGTTCCGATGGCGTTCACCGAGTCCAGCGTGCTCTGCATCATCGACTGGAACCCTGCGATTTGCTTCATCATCAACTCAAACTGCGTCGAGAGATCCTCCAGCGACTTGGCCATGTCTTGCTGGAGCTTTGAGGGACCTCGCTTAGGCGCCAGACTTGCTTCCACCAGCGATCAACTCGACCGATTGCCGACCCGTTCAACCTCGGCTCGGACCTACGAATCGCACGGTCGATACCTGAGCATCAACCAGCAATCCTGCCGACGGGGATTACGAACGTGATCAAGGCAATCAACCAGAGCTTTGATACCAATTGTCACGGTTCCAATGGAATCCGCGAGGATAACTAGGAATCGGAGGTTAGGTTTGGGAAGAGCAAGCAGGGGATTGGGAACAGACGAGGTCGATTACTTGATGAAGAAGAAGTTCTGTTTCGAATTCAATACAGAGGACTCTGCCTCAGGGCGTTATATACCCATCACCTAACGCCATCACAACAGCTAACGCCGTTACTTCTTACTACGACAGCTGTCTTGTGCTTTGTCTTCTTAACGTCTCCGTCTTGCCTTGCCGGACGCCACAGTATAGCAGGCTATGTCATCTTACGACTCCTGACAGCCTAGCCCAGCAGTCAACGCCATTTCAGGAGTGAAAAGTGCTGACTACTGCACAGGAAGGAGGAGGTGATCGGTGAAGCAACTTGTTCCGTCGCAACCGCACAAGCCAAGCCCCGCCGACACACGGCCTGCTGCCACCGGCACCGGTCGGTCGACCCAACCCAACCCAACCCATCTCCATCCAGAGCTCTTGCTACTTCTTGGTCTCTACGCCTCGTTTCAGTCACTCAGCCAGCCGGCCGCGGCGAACCGAAACCCATCAAATCAAGCCGTCGATCACACGCCGTCTTCCCCGCGAAACGACACGCTCCGCATGTGGTTTTCAGGTTCAGCCGCCTCGGATCAGATCAGATCGGTGGTTCGATCGGTTGCCGCGTCCGGGGCTGGCTGGCTGGCGCCGTGGCGTGGCGCGGCAGGTGCGCCGTCGGCGGCCGGGCGGGGTGCCTGGAAATGGACATGGACTCGCTCGATCGCATCGATCCCATCGGCATTCCGGGGGGGTCGTTCGGTTGCCACCGGCCGGCTGTCCTCGCCTCACGTACGCGTCCCCGGCCTCCAGCCCGGCGGCGGATCAAACTTTGTAAAGCTCCTTTGAAAGCACAAATTTCACACGAATTACACAAGAATCATCTTTTGCTCATAGACAAAACAAAAGGGATTCCCGTACGTGTTCTAGATGCATGGGGCCTAAAGATGCCGAAAGCAACTGGCCGTCGCCATCGGACTGTCGGAGAGCGAGTCGTCTGATCTCAAACTCAAGCCGGATCCGACCGACGGACGCGTCCTCCCTCCTCCCGGTTCAGGTTTTGCCGCGTGTTCCGGTCGGCGTCAAGGACACCGCTCCAGCTAGTCGCGCGTGCTACTGCACACCGGCCGGCACAGTAAAAAAAAAAAGCAGAGGCAAGGTTACTGAAGAAATTAACAGTACTAATGGTGGCACACAGCAACACACGGCAGACTTGATGCTGCGCACGCAATCATTGCCTAGGAGCTTCAAGTGAGACGATTCAGCTCATAACTCACAGTCACAGACTCACAGCTGCTAGCAAGACGAAACCTCTGCTGGGATACAGACACAGCAGGTCGACTAGGAATGATGCTGCAGTAGTAGCCCAGAACCGGTAAGCTCAAACTTTCCTAGCTGAAAGACAAAGAAAACCACCAAACTAAAGATTCAGGTGAGAGGCCGATCCGAGCCAATGCAACAGACGAGAAGATCGAGGACGAGTGATTGGGCTTCATCATCAGCAAGCGGCGAAAAGGCTAGGGTGTTAGGGACTTACTAGGCTACTAGCTGGGGTTGGTTCAGCGGCCATGGAGTTGCCTTCAAGGCTTTGTTTAACCCTACTGTAATCAGCAGCCAAGCACTCACTCTCTCCTGTAGACTGTAGTACATGTCACTCTCACCTTTGCCTTTTACCTCGCTCGCTCGCTTTCGTCGTTCAAATCGTGTGAGTTCTAGACGAACTGTGGGACGATGAGACCGATCATGAGCCGATCGGATCGGACTGGCCAACCGATCGACGGCGGAGTTAGATCGATCGCCTTTTGATTTCTCGTACTACACTGGCGCCGATCGGATCTTTATGTTAGCTGTAGCCTAATAACTCCAAATGCCTCATCCTTGTCTCTTCAGAGACACATGATTATTAGATTAAAGACGCATGCCTTTGTTGACCGCACTTGACCTAACTACTAATGAGCAAATAAATAAGCAGTTATATATATCGCAACTAGACCTGCTACGCTACTCTGAAATTCACCTTTTCTTGCAAACCTTTGGAAAGATATTGTCGGCCACGGGCATTTACCCAAAAGATCATCCATTGCACACTACATCTAAGCTAAGAAAAAGAGAAGTATAGAACCAGCAGCGTTTGGAGTAGGATAACATCAGATATAAAGTGCAAGCAAAGCAGAAGCATAACGTTTTCCTTTCCAAACAGCAATAAAGAACACCGTGCCATATGTTTTCACCAAACAGTTATACTAGACTACTAGTATATGCTGCTTTGGTAAAAAGGCATGCAGTAGGAATCATAAGTGGTGTGTAAGCAATTTTTTGCAAGACCTTAGTTGCCACTTCAGAGTTCAGCGTGTGACCTTGTATGTGTGTCTGTTTCTCATACATAGTGTATGTTCCAGATCACATATACTATATACATTTCGATCGAGGTGAGACGTAACGTCATCACAAACTCTGATCCCCAAACAGTTCTTGAACGTACGTTCAGTAGATAGGTCGTCTCCCAAGGCAAATGCTGACATTACAGTGGAGTAAAGTTACTGGAAGTGCCACGGCCGGGTACCGAAAGGAACGGACGAAAGAACCGAGAAAACGAAGGAGAAAAACAAAGCGGAAAAAGGAGAGCGAGGAACCAAAGTGGGAAAAAGCAAGGATTCTCTGAAAGCATTTGGTCCAACCAATCCGTTGCTTTGCCCATTGCTAAATGCCTGCGTGTTCTTCCTCCTCCCAGCAGGCCAGCACCACGATAGATCGACATGGGCATCGTCGTCTTCTTTCCACGTATGAAATCACGAAGGAGGACGACGGGCATGTACGACCCGAATCGCCACTGGTCCTTCTGTGCCATGGATGGATGATGGGAGCACCTCATCTGACGCGATTTGGGCACGCATTTTCTGTGAACCCAACGTCATTTTTAATTCAGTTCAGTGTTTGACACACTTCAGTTCGACGGTCTGGTCATTGCTCGTTGTTCATTGCACCGCCAAAAGAAAGCACCATTTCTAAGGATATAATATATTATATACATAGCTTTTGACGCGAAGATAAGATCATCCTGAATCAGCAACAGTGGTCAGTGGCCTACCTATGCTTGTAATATTATCTGCTTGCTAATTATGGGGGTCCTTGAAAGGCAAGCGATAAAATCAGGTGGGATATGCAGTGGTAGGACTGAGGAGTAGAAGGAACTGTTGCATATATATTCATCGAAGCTGCAATGATGGATGAATGGACCATTAGGTAGTAGGATATGACACTAGGATTTATATGATCATTAATTCAGATGGTGGTGGAAGTGAATGCATGCTTCAGCAGGGACCAGTGAGAGTTTACGCCTTAATTGTGATGGCTACAGATGCCTCGGACACAAATTAATTCGGTATATATGTCTTGGATATCATTTGTATAGTAGGCATGCAATGCAACATCAAGGGCAATTGAGATGTTAAGATCAAGGACGATTGGCAGCCTACAGGTAACTGGGTGTGAGTGGCTAATGACTAAGTCCAGTTCCTTTATTTTTGTTCGATTCCCGGCCCGGATGAACAGAATGCAAAGTACCGAATAGTACTAGGGTCACCATCGATCCACTCACTTCGATCTGATAGCAGCTCGCCCCGCCTTTAAGTTTCCCGGCTTTTGGAGATCATGCCATGGAGTGGATGTACCTCTCTTGATTCATCGCATTTTAACAACATGTTTTGTTTTCAGTCAAATCCTGATGATAAGAACAAATTTGTTTCCTAAACAAAAATCCTAAAATACATTTGATTTTTTTTAGCATTTCTTCTATATTTCAAGTGCCTGAATTTTAAGATGCAGGCAACACTCTTGTAGCACTAACTAGTGCAAGTAAATTGTTACTTTTGTGAGTTATTATTTGCTTTGTGTCTTAACATATCTGGTCTTGTCTGGCTATAGAAATAATTATAAATTGTTAATTATTATTGTGCACAAATCATATTTATTTTAGATTTGTGGTTTTGTCTAATGGGTTATTATAAATCATTAAGCCGAAATAGCTATTTTTTATAAGAGAAAATACTGTTGCAACGGCTAATAAGTTGAAGTGAACAAGACACCGACAGAAATTGCAATGAACTAAAATATAATTTTAATATAAATGCAATAAGCGTCACCTGAAAGAAAACTAAAAATCTGAATTTTAGTAAACCCTCTTTTTTCAGCGTTCCAAACAAGCGCCTTCCATGCCAGCCTTTGTCTACAGTGCAGTAGGTACCACTTGAGATCTGGGGGCGTTGGGACATAGTCCCTCCGTCCCTAAATAAGTGTCGTCGTAGGATGCGTCTTGAAGTTTGACTTGATTTATAGAAAATACATATAATATTTATATCACTAAATAATTTTGTTAAAAAACTAGAACCAAATATCTTTTCTGATAATATTAATTAGGATACTAATTAATGATATTTATTATTTATTAAAATTGCCGACAATGAGTAGGGCTAAGTAGGAAGGAATGGCTAAGCTTGCACCGACTCGAGCTCGGAGGAGGAGGGCCTGCAGGTGTCCTTGCTGGTCCTGATCGAGCCCGGGCACCCGAACCGTACCTTGGTGTGCAAGCGCCAACAGGGACACGGCATCGGTGATCATGTCAGAAACCTGACCAGCTAGTTGCAGTCCACAACAGCAGCAACGAAATTAAACCCCTGACCAAATTAATCACACAGATGCACACTGAACTAATAATAAGCATCTACTATCTTATCTATAATAATATCGGCCAAATCACAGAAATAAATATATTATATTATGGCTTCTGGAGGATGCGCACGACAACAACCCCGACAGATGTGGCTTGCAATTTGTTCTGTGTGGCTGTGATGAACCTGACGGAATTGTATATATATGTACCACCAAGCAGAAACGGAGGTTCAGTTGTCCGGGATCGCTGTATTTTAATTGAAATTATACTTATGCGTGAAGCCTTCTTTGTTTCGATGAATGAAATTGAAATAATGGCCCTCCACCATAAATCCATAAGGTAGGAAGGGTGTGTCGTAGTACTGCTACTTGAAGGGGAGCTAGTAGCTACGATTGGACTGATAATTGATTGAATACTTCGTCAGTTGCTGAAGATAAACAATTCCAGCGAAATATAAGCCATACTAACAGTATTTTGTATAGCTCTGCTCGCTTGGCTGGTTTCAGTTTATTCTGCAAGGGAGAATAAGCTGAAACAGTTAAAATATATTTGAGTATATATTTCCCTCCAGAATGGCTGACATAGAGAACATGCTTATAAAGCCACCGATGTTTGAAATGACGACTTATAGCTAGTCCGCTATAGCACTAGACACTCGATACCTAGATTAAGACTGTAAATTCCACTAGGATTGCTATAGCCCGTGTAGCGAACTTGGTACGCCGCAAATTTGTGAACTCGGGTCCGGAGATATGTGATCAAACCTTGGTTAGCTCACCGGTGTCATCGCCATCTATGGGGTAGTGATGATTGTTCTTTTCTTTTCTTTAATCAGTTTGCAAGTATTTGCTAGTACAAACTTGGCTCCCCTTTCTTATATAATTTTTTTTCGCGAACGTGCTATATAGCACGTGTCTCATTAAGAAGAGGTAGACAACATCCAAATCAATACAGAAAAACATAGTTGGGCAAAACCAAAGGTTGTCCCCAGCTGGCCGCGAGAACTAAGAACAAAGCCCATGGCGAGGCCAAGAAATGAAAAGCAAGCAGAGGGAAGAAATAGGCAACGATCGCAGCAGTTGCGAAAGGGATGAAAGGCACGAGTAGCCAGCCCGAAGCCAGAGTCTAGCCTCCTCTAGGATCTCCAAGCACAAAGTACGAGCATCGGAGGCTCTGCTCCTGAAAGTCTGCGCATTACGCTCCTTCCAAAGCATTCAACAGGTGAGCATGACCAGGGAGCTCAGGATCAAGGGGCCCCTATGCGACGACGGCAGCCAGGCCGAGCCTCGATAGGATCCAAACCCAAACCTGACGGCTGAAAGATCAATCAGAGCAATACTACGGTACTCCCTTTACCTATGAGGATGCTATATTCCAAATAAATTTGGACAATTGATTTCAGATTTTATAAATTAAATATTCTCTTCATTTCAAATTATAAAGTCGTTCTAACTTTTTTAGAGTCAAATCATTTCAAATTTGACCAAAACTATCACACGCCTAACACGGACGGTGACCATCAATAGCAAGAACGAGCCGGAGGAGGCCCAAAGGAAGGAGGCACCCCGATGCGCCCCCAGTTCCCTTCCACATCATTATCAAGTAGCTAATCTAGTATTAGTCGTTTTTAGAATACTTAATAATCGATAATCATGGAGGGCAAACTAGACGTAGCAGTACTCATAAGTCCTAACTCGTCCTCGAAATTAAGCTCCGGCTAAAGGACTGAGAATATAATCACTGAGGTGACAGGCTGTATAGTCCTTTGATCGAGGCCGTCTGGCACGTGGACCCTAGCTCATTCGTTACAGCCGTCCTTTCAAGCTCACCCCACGGCCCACGCCCAACCACCGTTGATTGGCCGCCGTCGCACCCTGTGCCGGCCGCGCACTCACACGGGCCCTCTTCCACACGATCTGCCATCCGTCGCCCGCCAGGAGCCCAGGACCAGCTGCTAGCATAGCATCACCGTGCTGTACCCCCTATATAATCCCTCGCATGCAACGCGCCTCGGCCTGGCCAGCTCCACCGACGCCGCCGCGCGCACGTACGTACGCCGGCCGCCGACGACGACACTCCCTCCGCCCGTGTCCACGGTGAGCTCGCCACACGTACAGATACAGCTAGTGCGCGCCGGCATGGGGGTGACCACCGCCGGCGCCGGGGAGGCCGCCTGCAAGTCCCCGGTGCGCACCACCTCGGTCATCGTCAAGCTCAACGCCGCGTTCCTCGCCTTCTTCCTCTTCGCCTACCTGGCGCTCCTCCTCCACCCCAAGTACTCGGGCCTCCTCGACAGCGGCGCCACCTCCCTCGTCCGCTGCACCTTCCGCGACTCCTGCCCGCCGCCGTCGTCGTCGTCGACCCAGCTCTCACGGAAGGTAAGGTGAGTCAGCGTGAGTCCACCGGCGGCGGCACGTATACCCTAGTACGAGTGGCGGCGTACGTTCTTGTTCCGACCCGGCCGCCGGCGGCCATTGGCCGCGTCAGAAAACCACACCTAGCTAGCTATATTCACCCGGACGTGTCTCCCTTGAGCCCTTGTGCGCTGACGTCGTTGCATGTACTTGCTTGCAGCTGGGAGGCGTGGCGGCGAAAAAGCAGGTAGTGGCGGAGCGCATCGTGAACGCGGGGCGCGCGCCGGCCATGTTCGACGAGCTCCGCGGCCGGCTGCGGATGGGCCTGGTGAACATCGGGCGCGACGAGGTGGTGGCGCTGGGCGTGGAGGGCGACGCGGTGCGCGTGGACTTCGACCGCGTCTCCGAGACGTTCCAGTGGTCGGACCTGTTCCCGGAGTGGATCGACGAGGAGGAGGACGACGAGGGGCCGTCCTGCCCGGAGCTCCCCATGCCGGACTGGTCCCGGTACGACGACGTGGACGTGGTGGTGGCGTCGCTGCCGTGCAACCGCAGCGCGCCCGGGTGGAACCGCGACGTGTTCAGGCTGCAGGTGCACCTGGTGGCGGCGCACGCGGCGGCGCGGAAGGGCCGGCGCGACGGCGCCGGCGCCGTGCGCGTGGTGCTGCGCAGCCAGTGCGAGCCCATGATGGACCTGTTCCGCTGCGACGAGGCCGTGGGGCGGGAGGGGGACTGGTACATGTACAGGGTCGACGTGCAGAGACTGGAGGAGAAGCTCCGGCTGCCCGTGGGCTCCTGCAACCTCGCCATGCCGCTCTGGGGATCAGGAGGTACGCACGTTTGACGTTTTCCGTCTGCTCCGTGCTCTCTCAGTCTCGATGACCTGTGTTCTGCTTCATGCTTACACTTGCACTTGCATGCAATTCAAGACAAGCATGTGCAGTTGCACCTGTGCTAACTAACATGCTAAGCTAGGCACAGCAGCAAGCAAGATAGGATACTATTCGTGAGAGGTGAGACCGCCGATCTCATAGAATTAGTCTCCGCACCGACATGCTGTGGTCTATGTAGAAATTAAAAAGAAAGACTGAGACAGCATGCGCATAATACTATACTTGCGATTTGTTCAAGAAAATAAATAAAGAAAAAAAATATGCGTACATGATGATATATAATCTGTACTACTTTGACCATTAGAATCTTTGTTATACTCATGATGGGAAATAAACAGGGGTCCGTTCAAAGAAAAGTAATAAGAAAAGGTGAAAAACAACTGTTGTCGGTTCTGTTAATTCGTGAGAATAAATAAATCATCGTATAGTATTCATTATTGGTAGTGGGAGGATAAGAGAGCATTAGCATAAATAATGTCGGGAAAAAACATGCATGTGCTACAACACTGTTTGTGTTACGGACATAACGTGCCACCTAATGGAATTATATTAAAGCGCTATACATACAGCAGATTCATAATCATCAAGCTAAGAATAAGATAGATGCATGCTTGCTTTCTTGGCATATATGATCAGTAGGGACGGGCGATGTAATGGGGCGTGTAGAATCCGGTCGGGAGATAGATGTGGCAAAAGGACACCATCAAGCTAAGCTCGTGTTAATAATTCAGGCGGCATCGGTTCCCACCAGCACTCAACGGTCTCTTTTATTTATTGAGAGAAGAGAAAAATATTTAATTACTATAACCCCATTCTTACCCAACGTGGAAAATTTTGGTGGGCAACTTCGAGCTAATATCGGCCACGAGTGTATTGCCAGGGGAAGAAAAAAAGAGGAAGACATTTTCGTGTAGCAAAGCTGCTGGTAATGATGGATCTATCAGTGCCACTCGTGTCATCCAAAGGCCAAAGCAGAGCCCCCAAGATAAAACCTGTCCTTGCAAGAAGCAGAGATAGCTGCTAGATCTAGCCATCTAGGTGTGAGCCTTCCGAACCACCAATTTCAGCTCCTGCAAGAACCTGCCAGGAGGACGCCAGATAACAAAGTCAGAGATAACAAGTGCTTATATCCAATCTGCACATGTAAACTAATTAATTAATTGATTAAACTAGAGAAAATGAATTAGATAAAATGTATATAAAATATAATATATACCCCATACCGGGAGGTACTGGGTCTTTACCTAACGTGTGGTTGGAGGCCTTTCATCTCCACCCGTCTGATCGACCGATCAATCGAGCACAACACACTGACACACACACACACACACACACACACACAGACGATGCATGATGGCACGGCGAATACGTCGACGGACACGACTGATCGATTAAACTAGATTCGGTTGGTGAGCTGCACCGGTCGCCGGTCGGGCAGGGCTGGTCTGGGTCTCGCCGGCTTTGGGACTTTGGGCACGCACGCACGCACGCGGCGGCGCCTTAGCGCTAGTGATACTTGCAGTGCATGCTACTGCATTCTACCAGGTGGAGGTGGAGGTGGATCACCAACCGTGTACGCGCAAAACGCACGCCGCAAAGTTTATCTATCAATTCGTGGTTACTTGCGTTGGTCGATTCTATGCCGTCTCTCTTTATCTTGTTTGGTTTTGACTTGACGAACACTTCAATCCACCAGCAGAACTTTCTTTTCGGAGCTTAGGCTTCGCTGGATACATGGATAGATACATCAATGTATAGTGTCATTTGCAGACATGTTTTACAACTGAACTGTCCAGAGATTGCAACATAAAGCGAGGGGGTTTTTTCTCTGAAAGAAATAAAAATCTTAAATAGTGTTTGCTAGCTGTTAGTAGTCACAGCAAGATTAATTGATTATTCAGCTTCTCAGATTTCTTCTTTAAAACAATAATTAAACCTCTATGATTTGTTCATAGCAAAATTATATATGATTGGAATAAGGAAATGACGATTAATTTATTTATTATAAAAAAACCTGTACACTCTGCACAGGGATCCACGAGGTGTTCAACGCGTCGTCGTCGGAGCTGGCGCCGTCGTGGTCGGGCGGGCGTCCCCGGCGCGAGGCGTACGCGACGGTGCTGCACTCGTCGGACACGTACCTGTGCGGCGCGATCGTGCTGGCGCAGAGCATCCGTCGGTCGGGGTCCACCCGGGACCTGGTCCTCCTCCACGACCACACGGTGTCGAAGCCGGCGCTCCGCGCGCTGACGGCGGCCGGGTGGACGCCGCGGCGGATCAAGCGCATCCGCAACCCGCGCGCGGCGCGGGGCAGCTACAACGAGTACAACTACAGCAAGTTCCGGCTGTGGCAGCTGGCGGACTACGACCGCGTGGTGTTCGTGGACGCCGACATCCTGGTGCTGCGCAGCCTGGACGCGCTGTTCGCGTTCCCGCAGCTCACGGCGGTGGGCAACGACGGCTCCCTCTTCAACTCCGGCGTGATGGTGATCGAGCCGTCGGCGTGCACGTTCGACGCGCTCATCCGGGGCCGCCGGACCATCCGCTCGTACAACGGCGGCGACCAGGGGTTCCTGAACGAGGTGTTCGTGTGGTGGCACCGGCTGCCCCGGCGGGTGAACTACCTCAAGAACTTCTGGGCAAACACCACCGGGGAGCGCGCGCTCAAGGAGCGCATGTTCCGGGCCGACCCGCCGGAGGTGTGGTCGGTGCACTACCTCGGGATGAAGCCGTGGACGTGCTACAGGGACTACGACTGCAACTGGAACGTGGCGGACCAGCGCGTGTACGCCAGCGACGAGGCGCACGCGCGCTGGTGGCAGGTGTACGACCAGATGGGGGAGGCCATGCGCGGGCCATGCAGACTCTCGGAGCGGAGGAAGGTGGAGATCGCGTGGGACAGGCACGTCGCCGAGGAGGTCGGGTACGCCGACCAGCACTGGAAGATCAACATCACGGACCCGAGGAAATGGGACTGATCGACTTGAGTTCCTTCGATTCTGTCCGGCCTATGTACGATGATCGACTACGTACCTTCTTCCTTCCATCGCCTGCTGGTACATACATACATACGTACACGTAGCTGAGAGCGAGATTAGCTAGAGAGGCTCGTCGAGCTCCATCTTTCGCCACATTTTGGTTCGTGGGTTTCTTTGATTTCTATTTGTTCATACTTACACACGTGAAGGGTCGAGGGGAGTGAGTATGCACAGCTTGGATAGTGCATGCCTTGCATTGGAGGAATAATGAATAAAATTCAGTTCCAGCTATATGTGTACTAGTTCGCGTCGAGTCAGATATATATGATGTCTGCAAACTGCACCTAGAATCAGATTTGGGTAGGGCCAAATCCAATTGAACTTGGCCATGTGCCTGCTTCGAGGTTCAACTTCCATTGTCTTCTTTATTTGTAAAATACAGTACTCAAATTTCACCTTAGGTCTACCTTCTACGTTTAGGCATGCCAACTTTTCCAACAGCTACTAGTATAACTTTCTTCTACAACACACGTCCCAGTCAGGCAATCGATCGCTTCTGTGTTTAGGTGTGCCAACTGCCAACTAGGGCAAAGTAGTTCCTCTCTGCAGCCAGCTGATCCGAGCACATCACTCCACAAAGCTCGAAGATTTGAATAGTACGTACTGAACTTTCACCTTGGGTGCCACTTGTGCGTCTAGACCTGCCAACGTGCACAGAGTTCCTGTTGGAAATTTACAAAGGTACGGCTTCAGCGGTTGTTAAAAGTGACCTACTCTGCTTTTCTTTCGTTGGATGAATGGGACAATCACTTCCTTTCAGTACAATGGCCAAAGCTTTTCTCCTTTGTTAGAAACAAGAACATAACAGTGTATATCAAGCTTTCCACACCTCCTCAGCCCAGGAGCTTTTCCATCTCTGTCCGAAGAAGCTTTTGAGCAATTCCATAACTTCAGTTTTCTACTTACTGGCCTTCAGTTACAAGAAGATTCAGATACCTCGACTTATATTTCGGGTTCCTTATTTTTTTCTCCAAATAAAGCATATTCTCATTTGATTGAAACTAGGCAAATGATTGTGGAGATCATCTTGTCATAACGAACAGAAGATCTTTTTCTGGTTGTTGCTCATAAACTGTTTGAATACATACCAGAGTTCTAATAAAACACAAAAATATGTTTCTTGGGGATTGCAATTGTGTGTTTTGTGCAGCCACCAAATTGAAGACTTTGGAGCATCTCTTTCTAAATTGCCCTTTTGCAGAAGCTTGTTTCGCTACTCTTGGCCTCATCATTCCACAACTTGGTGATCTTTACTATTTTGGACAGTGTTAAAACAATGGTACATCTGCCTTTCTTTATGGGGACCATAATCACGATAGCCTGGTCAAGCTGGGAAGTAAGGAAACAACGCAAATTTTGAGGGGTGTTGCACCATCAGTTCAAAGTTGCAAGAGGATCTTCAAATGAGAATTTGCATGGGTTATCCTTCGAGCAAGACCAAGTTATTATCAACCTATTAGTCAATGGCTAGAGGGTTTTTCATGATCTTTTTGTTACTTTCTATGTCTCAAAAGAAGGCTTTGTAAACTTTGTTGCTTAATAAATTCTAGTAGGTGTTGCCACTTCGTGTTCCACAGAAACGTGCAGCCTTCGTGTTCCGCAAAAACGTGCAGAGTTGCTCCTGGGCTAATTAAATTGCCCGCAATAATTTCCGGACAATTTAAAAAACTATTTACAGTGATAACTTAGGGGTTGTTTGGAACTGCTTCACAAACTCTACTCCACAAACTCCACCGTAGAACAGCTCCACAAAAATCTGGAGTTCATGAAGCTCCTCTTTAGGTGCTCTGACAACTTTATCTTTTTTTTCTAGAGCTGCGTGCGTGGAGCTGAAACCGTTTGGCTAAAAAACGTGAAGCAGAGCTGAAAAACATAGAGTAGAGCAGTCTCAAACACATTGTGAGATTATTCGATCGTTGAAATGTTTTTCTTTTGTTCAACTTGGATCTCAACTGGAGTAATCCACTTTTCAACAAAAACAAAAGAAACAGTTGGACTTCCCCTTTGAATTTGATTGACTTGTTGTGGCCCCATGTGGTGGCCCAAAATGCACCGCTCGGCCAGCAGCAGCCCAGCACGGTCTGTGGCTTTGCGGTGCACGGACATATTTGAGCTTGCGACAACGACTAGCGGCGGTTCGGCCATCTCGTCTGGTTTCCTCCTTCTGATGACGACTAGCGGCGGTCGACGGAGTCGATGCTCGTCGGGATCGAGCCTAACTCGTTCGGACGGATGGATACTGGCGGTGCCCACCTGTGGTTGCCAGCCTCAGGTGACCTGCTCCGTTTCCTCCCGCTGTACTGCTGCTACTTCCCTTTTCTTTTTGATTTATTTATTAATTGGAAAAATTCGAACTGGAGTTCGAGTTGGGCCTGTAGTCAGATGGGAGAAGAACTCCGGCGGATCGGATTTTGGTTTATTCTCCGATTCGGCCTATTACGTTACGCCTTTGATATGTGATATGATATCTACACCCCTCCACCGTCTTCCGCATCGCAATTCGCAAACGAAGGGCAGTAGTATTGCGTTATCTCGCCTTCACTTCCTGCCTGAAACCGGTTTGCCTTCGCATTCGCATAATATAAGCGGCGCCCGCGACCCCACCAATGGCCCACGGTGAGAAAATTCGAAAGTTCTATATATAATCTTTTGATTTGGGGGTTGAATTGCAACCTCAATTAAATTGTGTTTTTTATTTTTTAGGGAAATAAAGCTCAAATTTTGGTTAGAAAAGCTCGAATATCTGTACGGATGAAGTCAAATTGGTTGGTCTTTAATCTCTGGATCCGTTTATTGGAACTTGCTATGTTTTTTTTATTATTATTATCTCAAGTTTTTTCCTACTTCGTTTGAATTGAACAAGTGAAGGAAGTCTCAGGAAAGGGTGCTATGGATCCACCTTCAGGATGCAATGTGAGTTCAATCTCTTAATACTACTTACTTTTCATGTCTCAGACGAACTGCATAGGACGAATCACCATTTTCGTGAACGAAAATGGAAATGTTTCTTATTCTTTTGGAGAGGAAATCAACATGTTATTGTTATCATCACTTCATCAGCATAATTCTTTGATTTCCCTTACTGAAAGGCCTTCTCACTGTTTAGGAAAGCCAGCATAAAGAAGACAGACTGAGCGCTCTCCCTGATGACATCCTACTCAACATCCTGGAACGCCTGGCTTTGCGCAGTGCCTTGCAAACCACCACCCTCTCCACGCAATGGAGGCACCTCCCGCTCATGCTCTCGTGCCTTGTCTTGGATGTTGATGAGTTCATGGAATGCTCTGGCCGTCGTACACTGCGCACACTGATGACTTCCTTCTGCAAAGCAACAGATAAGCTGCTTGCAACTCCAAGGGAGTGTGCCGTCAAGGATCTCCGCCTAATCTTCTACCTTGCAGACCCAAGTTACCTGCTCTCCATTGGCCAGGCTGTTGGCAATGCCATTGAGAGCTGCAACATAGAGTTTCTAGAGTTCAATATATGGCCAGTTATCAGACCCACAAGATGCAGTGATGAACATCTCATATTATTTGGGCTGCGCTTCATGTCATTCTTAGATGCATGTCCTAACGTCTTCAGATGGCGTAGAATGCGATTTGGCGAGGCTGACATCCAAAACATCTTGAGCGCATGCCAGAAGCTGCAGGCCCTTTCTCTGGACTCGTGTGAATTAAATAACTCAGATTCAGGTTCTGTACTGAAGATAGATGCACCGAACTCCCACCTGGTGGTGCTAGAATTCGTCAAGTACTATTTCTCACAAGTTGAGTTGATCTGTGTCCCACAGCTAGCTCGGCTAGTTTATGATACTTGGATTTCCATTAACCCTCCACTGCGATTTGGCTATCTCCCGCTACCTGATAACATACGGCTTGGATCCACTCTAATGTCTTGGCAAGTAAAATTCGCTTTGAGCGGGTTTCTATCTAACACCAGAGGCTTGTCAACTCTTTACCTGAATTTCCATGATGGAATGATTTGGTTTCAGCCTGAAGGACCTAAAAAGCTTGCTACTTTATTCCGCAATCTACATCTCTGTGACATATTTCCTGAATGTGACCTTCAGTGGACTCTACTATTTCTTGAAGCATCACCATTCCTCAATAGTCTTCATGTCAAGATATCATGGCACATGTGTGGACGTAACAAGCATGTTGATAATGCTGACAAGACCAATGTGGTATGTGAAGCATCTTCTTTCAAGCATGATAACATGAATTCATTGGGCATTGAAGGTTTTGGAATGGAAGAGAAGCTTATAAATTATATAAAGCTTGTCATCGAACTAGCTGTGGCTTTGAAGAAGATTTACCTGTATGATAAGGAGCGATTTCAAAGTTGTGACCTTATGAAGCAGACTCCAGTGCCTCTCAGGACAAGCTTTCCAATTAATGAGGAAGAGAAGAATCTAGTTAGGAGGCAGCTCACCCATGGATTTTCATCATCGTCCATAGAAATAATCATAGAACCAAACTGACTGCAGCAAATGCTAGTCCATGCTGACCACACTGTGATGGAACCATGTAAAAGTTTCAAGTGATATTTAACATGTTAATTGAAGTGTAATGTAAATGAAAGAAATGACTGGAGAATTGGTAAATTATCATGTTATATTAAAGTGTAATGTAAATGAAAGAAATGATTGCCGGTTCTGGGTTGGCAATAGCTTCACCCCGTTCACCGCGCGTCGCCATTCGGTCAAAAGGGAGGGGACGCCGGAACGCCAGGTGTGTGCTCCTGGCCACACATGCACGCGGGTCAAAATTGCTATGCATGCATGCATGAGGCTCCCGGCCAGGGGCCAGCCGCCAGCGCAGCCCATAAACATTTCTGGCATCCCTGGCTGGCCCCCCTTTCTTGGCGTCTTCTCCTTCGGAGCAGCGGAGCCTCCCCTTCGCGGGTGCTCCATCGTCCTCCTCCCGATCCTAGCATGTCATTACGATGCCAAGCCGTGTCGCGTCGTTCCCCTTCTTCCTCGCCTCCGTCGCCGTCGTCGTCACCGCCGCCACCTTATTCCCCTCCTCGTCCTCCCAACAGGCGCCCGCCGCCGCCCCGCCGCCACAGCCCAAAGGGTTCTACATAAGCTGCGGGTCGGACAAGGACGTGCAGGTGGGGAGCATCAAGTGGGGCAAGGATGCGGGCTTCACCGCCGTCGGCAACGTCTCCGCCATCAACAAGCCCCACCTCCTCCCCGTGCTCGCCACGCTGCGCTACTTCCCGGACGCCAAGGCGCGCAAGTACTGCTACCATCTCCCCGTCGTCAAGGGCGCGCGCTACCTCGTCCGCACCACCTACTACTACGGCGGCTTCGACGGCGGCAAGGTGCCCCCCGTGTTCGACCAGATCGTGGACGGCACCCTGTGGAGCGCCGTCAACACCACCGACAACTACCGCCGCGGCATGTCCACCTACTTCGAGATGGTGGCGCAGGGGCACGGCAGGTTCATGAGCGTGTGCCTGGCACGCCGCAACGACACGGCGTCCAGCCCCTTCATCTCCGCGCTGGAGGTCATCGAGCTCGCCAACTCCATGTACAACACCACGGACTTCGGCAGGTTCGCCATGACCACCGTCGCGCGCAGCCGCTTCGGCAGCAAGGGCGACATCGTCAGGTACGCCGGCCGGTTCGTCGTCCGAGTCTCCGAGATGCATGCATGTCTCCGGCCTCCGGCTCCGCCCGGGGAATCCTGATCCTGACGTGACGTGGTCGGCATTCCATTCTAGCTATCCAGATGACCCGTACAACCGGTACTGGGCGCCGTTCGCGGACGCCAACCCCATGGTGGAGAGCCACTCCTCCATCTCGCCGGACGACTTCTGGAACCAGCCGCCGGCCAAGGCGCTCAAGGCCGCGGTCACCACCAGCCGGGGCAAGAAGCTCACCGTGCAGTGGCCGACGACGGAGCTCCCAGCGGCGACCTACTACCTGGCGCTCTACTTCCAGGACTCGCGCTCGGCGAGCCCCTTCAGCTGGCGCGTCTTCGACGTGGCCGTCAACGGCAAGGACTTCTTCCGGGGGCTCAACGCCTCCGCGGCCGGCGTCATGGTCTACTCCAGCATGATGCAGCTGTCTGGGAAGACGGAGATCCTGCTCACGCCCAACGAGACTTGCCCCGTTGGCCCGCTCATCAACGCCGGAGAGATCTACCAGATTGTCCCGCTCGGTGGCAGGACTGCCACTAGAGATGGTATGCATGCATTTTTTGCCCATGAGCTTCTATCAATGGCGACTGAATATTTCAACTACTCTCTCCGTTCCAAATTATAAGTCGTTTTGACTTTTTTGTTTCGTCCATTTTGCTGTGTATTTAGACATATTATATCTAGATACATAGTAAAATGAATGTACCAAAAAAATCAAAGCGATCTATAATTTGGAACGGAGGGAGTAGTTAGCAGTGTCGATCGTGTTCGGTCTGTGAGATAAAATGTCAGTCTGGGCGATGAGAAGCTCTAGGCTTTTCCCTTGTGCAGTGGTTGCAATGGAAGAACTCGCAAGCAGCCTCAAGAACCTACCTCCGGACTGGGCTGGAGACCCTTGCCTGCCACAGCAACGCTCTTGGACGGGGGTTGAATGCTCCCCGGGGTCACCCATACGCGTCTCGTCACTGTAAGTATCTAATTGAATGACAATGGTGTTCGAACAGTATTTTGTTTGTTAAATTCGGCCAATGCATTGGTATTCAGCAACTATCAATGTGTAAAGAGAAAAAGGGCTAAATTCAGCAAATGCATTGGCGTTCTACTTCTTGTCCTGGTGGAAGAACGCCATCACAGTGCAGTAAAAACAAAAGGCTAGAAAAATGTTGATCACTGCTGTGTTAATATGGACGATTTTCTGCAATACAGGGATCTAAAAAATCATGGTCTTTCAGGATCGCTTCCCGGCAGCTTTGCAAATTTGACAGGGATGAAAACCATGTAAGATAGACACAAAACTGATAATCTCTCAATGAGCAGACAGGACGTACTATCCTTCTGATCATGCCTACTAAATTTTGACTACAGCTATCTCAGTGGTAACAATCTCTCAGGCCCCATACCTGACTTGAGCAGCATGCACACCTTAACTGCCGTGTAAGCTCAAGCATACTTGATCTGTTTTGAACATTCATTCTGCCAATCTTACTAACCATGCCAAGCTTTTGATCATTTGAAAAGGCACCTTGATAGAAACAAGTTCAGTGGAACGATCAATCCATCAATGGAAAGACTAGTCAATCTTAAGGAGCTGTTAGTACTCAATATCTCATTTTCTTTATGTATCTCCATACATTCTTTGCCTAAGCATTTTTCTCAAAAATGGCAGATACCTGAACTTCAACAATCTCACCGGCAAGATACCAGATGGTCTGAAAAACAAAACTGGACTTGATTTGAGGTGTCAAGAATGTGACTGAATTTATTAGGTTCTTTGTTTTACCATAAACTGTGACTACATGTTTTGCATGAATAACTTTCAGAACTGAGGGGAACAAATTTGAATGAGGCTGGCAAGGAGGAAATACCTTGACGCTAATCCTCAACATGATGAAGGGAGAGGACTGAAGGCTTAAAAGGTTGTAGGATGACATTGATGTCTGATGTATGAGAGCTCAAGATTGATTTCATATCTAGCATGGCTTTGCGCAGTCTCTGTCCTATTCTTAGAGTTTTGTTGTACATGTTCGCATGTTGCATCAGGAAGCATCAATTTAGGGATAAGTATTAGGTGACAGAATCGTTCCTAGGTCACAAGCATCAATTTTCTGAAACAGGACATCAAAATGAAGTTGGCTAGAAAATAGCTCAAAATGCATTTTGCAAGTCATGACTTCTGCAAATTAGGAGTCTCACTAGTAGCACCGAATAATAACAGACATACAAATAAAATACATACTAGGGCAATCCTGACAGATAAAGCCTAAAAATACCCAAAATCCCACATTCCACCTCCTGCTAAGTTAGTACTTAGTACGGCTGTCTGCCTGTCACGTGATGCAGTCACTCATCTACCTCACTGCCATCATCAGAAGTTGCTCGGATGATATACACCTGGGAGACGAATTCATTGGTGAATGAGCACTGAACATTATAAAGGGGGAAAAACATGCTTTGAGGTACACGTTATTCAGTATGGTTCTGAAAGCATATAGTACCTTGAAGGTCGTGGGCTTAATCAACTGAAAAACAGCTGCATCTCCATCCTGCATCCCATGGCATAGAGCAAAACCAGCCCATCCGCCACTTAGCCCCTTCTTGTAGGCAAGGTAGTTGGTGTCGAATTCTTCATCCTTCTCATCCACCAAGGTGACAGTGGCATCTTGCTTTGGCATGTAAGTGTCACAGAAATAGCTCGGGAGACCCTTTCAATCATGCATACAGAAAAATTAGTACATGACATGACCTAAGAAGTTGATAGGGAGAGCAATCAGTGTAGAGCTAAGTACTCACCAGCCAAAAGCCTCGAACCACATGTGAATGCAACATTGCCTTCACAAAGGATGGGATTTCAGGATCAAGTTGTGATTCTAGCTCCTCGGCCTTTCTTGTTGCCTCCAACCTAGCTTTCATGGAAATTGATCCGCGTCTTGCCAAGTAGATGAGGTCAGCTGGTTTTCTAGGAGACCTATAGAAAAAACGGAAGAAAAGGATTGCTACTTAATACAAGTAGATCATATGTTTATATCTCCTGTGGTCACAGTAGCCTGCTAGCAAAATATCCACGTACCTTATTATTCTATCATGTGGTGCTATCTGTTGAGAAATGCAACTTATCAGTAAAAACAAATGATTCAAATTAATCATGAGTTCATGACATGGATGCTAGGAAAAATGGCACGATGTAACATGTTCTTTATTGTGTCATGTTAAATTACAGGATGATTATCAGAAGAAACATTTGCAAGTTTGAAACGATTCTGTAATAAGAACAAAAATCTAAACATATCTGCAAAATTTCAGTTGACTTTAGCAAAATCGTATGGTCTGGTAAAGTGAACAGATTGTGCTTTTTTAAGATGGACACATGGGTTGGTACACTCCACAATGTTTCAATCAATTTAATAAGTTAAGAGCAGATAAATAAAATGTTGCTCTGTTTCACATGGAAAGAAATGGGAATTCTTGAGCTCGAAATAAGAAAGTACCATGTTCATCGGCCACAAAACATGCCTGAAAATAACTAAAAAAAATAGCGACATATGTGCATTTATTTGAGCCTAAAAGGAAAACGAGACAGAGCAGGCAAAAGAAGACAGATAGATACCTCTGCGTACTTGACCTCAGGGAGATTCGCAAGGCGGCGGGACCTCCTCGCAGGGGAGGGAACCACGACCGCCTCCCCGATGATCCTGCGCCTCTTCGGCTTCTGCTCCGCCGCAAAACAAAACAGAGGGGGGTCAGTGGTCAGTCTGACGAACGACCGCGTATAGCAGGTGGAGACAAACAAAGGATCGGAGGCAGCATCGGGCGTGGCCGTGGCATCACCATGGGCGAAGGGGTCTTGGGGGCCTCCTTGATGGCGACGGAGAGGTGGCGCAGGTTGAGCGCCTCCATCTTGCGCTTGTTCTCCTGCACATTCCGCTCCCGCGCCGCCTCGTACGGCGACATCCCTATCGTCTCTGCGGCCGCCGCCACCATCTCTCCCGCCCACCCACTCGACGACCTCTTCAATGAAGTGGGGGATCGATCAGGTGTGCCGTACGCTGAGGGGAGAGAGAGATAGAGGAAGAGGACTGGAGGAGGAGGAGGGTTTAAGGGGAGGGCGGCGTGTGGGTTTTGAAGGCAGCAGGGCAGGGTAGACAAGGAAGGAAATCGACCGTTGGAGACAAGACGTGGGGTGAAACGGTAAATTCTGACGCACAAAGGCGTGGCCGCAGCCCGCATGGAGGAAAACACGGAAAATTGTTTGTGTCCGTGTTCCTCGGGACAAAGGTGGGAAGGCCTTGAAAGGGGGAATTCTTTTTGCCGGCCCATACGGAGACACGCTCGGCCCAGTTACTCTTAGAAGCCCGTTTGGGCAGACTGCGGAGAGGAGATGATGAGCGTTTGGGCTCAACGTGGGGAAACGATAAGGTTACTCGATTCAGGTTCGGTGGGTGGTTGGACGAAGACATATACGCAAGAATGCACGATATACGCTTTTTTAGATTTCCTAAAAAAACGCTTTTTTAGATAACGGAAATGCACAATATACGTAGTGTGTGTTGAGTTATTACTTTTAACTTGAAAACCGGTTAATAAGTCAAACGAATAGTCTTTTTAGAGAAAAACAATATTACAATGGCTAATAAACTGATTGTGGTCGTTGTGTCGAGCATGGCACAAAAACACTCCATGTAGCTTATCTCGTTTGCTTCAATTTATCAGTTATTTAAACAGTATATTTCTCTCACAACAAATTAATTTATGGACCGGTTTATATGACCAACCTAATAATATAAGCTAGGTAAGGTAGCGGAGAGCTTATTTTGGTAGCAGCATAGCAAGCTTTTTGAGAGAAAAGCAGCACAGCAAGTTCGATGCCGGTCCTTTCTCCGGTATTTATCCAAATGATATTCGACAACTCAGATAAATTCCAGTATTATTCTTGTGCATATCATATGACAGTCGGAAGCTAATCATGAATATAGAAAATCAAGAAGCATCCAAACAGAGCCGGCTAGCCGGCTAGTGAAGAAGTCAGAAAGAAAGTGGATCGGAGCCTCACGCATTATCCGTTAGTTGTCACCGGCAGATTCGAAGACCAAACTAGCAGGCACTGGGGCTTGGCGAGTCATCTCATCGATCAGGGTCTAGGCTTTATCCTTGGGTTTTTGGATTTTTTTTTTTGGTTTGTATACAAGACCACAGGTGGAGGTGTTTGTAGATTCTAGTGCCCTCGTCTATCTGTAACAATTTGTTGTCAAGCCGGGACCGAGCATTAATCCACCATTTTTTCTCCCAGGTACAAGTATCCTTCTGGATAAGCTAAAGGCGGATGTAGCGAAGTGGATCAAGACGGAGGACTGTGAATCCACCGGGCACGAGTTCAATTTCCGTTTCTACGCTGAGAGAGAAAAGAAGTTGCAACTCTACACTATTCTCGATAAGAGCAAACCAAGTGCTTCGTCGTCTTAAATTAGTTGTTTATCTCTTTTCTAGACAAAAGGGAAAAACGTTCCTGTCTCTGTTCTTGGCTTTGGCTAGAACCATTTTTCGTTTATCTCATAAACATGACAAACAAATACTCATTCTGTCTAATATATAGCAAAATTGACATACTAACAAAAGTCAAAGCGACTTATAACTTAAAATTGAGGGAGTACATATTTATATGAGCTTTTGAAGCCTTCATCATTCTAAAAAAATAGACTTCTTCAATCAAACCGTGATCTAAATTTGAGCAGTTTATTGTCCAATCCTATCCAAAATTGAGGGAGTAATAAAACTCTTTTCAATCAGTTGTTTACTTTCCTGTTCGATTAATCAATTTGAATCAATTTATTGGTTATTATTATTTTGGTTGGTTGATTTTGAAGCTAATGCATGAAATGGTTAGATTATTTTTTTTACATTTTTTATTTGTCTTTTTAAATCATACTTTGATATATCTATCTATGTTATCGATTTCGTCATATGTCAATTGTTTGCATCCCCCGCCAATATTCCTTATAATTATCAAGGTCATGACCATCATAGATTAAATTATATGTAGGTTTTAAATTTTATAAAAAAGGTAAGAAAAAATAAATAATATACTATTTTGTTCTCATCTTTCACGTTAATTTTTTTTTTTTGGTTGGTGTCCTCGTTTGCAGTCCACCAAAAACTAGCGCCGATCGATGTGGTCAAAGCGGTCGAAGCGGCAAGCTTACAAGGGCCTATTTATTTTAGCCATTTTTACTATACATATATTAGATATAGCTTTAACTTTATATAGAATCCAAAAAACTAAAACAAACAGGAACAGGATATAGCTACCAATCCAACTTCCACCAACTTATATTAGACCTATGGGTCATCAAGTGACCAAATTAAATACCCATTGGAGTTATGCATGCGAAGAAACTACTTGCATGTGCAACCAAACTCTACGTACCTCATACTCTGATACTCCGGAGTGAGAGGGACTACGAACAAGCAGGTACAGACGTTTATTGTGTCATAAAATGGAAATGCAATTACATGATCCACCCTCTCACAGTTGAAGCTACCAAACAACACCTAAATCTTTACAGTATCTTTCTAACAAATCCATTACGTCGTACTTCCACCGTTCGAAGCTGAAACGAGGCTCGTTCTACATTCTCTCTCAAGAAACGGACAAATCAAAAAGAAGTTGGTAGTGGTCAGTTGTGAGAACGAAACAAACAGGAAGTTTGCACTTTGCAGCCGCGCCGGGCTTGCTGCGCGCCGTACGTGCCGCCGTAGTGCCGTGCCGGGATGGTCTCGCAAACTCGGCACTGGTCTGGAGTAGTAGCAGACGTGGGCTCCCTATATATCGCGGTTGGGGGTTGATGCATGATTGGGTCCCTATCAGCTAGCAGTAATGTGACAGATCGGCTGAGGCGGACGCTATCACATCTATCATAGATCTCGTGCATGCCCACATGTATACAAATGTAAGGCGATAATTTGGTTATCCTTCACCGGCCCATAAATACACATGGTGTGTTGCCTTGGAACATGCATGAGGACGACTGAAGAGGAGTGCAGCAGGGACCAGGGCCAGCGTGCCGTGCCGTGCAACGCGACTTGTTGGCCGGAGGCTATCATATATATAGATCAGCACAACCTACTCTCTCAGTCCGACACGCCTTCTCGATCGGTGATCGATCGATCACCAGACACACCAGCCATGAGGGTGGTGGTGACGGGCGCGACGGGGTTCATGGGCGGCCGCCTGTGCGCGGCGCTGGCCGACGCCGGCCACGACGTGCGCGCCTTCGTGCTCCGGGACGTCGACGTCTCCGGCCTCCCTCCAGCCGTCGAGGTGGCCTACGGCGACGTCACCGACGAGGACTCGCTCGCCGCCGCCTTCAGCGGGTGCGACGTCGTGTTCCACGCCGCCGCGGCCGTCGAGGCGTGGCTCCCCGACCCCTCTGTCTTCCACACCGTATGTAAGACATACAGTATAAGACACGAGTACTGCTGTACACTGGACGGTGCATGCATGCAACTCCATTTTCTCACCATTTGACTGTGTTTCCCAGCATTTACTGCATCCCTTTCTCCTCCCGGCTGGCTTAACTTCGTCCCCCATGCTTGGCGGCGCCCCTAGCTCAATTACCATTACCAAGCTTGAACCTCGAACCCTTCCTACCAATGTATACTCAGTTGAGTCGTTTGTACCGATACGAGTTGTCTACGGGAGGATGAGGATGAGCTTGCCCAGGTGGTTGATGTCTACCTAAGAGGAGCTTGATCAACTTCTCTGCATTTCTATTCGTTTTAGATTCAAAGTTCTCTACCTTTCTATTCGTTTTAGATTCAAACTCCATATTATGTGCATGCTGCTCTAACTTGTATGGAGCTTAGAGATCACCCCATATGAGTACGGGCACACACAGGACTCAATCCATATGAGTAAATATTGGACAGCGCAGATATAGAGATATTAAATTGTTCGGTTAGTAGCCGCTCATTTTGTTGCCCATTAATGCCTCATCTTGCTAAAATTTCTATAATAATTCTATATAGGCAACCATCAAAAGTAATTACGAGAACACGGATACCAAATCGGTTGTTGTCATATAAATAATTGTGCATTGCAAAAATGGGCATCCCCCCACCCCCCACCGAAAAACTCGGAGTTATTAGAAAAGGGGTTAAGTCCACTTTAGGACCTCCAACTATCGCACAAGTTTAGATTTTAACCTTGAACTTCAAAACCGGATGACATTGACCCTCCAACTCTTGAAAAAGTTCACTTTTCAACCTTGGACAGTTTTGCAGGCGGTTTTGGCGCATGAACAGTAACTTTTGGTATTTTTCTATAGTACTGATATTTGTTTATTTCATAACTAATTATTGGTACATGCTAAATTCATGAAATTTTTTGTGTAGCCTCTTCATGATGTACTCTACCTAGAAAAAATATGAAACCTAGAAAATGAATAGTTTTTGCATATTTTAAAATTACCTATTTTAATTAATAAGTGCAATAAGAATTTATTTAAATATTTCAAATTCATCCCAAACTTTTTTACAGGTTGATATCATCATAAAGCAGCTACAAATCAATTTTCATAATTTTTGGATATTTATTTTGACCTACAAAAATCATAGAAGTTGCACTTATTAATTAAAATAGGTAATTTTAAAACATGCAAAAACTATTCATTTTCTAGGTTTCATATTTTTTCTAGGTAGAGTACATCATGAAGAGGCTACACAAAAAATTTCATAAATTTAGCATGTACCAATAATTAGTTATGAAATAAACAAATATCAATACTATAGAAAAATACCAAAAGTTACTGTTCACACACCAAAAACCGCCTGCAATACCGCCCAAGGTTGAAAAGTGAACTTTTCAAGAGTTGAAGGGCCAATATCATCCAGTTTTGAAGTTCAAGATTGAAATCTAGACTTGTGCGATAGTTGGAGGTTTTAAAGTGGACTTAACCCTTAGAAAAGCACGTGCACTTACTGCTGCAGTTAGTATTAACAGGTAAACGTTGGGGGACTTGAGAATGCATTAAAGGCTGCCAAGAGAACGCCAGAGTTGAAGAAGATAGTGTACACATCGTCATACTTCGCAATTGGCCCAACGGATGGTTGTGTCGCCAATGAGAAACAGGTATAAACTCGTATTCATGATTTTTTTTTTTTGCTTTATATTGTTTGCCATTCAGAAAAAAATGTGACCAGCCTAAGAGAAACAATGCGGGCTTTCATTAAAAAATAGACACCCAAAAATAAGCTATGAGAAGATTTGAACCTGGGCTGAATGATAATTTTCACACTAAAATTTTGTCCTCTGCACTAGTATGCAATATATATTGTCTGCCTCATATTTTGCTAGATTATGCTATGATTGGCAATCATTGACCATAGTTACTTGATTCACCTTTTTTTTACTCCGAACACGCAGAAGCTATTATCATCTTTTATAGAAGATGAAGCTTCAAATGGGTCTGAGATGGAAACTCGCTCCTGCCTATACAAAAGGGCTAAAGACATGCTGCCTACTATACTACTATAGAAACTCCAGTCAGAAAATAAAGTGAAGCGAGCAACCTGTTTATGTCCCTCGTAGAACAGAAGTTAATAGTTAATACGCTAGCGCACAGGGATGACTTTAGTCATCAATTTCAAATTAGGCTCCACATATTGAAACTGGATCACATTTGTTATTCGCATCTTCACATTTATGCAGAAGTGCTTTTACAAGTTACATGGTGGTGCAAAATTGTGACATTGTTGGATGCTTTTAAATCTCAGATTCATCCAGGGAAATCATTTTGCACAGAGTATGAGAAATCAAAGTTTCTAGCAGATAGAATTGCACTGCAAGCAGCAGCAGAGGGGGTTCCAATCACCATAGTCTACCCAGGCGTCATGTATGGCCCTGGAACACTTACATCTGGAAATCTTGTTTGCCGTGTTGTAAGAGAACTTTCCCCTTTTGATCTAGCTGTATTTATAAGTGTATTACAGTCATGAGCAGAACCTGAATAAGATATTCTTGCAGTTAATTGAAAGGTTCAATGGGCGTCTACCTGGTTACATAGGGCATGGGTATGACAGGCAGTCGTTCAGCCATGTCGATGATGTCGTCCAAGGGCAAATAGCAGCCATGGAGAAGGGCAGAGTGGGCGAAAGATATCTGCTCACTGGAGAGAACGCATCGTTCGTGCAGCTTTTCAACCTGGCTGCGAATCTCACCAACACAAAGCCACCCAAATTCCACATACCTCTATGGTTTCTTGCAATCTACGGGTGGATTTCAGTTTTTTTTGCTCGCATCACCGGGAAACCCCCACTCATCAGTTATCCTGTATGTCTGTTATTCTCCATTCTAATTCTAAGTGTTTAAGTTTATTATCTGCAAATAATCATGCTTTGTGTTGATACATGGTTGGTCCATAATCTGTATGTTGCTGGGAGTGGAATGTCTCAGACATCAGTGGGCTTACTCGTGTGACAAGGCCAAGAGGGAGCTGGGCTGTAGTCCACGAAGCTTAACTGAAGGCTTAGCGGAGACACTCTTGTGGCTGAAGAATGCAAAATTGATCAAATTTTAATTCTCTACACGTTTCAATTTGAGATTTCATTTTGATAATAATAGTGTCATTTTGTCATCTTAAAGAACATGTATATAAGACATGAATAATAGGTTGCTGAGAAAAGTTAGGATAGGGTACTCACCACACGTGTGAATGTAGCACTGGCCGCATAAAGGTGGAAATGCAGGGTCAAGTGGTGATTTTCTTGCTGTCATGGAAATTGTTCCACTACTTGTTGCCAATAAAACTGCATGTCCAGGAGTACTACAGAAGAAACCAAGCGACAGGATTATATACTGAAATGTCTGAAGTACGTACAATTTTATCTTCTTGCTGAGTTGCTGTAGCTGTCCGAAAAGAAAGTTAACTTTTTTTAGAAACGTAAAGAAAGTTAACTGAGCAGAAGAAAAAAGGAGATAAAAGAGATGGGCCTACTCAGCAATGAACTTCTCAGCCCAGCAGCAGTCACTCTCGGCCCAAGATTTCGTCTTTTTTAGATGGCCGGGCACCGCGGCCCAAAGTTTTCGTTAGTCGGCGTGGTTTGTGTGTGTGTGTGGGTAGTCGACTGGAAAGGCAGGAGCTCCTCCTCCGCTTTGGCTCGGCAGGAAATCCGAATCCAAGGTTCAAAAAAAAAAAAAAAAAAAATCCGAATCCAGTTTAAAAATGGTGAATAATCTCCCCCCCAAATCCCTAAAAAAATCCTCCTCACAGTCGCATCATTCTTCTCGCCTAGTGTCGCTGACTTCTCCCAAGTTGCTGGATTGGCAGGCTTCGAGCAGGAGGGATAGGCTGGCTGTGTAGTGCTACCAGGATCGGATCAGCGGCTGCTCACTGCGCTGCAGTTGCCGCCGGCGGCATGAGGGTGGTGGTGACGGGCGCGACGGGGTACCTGGGCGGCCGCCTGTGCGCGGCGCTGGCTGGCGCGGGCCACGCCGTGCGCGCGCTCGTCCGCCGCTCCAGCGACGTCTCCCGCCTGCCCCCTGACGTTGAGCTGGCCTACGGCGACGTCACCGACGCCGAGTCCCTCGCCGCGGCCTTCGATGGCTGCGACGTCGTGTTCCACGTCGCCGCGGCCGTCGAGCCGTGGTTGCCCGACCCCTCCGTTTTCCTCAAGGTAAGGCAGTTGCTTCTGTTTGTTTTTATTATTACTCCTGTCGAAAGAAGGAACAACAGTTTTGGCCCTTTGGTGTTTTAGCTCTGTCTCTGCATGAGAAACACTAGAGACCTGTTCGACTGTGATATAATTTAGGCAGTTCAGTAGCTATATCCTATATGGTCACAATCACCAAGACTCACAGCACACTAACTCCTTTCAAAGGGGGAGAATGGGAGATTCCCATAGCCTGAAGGAGACGATTACTGTTACATATTCATATGGCAGTTTCTGGCATTGTGGTGCAATTCTCAAGTTAGTTAATCTCTGTTTAGGCACTAGCACCATTGCTTCTGCCCACCAATTTCTCATTTAAGAAATGGAAATAAGGCCAGAAAACGATTGAGTAGACAGTGCATGGAACTAGAAGGCATACCAATTCGGATTGGTTTGAGAAATGTGTGTTCCATTCTGCGCTGTGCTACAGGTTAATGTAGGTGGACTTGAGAATGTGTTGAAGGTTGTCAAGAGAACACCAACTGTCAAGAAGATAATCTACACATCATCTTTCTTTGCAATTGGTCCAACTGATGGTTATGTTGCAGATGAGACACAGGTAAGACCATATTCCTGAACTGTACCAATGATTTTTGCTGTTTTCAATCCTGGAAGATTTGCCTTGAAATTGGAAGGGGTGTTCCTCAATAATTGATCTGGGTCTACGAATAGCTATATATTCTGGTCCTAGTGCATACCAGATGCTCCTAGTTTTAACAGACTAGTTCTAAGAGGTGCAAGATATGCTTATATTGGTGCTTGGTTCACTTGACTATTTGATTGCCATTGAACTGCAAGTGGTATATACTTTCATAAGTGTTTGGGTCCAACTGTACCCTGTAGAACAATCCTTCTTTATGCACAAACAACTTGCTGACTTCAGAGTTTAGTGGTTGGCTTCAACCAGGCTCCTTTTATTGAATTGGCTTGGATCATGCATGTATATGCAGACTTGATATACACTGCTGCGAATTGTAACATATTTGGTTGGTTCTAACGCAGATGCATCCAGAGAAGGAATTTTGTACTGAATATGAGAAATCAAAGGTTCTTGCTGATAGAATCGCACTGCAGGCAGCAGCAGATGAAGTGCCGATCACCATAGTCTACCCAGGCGTTCTCTATGGCCCTGGAAAACTTACGACTGGAAATCTTGTCTCCCGGATTGTAAGAGAACTTTCTTGTAGATGCATATGCCAAACATCACATATTTATTCTAAATTTGTTTCAATCTAAAGTCTAATATCATCCACTTGCAATTTGTTATGAATATAGTCATGGGCACAACCTGAACCTCAGTTTTTCTTGCAGTTAATAGAGAGGTTTAATGGGCGCTTGCCTGGTTACATAGGAGATGGGTATGATAGAGAATCGTTCTGCCATGTTGATGATGTTGTTAGTGGGCACATAGCAGCTATGGAGAAGGGCAGAGTGGGCCAACGGTATCTCCTCACTGGTGAAAATATGTCATTCGTGCAAATTTTTAATATGGTTGCTAATATCACAAACACGAAGGCTCCCATGTTCCACGTACCTCTCTGGTTGATTGAAGCATATGGGTGGATTTCAGTTTTTGTTTCTCGCATCACTGGAAAACTCCCGCTTATCAGTTACCCTGTATGTCCACTATTCCTTCGTTTAAATATCTATAACCTTGTTATTCACTTAAGGTGTGTTTTGGATTGACGTTTTACCCTCACATGTATTGCAGACTGTGCGTGTTCTGAGACATCAATGGGCATACTCATGTGACAAAGCAAAGACGGAGCTGGGCTATAGCCCAAGAAACCTGACTCAAGGTTTATCGGAGATGCTCCTGTGGCTCAAGGAAGAAAAACTAATCAAGTTTTAGCGTTCATCGCTAGCCGCCACATCACAGACACAGACATTTGCTGGGGATTTTGAGGTGTATATGCTTCGGCATTTGCATTATGTTGTATTATACTAGAGAAAAGCTAAGATGTAGACTTGTAATACTGATATTGGCAATAAAGGGTGAAATTATGTTTTTTTTACACCAATACAATTAATTCAATCCTCTGCAGGTTGTAATTGTAATGTATAACTAGTTGCTTGAATTGTGCATTGAATTGAAAAGTAGGTAATTAAAATTCTAGAGAACGCCCAAGACAATCCAACTATTCTGCCGTGCGTTTGAGATGCCAAATGCAGGAGACCTTTTTGGCACGCTTCATACTCATTACCCCGTTCTTGCTCGAGTTTAAATCAACAAAACATAGCAGAGCGGTTCATGTGACATGCTTTCAGTTCTGGAATCCTAGTGATATAATCCATGTACAGTTACACGATGGCATGCTCATCTGAGTTCTTTCCATGGTAATACATTTTCCTTTAATACTTGAGTGAACTCATCCATGAAAAATGCGCAAATGCAAAATGTCAAGCCAACTCTTGCAGCAATTTCTCCAGTGCATCAGAAACAAGTGGAATGCGGAGGCAATCTTGCCCATCAGAGTGCTTCCTGATCTTAACCAGATCATGATCTTTGAACTCCGTCAGGTGTGAATTCAATGTCACTTGACTGCTTACCAGAAAGCGCTCACGGCATTTTGTATGCAAACTGCTGACTGGCATACCTAAGAAATGAAACAAGTTTAGCACCAGTATGCAACATTCCAACTCTTCCAGGAAAACATATACACAAACTCACCTTCCTCCTTCTCATTTGCCAACTGATATTCAGCAAGAACTCTGAAAACACTTTGTGCATTCGGTGTCAAACTCTGCAGAACGACGAGAGCAGTTTTGTGGTTTGGGCGTGGCCACCACTAGCAAGGATCAATGGGTAGAACACGCCTTCTACTTTGTAAGGTGCGAATGTTGGGACATGGTACCAGCTCCACTTGAACTGTTTGTGCACCATCTTCTTGTCCCACACTACAGTAGTTTCAGTTTAGTATATCTTTTACAGTAAATAAATACACTAGGGAAGGATAAAGCTACAGGAAGGAGCTTGCTTACATAAAGGGGCATTAACATGGTCTATTGATGCAACAACACTGATTTGTGGGCAGCAAGAAATCTGTGCTAGACACTGTTGTGATTCAGCATCACGCAAAAGCAGGCCCATCAATATTATGAATAAGAAGGCACACACGATCATCCACATCATCGGATGTCTGTCTCATTAGGAATGAGATGATGTCCTCTGTTGATTGTGATGGAAACTGTTGTGACAACTGGGACCTCGTTCCTGGCTGCCTCTTGCGTTTAGCTTTTGTTTGATCCCAGAACATTTCAGCTATTGTTGCTATAACCTGAAAATGCAATAGATTATGCCAGAACTTAATGGTGCTTTTCAAAGGATAGATGTAGAAAGCTACACAATCTTGACAACAATAACATCAAATGGAACTCCAGAAGCACTCTCTGAATCAAAATGATAACCAATCCAAATCAAATGCATATACTTATGTCAGATTTGGAAATCTAACAAAAAAGATTAACCCAGTAAAACTTCCTCGCCAATACACATAAATAAGCCCAGATTTTAAATAGCAATCCGAGCCAGGAAAAATAATAGGTAAAATCTAACCATTCAAGAATCAAGAAAATGTAAAAAGTTTAAATATTTAGGACCAGCATATCTTCTACGGTTGCACAGGGTTTCCTGTCCCAAACTACTTAGGCCCACATGGGATTTTTCTATCCTTCAAATTTGGAATCCTATCATCAGACAAAGGTTAAAGCAGATTCAAACATCAAAACAGAAATTAAACTTTCATAATCAGCTTAGCATCACAAGTTCACGCATTCATTCTTCGTGTATACTTTGCCTTTTCCACATGGATTGGAACTCCAATGCATTTCATAACTCATGCTTAAAATTTTAAAGCATTTGAAAAGAAGCAGGGCAGTACAAACAATCCTGCAAGCTACTGCAGGGAATAATATTGGGCAGACAAGACCATACCTGTTTCAAATTGACAGATGGAAGGTAGCCATTGATTACAACGACAGTGAAATCAGTCAAGGTAGTGGAGGCAAAATCCTCGAGCAATTGCTTCTTAGATCCAAACCCATACATCAGAAGACCAAAACCGCATCTACATCAGTAAAATGCATCTATAACATTGGCCAAACCAATCCCAAGGTTGCATTAGTACTGCAGGTTTAGGAAGAGACCTGAGTTCGAACAACCAGTTGCGGTACTGGTCCTTGTAGCTTCTAATCAGAGCCTCCACCTCTTCCTCGTGCTTGGGAGGGATCTCTGCAAGGGATGCACGCAACACCTGCAGAGAATCAAGATATCTCAAATTAGCCAATCATACCCATGGATTCGTACCGCTAGAGGTGAGGATGTGGTCCGCTGGTGCGGGATGGGACGGCACTATACCTGCTCGTCGACGAGGTTGAGGTCGGAGAGCTTGCCTGCGGCCGCACGGGCACGCTTCTTCCCGGATGATGGCTCCTTCTCCTTGGCCAGGAAGTAGCTCCTGGAGAACCCGGCCTCCTCTTCCTCATCCTCAGAGCCGGAACTAGCCACTGCACGTCCGCCTCTTGGTGCCATCAGTGGCGGACCCTAGGTTTGGGTATTCAAATTTGAAAGGGTGTCATTTTTTTTTTTTGACAACCTGATAACTCCTAAAACCTACTCCGTTCGCGCCGCCGGGAGAAGCTGCCGCCGCCGAACCTCCGCCTCAAGAAAAGGCTCCGCCTCCGCCTCCTTTCTTCACCATCCGCGAGAGGAGCAGCCGCCGGCGAGCCACGGCCGCCTCCCAATCGGCGTTGGCCTACAGGAGAGAAGGAAGCAAGAGACGGTGCGAGGGATTTGGGAGAGATTTGCGGCGGCGCTGGCGGCAGCGTACAGGGCAGAGGGATGAAGACGTGATGGGGCACATGGGCTGCCTGGTGTGGGCTGGGCCAGACCACTTCTTATTCCTCCTTTCTTTTTTCTTTTCCTTAATTTCTATCCACTTAAATTTTGGTCTATCTATTTGTTTGTCCATCTTTCTGTAACTAACATGAGAATGAATATAAAATTATCTCTTCAAGTCTATCTATGTAATACTTCTTCCGTATGGAAAAAAGAATGTCGTTTTGGATAAAGTTTTGGTCAAACATTGGGAATATAAATCATGAATAACTTTTAAATTATTAAGTTTAAAAATATGAAAACCATATGAATAGATTTGTCTTGAAAAATGCTTTCATAAAAGTATAAATTTATCATTTTGTGATGAGTATTTTTACAAAAATATGAAGTCAAAGTTATACTTTGGAGACTATGTCATTGTCTAAAACAATATTTTTTTTCTATACGAGAGAGTACATGTATTGTGTCTTAAATAAATACAACTATAACTAGGAATCCTAATCAAATACCTATTTTATGGCATAACAGGAACACCATTGTTTCCGCATCGGCGTCAGACCCATGTCCTTTGTGAAAACGTTCTGCCCACCCTTTCCCTCTCTTCCGTGAAAAATGTTGTGCCCATGCCCTTTTTCAATTTCATTTTGTTTGCATTTAATCATCACAAGCAGCACAGGAACAATAAATGCAGATAAGAAAAACTAATGAGCAGCAAAAAGAGGCAATAAATATAAATAAGTTACATAGCCAATAAACAATAAATGCAAGTAAGTCTCAAACTAATATGAAGAAGATTTTTAAATAAATAATTTTTCCTTAGATGAAGTAGATATATGAACCGATGAAGTAAGTAATGAAAACATTATTTTAGGTATTCGAACTCTCCATTCTTCGCATTGAACGGATCGAAGAAAAAACTAGATAAAAAAGAAACAAACTAAACGAAAATTTGAAAAGAAAAATCGTATCGGTAGCTGCAGCTCCAGTTTCTGCGGCATTGGCTGTTGGCCTGTTGGCCACTTGGCCTTAATACTATGTCTCCCAAAACGTCGGGATGGGCGCTGCATAGTGGTACAGGAGCGAAAGATACGTAGACATCATGTACAGGTGCGGGCCGAGTGGTTTCGTCAGCTCCGTCTCCAGCTCGTGCCGCGCCTCTGCCCACTCCTGGTCCAGGCTCTGTTATGATCACGGAGCAATTTGATAACTAGATAGGAGATTAGAGTAGAATTCGGGGTAGAATAGCATGAAATTGAGGATGAACAGAATTGGGAATTTGGAGAAAGTTTCTGTTGTTCAGTTTTTCGTAACTGCCTCCCTCCCGCCGACCGCCTTTTATACACCAAGGCAGCGCAGCGATTTACACGGCCCATGGGCCTTCTCAATTAGGCACGCAGGCCCACAGAAGTAAACGACATGCGCTTGACTTATTCCGCTACTCACTATCCTTCTCAGACATGGTCAAGTCCTGGTTCCTGACATTTCCTCCCCCTTGCGAAGCAGCTTGTCCCCAAGCTGTTGCCAATGGATACTGCCGGCGTAGATCTTGTTCATCGCCCCACGAAGCCAGTGCTGTTGGTAGACCACTCCACTGGACCTTTACTCGAGACGCTGTGGACCTAGCCCTGCCAACAAACTTGGACTCCAGAACTGCAATTGGTGACAGTTCTGCCTCTGGATCATCTGGTATCGCCAAGATATCAGCCTCCACATCAGCCTAAGGTGGAATCTGTTTCTTCAACTGAGACACGTGCACGACAGAGTGTATCTTGGCTTGTGATGGTAAATCCAATTTATAAGCTACAGCCCCAACTTTCTGCAGTACTCTGAATGGCCCATAATATCTGAAGATCAGTTTATTGTTACCTCGAGGTGCAATGGATGATTGAATATGAGGCTGCAACTTGAGGAATACCATATCATCAACCTGGAATTCCCTTTCTGATCTCCTTTTATCAGCTTGAGCTTTCATCCTCTGTTGGGCTCTGAGCAATTGTTGCTGGATCAGCTATGTCAACAAGTTTCTATCTGTCAACCATTGCTCCAATTCAGGGACCTGACAATCCTTAGGATCCACAATGCCAAAGTGTTTTGGTTTATGGCCATACAACACCTCAAATGGAGTTCTCCCAATAGCAGACTGGAAACAAGTATTATACCAGTACTCAGCCAGTGATATCCACTTACTCCACTGCTTGGGACAAGAGTGGACAGTACATCTCAAAAATGCCTCCACACACTGATTAAGCCTTTCAGTTTGGCCATCTGACTGAGGGTGGTAAGATGAGCTCATTTGCAATTGGGTGTCAGACAACCTAAACAATTCTTGCCATACTCTAGCTGTGAAGACCCTATCTCTGTCTGATATAATTGAGGCCGGTAACCCATGTAGCTTGTAGACATTATTCAAGTATACTTGAGCTACTTGCAGTGCTGTGTAGGGATGGGACAATGGTATGAAGTGTCCATACTTCGAGAATCTGTCAATCACTACCAATATGACATCATACCCCTGGGATTTTGGGAGCCCTTCTATGAAGTCCATACTGACCGATTGCCAGGCTTGGTCAGGGACTGGTAGTGGTTGCAGTAGTCCTGGTAACTTGGAGTGTTCAACTTTGGCTTGCTGGCATATTTGGCATGCTTGCACGAACTCTGTGACAGAATTCTTTAGTTGAGGCCAGGCAAATAGTGACTTCACTCGTTGATAAGTAGCATTGATACCAGAGTGACCCCCCAGAGCACTGCTGTGTAGTGCTTGCAGAATATGCCTCTGTGCTAACAGATTAGAGCCCACCCAAATTCTGTTCTTGAGTCTGATAATGCCCTGAGACAATGAATATCCTTTCTCATCAGGACTCTTAATGCTTAATTCAGTCAACTTCCCTTTAGCCTCTGGGTCTTCCAGATATCCTTCTGCAGGATCTGTAGCCAAGTAGGTTGGACAACTGAGACAGCTGATATCACCTAGTCATCAGATGGTCTCCTGGATAGTGCATCAACAGCAGCATTTGCATGGCCTTGCTTGTATTGAATTTTGAACTTCAAATCCATTAGCTTGAGCATAGCCTTTTGTTGCAGTTTGGTGCTAGCTCTTTGCTCAGTGAGGAACACCAGGCTCTTGTGATCAGTTTTCAAAATGAACTCCTAGTGTTGTAGATAACTCCTCCACTTATCAACTGCCAGCAGAACAGCCATACATTCCTTCTCATAGGTTGATAGGCCTTTGTTCTTATCACAGAATGCTTTACTCAGGTAGGAGATTGGGTGCCCTTCTTGCATCAGCACTGCTCCCATTCCCTCATCAGAAGCATCAGTCTCAACTGTAAATTGCTTATTATAGTCTGGTAAGGCAAGAACAGGAGCTCCAGTCAAAGCATCTTTCAATGCTTGGAATGCCTTCTGTTCAACCTGAGTCCACTGGAATTTCACATTTTTCTTGAGAAGCTGAGTGAGTGGTCGACTAATGAGACCATACTGAAAATGAATCTCCTGTAGTAGCCTGTCAAACCCAGAAATCCCCTAAGTTGCTTCACTGTCTTTGGAACTAGCCAAGCTTTGACAGAAGCAATCTTTGATGGTTCAGTGGCTACTCCCTTGGCTGATATCACATGACCTAAGTATTCCAACTGAGTTTGTGCAAATTCACACTTGGAAGCCTTTACCACAAACTGATGGTTTGCTAAAGTTTGCAGAACCTGTCTCACATGTTCCACGTGCTCTTCCAATGTGTGACTATAAATGAGGATGTCATCCATAAAGACTAGCACAAATTTCCTGAGATAGTCAGCCAACATCCTATTCATGATACTCTGGAAGGTAGCTGGTGCATTTGTGAGACCAAAGGGCATCACCTTGAATTCATACAGCCCTTCATGTGTCTTGAATGCAGTCTTGAACTCATCAGCACATGCCAATCGAATTTGATGATATCCATATTTGAGGTCCAATTTGGTAAAATACCTTGCCCCGGCTAACTCATCAAGGAGCTCATCCACAACTGGAAGGGGATATTTATCCTTCACTGTGATAGCATTGAGATGTCTATAATCCACACAAAACCGCCAAGTGCCATCTTTCTTCTTGACTAGCAGGACTGGGGAGCCAAAAGGGCTTGAGCTATGTGAGATTACACCAGCTTTCAGCATCTCTTTGATTTGCTTTTCAATTTCTGTCTTCTGTTGAGGTGAGTATCTGTAAGGCCTCACATTGACAGGCTTGGCCCCAGGGATCAGTGGAATATGATGATCTTGAGCTCTAGTTGGGGGTAGTTGAGTTGGTTCCTGAAATATGTGCTTATACTGTTGCAGTGTAGGTTTCAAGGCTTCTGGAGCTGAGCTGAAGCTGTCCAACTCTTTGTTTTCTGTCACTGTGTGAACCTCAGGAGTGGTCCATATCTGAAGGCACTGCAACACCCCTCTCCTTCTGATAAGACCCTTCAACTTCTTTGATGCAATCTGGCCGAGGGTGAGCCCGATCTTTGAGAGGCCCCTCAGAGCTGAATCCTTTTGCCCAAGTGAGGTAGCTTGATCAGTTTTTTCTTCCAATGAATCCACTGAGGGCTGTGGTCAGCTAACCAATCGGCTCCCAAAATGACATCATAGCACTTGAGGGGAAGCACCCTAGCATCATAATGAAATGTATGTCCCTGCATGAACCAGTTCAGAGGTTTAACCACTGTGGTTGACTGCATTGGTGATCCATCAGCTATAGAGAAAGTCATGGGGTCACAGGTTGATGTACTCAGTGCACAAGATGCCACCAACTGATCACTGACAAATGTCTTGACACTTCCAGAGTCCAGAAGAATTATGATCTCCTATTTACCAATGAACCCTCTGAACCGAATTGTCTGACGACCATCCGACAACAGAGCTGGGTTCAGGTGTGTGCCTTCAGCAGAGACAGCTAGGACTGCTTCTTCCACATATTCTGGTTCAGATGTGTTTCCTTCATCTTCCTCTTCAATACCAATTTGCAATGCTTCTAAAAGCTCCTGGACCACGTGCAGAGACACTTGCTTTGGACATTGGTGAATTCTGCCTGTCCATTTCTCCCCACATTGAAAGCATAATCCGGCCTCTTTTCTTTGGGCTCTCAGAGTGGCCCAAGACTTGTCTGATGCAGACTTCTCACTCTTTCCATCATCAGTTCTTTGCATGGACCTGCTTTTATCAGAGGACGCTGATTTGTTGAACTTGGAGAACTCCTTGTCCGGCTTCTTTGCCTTACTTTCTGCCAACTCAGTCTCCTGCAATAAGGCTAAAGTGCTTGCCGTGGCCAAGTTCCTAGGACGATGTAGAGTGATAGGTGCTCTGATCTCCTCTTTGAGTCCAGCCAAGAATTTGGTGACAAAATAGACATCATCATAGGATGGGTTGTACAACAGTATACTATGTGCTAACTTCTGAAATCTGTCATGATAATCCTGGACTGAGTTTGTCTGTCTGAGGTTCTCCAACTGTTTCATTTGTAGGGGGTACAGATCCTTGTCAAAATGAGCACAAACTGCTTCATGCAACTGCTGCCATGATTGAAATCGACCCCTCAACTGAACCGTCTACAACCACGTTGCTGCTGTTCCAATGAAATTGAGGGCCGCGAAGAGGGGCTTCATCTGTTCGCTGACAGCATATATCTCAAAATACAGCTCGCACTGCTCTTTCCACAGCCTCGGATTCTCGCCATCGAATTTAGGGAAATCCATTTTCGGTGTAGAACCGTGACGAGAAGAATTAGAACACGATCCAGATGAATGCTCAAAGTACTGGGGAACAGGTTCCGAACTCGTACCTGCCGAATTGAACGGCGGAGGGGGTCCAAGGATCCCTCCGCCCGCGCCGTGCCCAATGGGCCGCTCCTCAGATGGGGCAGATGAGCGCCCCCCCGATGCTGGAGCTGTGTTGAGGTCGACGCCTCCCAACCAGTTTGGCGGCGGTTGAGGTGGTTGCGGTGGTTGGTGCGGTTTAGGTAGCGGCGGCCGCGCCTCCAACGACGCGACACGGGCCACGGTGGTCGACGACTGCGTCAGCAGGATGTCGAGGGACTCAGTCGTGGAAGTACGCCATGCCTCGATGTTGTTAAGCTTGTCCATCATCTGCGTCATCATCAAGCCGAAGCCCTTGAACTCTGACGCGAGCTCCTCAACACTCTGCGCCATTCGAGCCTGAATCGAAGGACCTCGCTTCTTCGGCGCCAGGCTTCCGCTCGCGGAAATGCTCGATCGTCACCGACCCAATCAACGCAGGCGGACTTGCGAAACCGTGCGTTCTTCACCGAAATGAAGAACGACGACCTGCCGCTGCGAATTATGATCGCGATCTAGGTGATTCCTGAGCAATCCCGACGAATTTGGTGGAAAAAATTTTTGGTGGCGCGGAATCGAAGGCTCGGATACCAATTGTTATGATCACGGAGCAATTTGATAACTAGATAGGAGATTAGAGTAGAATTCGGGGTAGAATAGCATGAAATTGAGGATGAAATGAATTGGGAATTTGGGGAAAGTTTCGTTGTTCGGTTTTTAAGAATCCGCCTCCCTCCCGCCGACCGCCTTTTTTATATACACCAAGGCAAAGCATACGATTTACACGGCCCATGGGCCTTCTCAATTAGGCACGCAGGCCCACGTAAGTAAACGACATGCGCTTGACTTATTCCGCTACTCACTATCCTTCTCGACATGGTCAAGTCCTGGTTCCCGACAGGGCTCTTCGCCATTCTTTGGGATCGGAGAAGAGCATGTCCTCCTCGATCATGACGCGGCCGCCGTCCCCTCGAAAGCACGTCGCCGACCCAGGCCCGAACTTGTCGAACTCGTCAGACGCGATCTGCAGCGGCCGATGACGGTGCGATGGTGTCCCCGGCCTCGGCGAAGCTCCTCCTCCGTGTAGTCCTCCAGCGTCGGCACGCGGTAGTCCTCCTTGTCTGCGCGCTGAACCCACCGGAGGAACTCCACCGTATCTCCGCCATCTTTACCATCGTCACGGCGCCTCCATGGTCTGTTGCCGCCGCCCCGGCCGTCGCGTCAGCAGCTGCCATCTACTCCCTCTATCCCTTTTTATATGTTGTCGTGGGATGCGTGCCACAAGTTTGACTTGATTTATAGAAAATACGTACAATATTTATATCTCCAAATAATTTTGTTAAAAAACTCCCTGTATCGAATTTAAATACTACCATGATAGAATTTTTACTCCCGTTGCAACACAAAATATTTAGATGTAATAAATATACAGTAACTTTAATTTTCATACCATCTAATATTTCTACAGATATATATCGACCTGGTGGTTACTAGTTTTCCTTAAGTTGTTAAGGCGTCGCCTCGCCTTACGCCTTATACTCAAAGTGTAAGGCGGTAATCGGTCGCCTCGCCTTATCACCATAAAAACATTGTTTGAGACCTTTGCCAGAAAGCCCTCAAATCTATAATGGCACTCTTTTTTCTCGTTCATCTTTGAGAAATTAAATCCGGCAATAGTAAATTAGATTAGACTAGAGCCTAAGTAATTTGGGGAGCATATAATTTGTTCCAGTTTAGTGATTCACAACTTACAATCCCTAATTTATTGAACGGAAAATTAGAAAGGCTACTCCAACACTGGGGCGACTCCGCGACTAGCGGCAGGTGCACTCTTGGTCCTAGGCTCCCGGTTCCCGGCTGCTGCTTGCCGTAGGGCTACTGCGGGCAGCTATCTACCGGGCTACACGCCTGCACCATGACTCCCTCGCTAGGCGCCGACGAGGACTGCCCACAAGTTGCAGCCGGAATCCGAGATGCTTTGGGCGAGGGCTGCCCGCAGACCGCCGCCGAAGTCCGCCCCAGCGCCGCCGCCAACCACCAAGTCGTCCCCCCGTGTGGCGTTGGCCGGTTGCCGGGCCGCTGCCGCCGTAGGGCTACTGCGGGGCAACTTCGCTACCGGGCTACACGCCTGCACCATGACTCTCCTCGCTAGGCGTCGACGAGGGCTGCCTGCAGGCTACAAATGAGTCCGGCGCGCCGACGAGGGCTACGCAGCCGCCGAGGAGTCCTGCGGCGCCACTGCGAACCACCAAGTCGTAACCCATGTGGCGTTGGCCGGTGGCAAGATTGGGATAAGTAGCCAGCGACGAACGCGAGCGAGACACGAGGAGACGGCGATGTCTGGCTGCTGGGGTTACGCGGTAAAAGAATTTGGTGTTCTACTATGAACACTAGTATATTGCCCGTGCTAACGCCACGGTGACACTTCGTCTATACACAAGAAAACAAGCAAAAGACCACCTGGCTGTGCAATGCTATTGCAGTGGATCATCTTAAGTGTGACTGTCCCTTCTATTTTTTAGAAATTTGTGGTTTTCCTTGATATGAATCAACATATTTGCATACCTAAAAGACAGAATAGCAAACTTCATAGCATCAGCATAAAGGATAGTAAAATTACTGGTAGAGCTAAGAATTTGTGTTTCCTTCATCTAAAGACTGATATTCAGTGCAATTATGCAACCCAAGAAGTTTTTTCTATGCAGTAAAATGAACATCAGTACTTCTTAAGAATGGCGATCGAACAGGCAATTAGTGATGAACTGAAACTACGACAGGTCTTATCCATTTGCAACAACCAAGGAAAAGAAAGTTTTCTTCGAACCATATGCAGGCAGCCATCGTGTCCCATCCATCTAACGTTGAAATCGAGAAAGGAGAAAAAAAACCGGAGATGTGCTGTGATGACCGCCAGTCCGGACGAGCGATGATAAGCCGGCGCGGCCCGCAGCATGGCGGGGCGATGTGGTGACATGTGGGGCACTGCAGTATGGCTGCGTGGTGTCGGCCGTGGCCTAGCCCTGAGCGTCGGCCGGCTGGAGGAGCGACAGGCGGTGGCTGTCTGGTGACGGAGGAAAATGGGGTGGGCGCCGGCGCTAGGTGCAGCCTAGGAATACACCGTCATCGTTCGTGCGCCATCCGATGGAGTCCGCCTAGCAGCCGCGTCATCATCGGTGCGACGGTGCCCACAGGTCACGGCACAGGCCAGGCGTAGGAATCAGAACAACGTGGCGTCCCCCGGCCCCAGCCCGCCCAGGATAGAGGCGTAGAGCATGCTATGCGAAAGACTTGGCCACCACCTCCCCGGGCACCTCAAGGATCGCGGCCACCTGAGTGTCTCGCCACCGGGGAACCACAGTAGTCGCGTAATATTTTTCTCTTTCCGTCGTTACTCTAGTAAAGAATTGATTGATTGATAATAAAAGAAATAAAAAAACAAAAACCCGAGCGATCGAACCCAGAGCGCCGGTGTTGGGACCTAGGCGTGGGCGTGGAAGATGGAGGAGGATAAATGATGAGGAGGAAGTGTGACACTTTTAATCTGGGCCGTCCGATGTGAATGAGTAAGGAGAGAGAATGTATAAAATTAAATCTGGACTGTCTATTTTAATTATGTTGGTTTTCTGGGTATAATTTCGTGGGTGGGTGAAGGGGGAACTTCTCAGCGGGGGGACGTTTTTGTGTGGCTGTAGAAAAGAAAACTTGGTGCATTAGTAGGTTGATGATTTGCCTCTGGAGCCTGATCCTTGAAACAGGAAAGAAAACTTAGTGCATTAGTAGGTTGATGATTTGCCTCTGGAGCCTGATCCTTGAAACAGGAAAGAAAACTTGGTGCATTAGTAGGTTGATGATTTGCCTCTAGAGCCTGATCCTTGAAACAGGTCAGGCATTTTATTTAGATAACTTGTATTATGTTGAAAACAGCTTCCACCATTCATTCATAACCAAACAGTGGCCTAGTCCGATCCCCTCAGGCCCAGTGCAAACCAAGAACAGAAATAGCGCAAACCAAATCATAGGCCAGGAAAAGCTTCTTTTATTTTGGTTGGGGTGCGCCAAGCCTGCCAGCAGTGCAACGGCTGGGCGACGCGCAAGGGCCCCAGTGGCAAGCCCCTGGCAGTGGACCCTTCCCCACAAAAAATAAATGTAACTAGCAGGAGAGCCCGCGCGAAGCGCGGGCAGCAAGCTGAAAATGTACATGACACAGGCAGCAATCTGAAAAAGAAAAAAATCATTTCAAGGACTAATAGCAAGGTGGTGGATCAGATCTACAAATTGAGTTTGGTGCCTTCAAGGCTGGGCCAAAATTTGTTGGAGCACACCCTATTCCATCTTGGTCGTCCCTGTAATATACGCCAGCAAGGGCTCAGGTTCTTGCAGACATTCTATGTATTTGATATGAGAGCAATAACAGCACTACCATATGGGATATGTGCACTACAATGGTATGTTGCACGGCATGACGTTGCTGCCTTACAGTAGGGCATTAGGGAGGTGGATGTTGATTCAGCATCACCTGCTTGATGCCAGGGCATTGTATAGTTAGGAGGAGTAAAAAGTAAGATTGTGTATGAAATGTCGATTATGCATAATTAATTGAAGAATTGCAAGTAGGATTAAGATATGAAATGAATGAACATTCAAGTGGTACCCTATGTATGACTGGTATAAGAATTTATGAAGTTGACCTGGTCAAACTATTATAGCAACGACTCTCTTTTCCTCCAAAGGTAGCATGATCAGGTAGCAAGTAATGGACATGTTCGTAGCAACCCTGCAGAAATCAAATAGCACACAATACGAATAAAGCATGTATGTCTGTATGTTTTAGTTGCAGTACATTTGACTGAACTGACGGCAGTCTAAATTGTAGTAGATTGCTGTTGTAGTTAACTATACAATTTGCCGAAGAAACATATCCTTGCAAGAAAATAGTAGTATGTATGAGGAAACTGTCAAGGTGTTATTTTGATAAGATAAGAAGAGAGTAAAGAAATCGAAGTATCATGAGCTGTGGGGATGGATGTATGGAACGTAGGTTTGTCAGCTTATTTCCTTAATATGTATCATGTAGGTGCAGGTATGTTGAATGGGAATCAGAATTCAGGATGCTCACCAATACCAAGAGTCCGTAAAAATGTAGTGAGAACTGAATCAAGATGTAGTGAGAACTGAATGAAGCACGCAGATAAGAAGTATTGTCAAAATTACAGTTCAGCACTAAAAGGAAGTTTTTTTTTCTTTTTTTTTTTGTATCAACAAAAGCAGGTTGGACTATACAGTGTAGTAGGAGATGCTTGCAAGGAAAAGTTACTAAGTCCAATAGGTGTAGTAATAGGTAAGTTCGGGGTGTAAGGTTCACCATTGAGTATGGTAATGGAATTAGCAGCTGAAATAACTGGAACTGTCAAAAGACTTGCACCTGCAAAATAACAATTTTATTTTGACGTAAATATAAAATTTATATTTGGCATGGTAAAATTTTGAAATGTTAATAGGGACAGATAATTAAGTAGTACTTGCTACGGATGGAGTACATAATTAGAATTTAGAAATTAAAACATGCATGGGAAATTGCATGTAGGCTGTAGTACCTGAGTTGAGTGGGTATCTGCTAATATGTCATTTAAAATTTCAGAGTAGACAACATTGTGAGTTTCATTTTCATATCCATTAGAGTTATTCTGAATAAGTACTCGTAAGCCTTTAGGTGATGTAACGCGTGAGAATGCAACATAAAGTTGTCCGTGGGAAAACACTGGATTTGGGAGGTAGACACCAACTTTATTGAGTGTTTGTCCTTGGCTTTTATTTATTGTCATGGCATATGAGACACGAACTGGGAATTGTCGTCGCTTTATCTTGAAGGGCCACTTGGGATCAGATGAAGTAGTGACTATTCTTGGAATATAAGTCTTAGTTCCTTTAGCCTTCCCGGTAATTATCTGAGCTTCGATGATACGATGTGTAAGTTGTGTTACTGTAAGTCTAGTTCCGTTGCATAGACCTTTTGATGGGTTGAAATTTCTAAGTAACATTATGGGAACACCGGTTTTGAGCTGTAGATGATGGTCTGGAAGACTGCCCATTGTAATACTGTTGAGGAACTCTTGAGGATAAAGGGCTTCTAGAGTGCAGTAGTTGGACGTCGAATCATCAATGGAGTCTGAGCTGTAGTATGACATCTCTTCACTGGCTATTTGGCTAATCATTTTTGTATTGATAGCTGTAGCCACCTCATTTGTTGGTGCTAATATTGCTCGTTCACATAGATAAGTGGGTAAGTGAGAGTCCTCTGTAAGTGGTTCGTACACAAAAGAAATCAGATTGTCAAGCGTTCTTTGTCCTGGTGGCAGTAAGAGGTTGTCCGGAATGAGAACCCATGAAGTGTTAGGCAGATCTGTAGGTCCACTGCCCTGAGCTGTGCCATCACCAACTGATAGAAGCCACCTAGCAAAATTGTCCAGCTCAATTGTTTCAGATTCTGAAAGGTTGGGGCTTTTGAGTCTCATGTTTTCAGTTAGCTGAAGCACTTTGCAATTCCACCATAATTTAGATCTGGTGATTAATGCGTCCAAGATCTGTGGTTTCTTGGCTTTTGGAATAATTGGTAGGGTTTGTCGAAAATCACCACCAAGGACAACTGTAATACCACCAAATTGTCTTGCTGCTACTTCATTGCTGTTGGATGATCTGATATCTCTAAGTGTGCGGTCAAGTGCTTTAAAACAGTGCCTGTGGTTGACCGGTCCTTCGTCCCATATAATCAGTGTTGTATGTTGTATTAATTCAGCCAACTGTGTGTTCTTTTTTATTGCACACATAGAATGAGGTTGAATTTCTAGAGGAAGGTTGAAGCGTGAGTGTGGTGTTCGACCTCCTGGGAGCAACAATGCTGCTATTCCTGAAGATGCAACTGCCAATGCTATCTTACCTTTGGTTCTGACACTGTTCAGCAAAGTGTTCCATAGAAAAGTTTTGCCGGTTCCACCATATCCATAGACGAAAAATGTGTGGCCTAAATCATTTGAAATTGAATGTTGTATGAGATCATAAGCATGTTTCTGTTGTGTATTGAGCTGGCTGATGCACTGTTCTATTTCAGTAGGCGTATGGACTGTAGTATAGGATAGCTCTTCCATTATCAATCTATTTGCAAGTATCTCAGTGCAATTTGCATTTGGCTGGGGCAAACTGAAGTGTTCAAGGCTGTATCCTTTATCTTTAAGTAGGTTTTGTAGTTCATGTAAGACGCAGGATTTGATATGTGTTTGTATGCTTGCATCAAGTGTATCTGGAGATAGTTGTTTTGCACGGTACAACATGTCTTCTCCCATTACTTTCACAAATTCATCAAATAATCTGAGGGGGTCTTTGAGTTCACAGTAAAGTAGCAATGTGACAAAAAGTTGTCGTAATTGGCTTGGAAATGCCCAACGTGATGCATCAGACATGGCGTGGAACCACTCCTGGTCATCACCAAGCAAGCCCAACGCTTCGCATGCAGCACGGAATGTTGGATGCTGATGCCCAGCAATGTTCCGTATTTCAGAGAAGGATCGTGGTCCTTTGACTATATGGAGCAGCATCCGTAGGTAGAATCTCTCTCCTTGGTTGGGAGCAACATTAGCAAGGCGACCAACCTTGGGACGATTATTGTGACGTTTGTCCCAAAATTTGCCATTCTGGTGCCATGTCCAATATTCAGGGAATTGTACATAAGTGTATTGTTGAGCTTGTGGGTGATGTTGGTTTGCATGTAACCATGCTGTTAGTTTAATGATGAGCTTAGATGGATCATTGATTACTTCATCAAGGTAGTCGTCTTCTGTGTACAGCACACCATTCTGTAGAGGAAGATGGACGGGAAGTCGTTCCACAGCCGGATTAGTGTAGTGTATGTCAAACTGAAGTAGTCGCCATGCAGCATCGTTGGGTGTGACGCATCTACAATCCAAGTATTCTTTAATCTCATTGAATGTCTCAGCGGCATTGTTAGAGGAACCTCTCCTTCTCTGAAGCGTAGCTCTAGCACAGTCAGGGCCTTTGTTTGTGTATTTGAATAGGTATCTTTCCATTCCATTTCGGTTAACACTCTCCACATTTATATGTGCCTGGTATTTGACCAGTAGGTCTACATTATGGGGTACTACAAATGTGTTGTCTACCTGAATTCCATTTTTGTAAGCAGTGATACTGTTGTTTGGGCGAGCATACTTGACGTAACTGTTTGGCACCACCACCGTGTGTTCACAAAATTCTTTTGGGTAGAATCTGTCGCACTTTCCGTTGTTCATGCAAGGAGAGGAAGGTTGTAGAGGCCCACAGGGTCCATGAACCATGAATCTGGACACTGCCTCGAAACCTGTGGCGTCGGTAATTGGATCTGGAAACTGGGCTGATATTATAGTATCTATCTGATCAATTTCAAGAGGTTTGTCCTTTTTGAGCCATAGTATCAGGTGTACATGTGGGAGACCTCTTTTCTGGAATTCGATTGTATATACAACTGCATAGATGAACAGCTTGCAAAAATCAGGGGCATTGAAATTTAAAGGAAGGTTCATTTTATTTTCATTTTCAGTAAGGTAATGTAATTTGAAGATGTTAGAAAAAGATATTAGAAAAATACCTGCAAGTGTGGATCCAAAAAAATCTTTCTTCTCTATATCATCCATGAGAAGTTTAAGCTTCATGTGGAAGACTCGGTTAACAATGTCTGGTCTATCGGAAGGCTGTAGGCCTGGTGTGGACGATAAGGCTTCATCAATTTCTGGCCACAAAGCATTGCATGTGAATGTGATAAATAGATCCGGGCATCCGAACCTACGGCAGATTGCAACGCAATCTTGATAGTTCTGGTAGTAGTATCTTGGGCTTCCTGTAAATGATCCTGGTAAGAAGGTTGCTTGGCCTACGTCAGAGGCACGGACGATGCCACTATTAGAAGCATCAACTAAAGCCTTGTACGAACTTGACCTGTATTTTTTCTGGAAAGAGTCTTTTCGGAAATGTCTGAGTCGCTCATCTTCAACACAGCAGTAGGCATCCACAATATATGCTTGTGTTAGTCTGCTGCAACGTAGAGGGGTGTTGAAATCATTGCTTCTATCATGCAGCCGATATGAATAATATTCTGCCATGGTGACTTTGTTGCGTTTGATATTGTTAGAGCGACGACTTGATATATAGTACGCAGTTCATCATGGAATCCATCTTCTCCATATGGAAATAACAATGGATCTTGCATGGACATGAACTTGCAATGAGCCTCGCTTACTCTTTAGAGCTGGGATGAATGGTCTTGCACTATTAAGTCCCTGCCCTCGTCGCAGGTACCCAAATCACCGACAACCAAACCAACAACCTCTGATGCAATCGGGTCACTATAAATGTTGCCATGTTGTTTAGGTGCCGAGAATAGCTTGATAGAATAATGATCTTTGAACTGTTTGTCTAAGTTGTTTATAGACAGTCTGTCACGGGCGGATCGAAATACTTGTACAATGGGGTTGTGTGCATCAAGCATGGCTACTAAAGCAGTAACGATTTCTTCATGTGGTTGGAAGTCGGTTTCTTGGCTCGTGTAATAGCCATTCGATTTCTTATTTCATTGGCGGTGTCGAAGATGTACAGCTGGCAAAATTTTGGTTTTTTTCCGTGGGCTGGAAGTAGTGAACCGATGCGATGACAGATTTGGCCGCTTATTTTGAAAACATAAGGGCTGTGGCCGTCATTAATATCGTTTATGACTTTCACTCCCATGGAGGTCATAGCAAACATGGAGTTGTACCGTCTTATGTTGTCGAAGAAGTGCCTTGATAGCGATGGCGATTCTCGCTCTAGGAGGCGTAGCAAAGGCTGTGGAGGCGCTCTGTACACGGGTAGGGATATGCTTCCTCCTCTGCAACATTTGTTGTATTTTGGAGCACGCTCCTGTAGCCAAAAGCGAGCACCGCAGAATTGGCATGTGCAGGTAGGCCCCCCCAAATAGAGTGGAGTGAAAATATTGCCTACATGTGATGATGTTAAGAGTGAATGGCCCAAATTAGCAATAGCCCTATGGACTCCGTAGCAAAGAAGTTTGAAAGTGATGCATAGATGCACCATTTGTTACTTAGCAGTAGCCCTATGGGTTCGCAAACAAATAGGTTCGCAGGTGATGTACGGGTATAGTATTTGTTTATAAAAATTAATTGGGAAAGGTAGGTGTTGTGGGTACAAATCAGTTTCATGTTCACATTATAAAGTTTGATCTATAATAACTTTGGCATTTGTAAATGAAAATGATGGAAGGATTATTTACGCATGAGGGATGTGCGGACTTACGGGGCTGCCCGCGTTGCCCAAGTGCATGCTGAGTATGAAGAGTTGCATCCAAACTTTCGGAAATCCGTAGGAGCTAGCTTCTGGCACCACTGAAGCAGAAAGCAGTGGATCACGGTAACGTCGAGTTCGTACGCAGGGCGCCAAACTTTCAGCAGAATGGGAAGGGCCAGCTTCGTCATGTTCGGAAGCAGCAGGTAATGTACGCCGTCTGCATTTATGAGTGGTGTGCTGGTCGGTGTGCTCAGGAGCGATGGTGTGATAAACGCGACGTCGCTTGCGGCCTGGGTCCATAGGTCATACATCTGTACAAAATTTTGTACCTGAGGAATGGCAATTTTGCGAGGCATTGTAATCTTAGCTAAGCTCAACACTTCTGTCAGGAGGATTAAGCTGAACAATCTATATTCTGTGAGGAGGCAAACAACCAACAGAGAGAACATCTATACATTTTTATGGGGGGAAAAACTATTGTAAATAACCAATAGATCGGAACTGTCCAAGGATCGTAAGAAGAGGAAGAGAAAAACTGGGAGTTTCGTATGATTCAGGGGATGAGCAGAGAAAGGGAACTGAGATGGTTACCTCTTCTGAACTTGGGGCGAGCTCGAGTAGGCGGCAGCGGAGGTGGCCGGGGCTGCGAGGCGACGGAGCCGTTGATGGAGGCGGCGGCGGAGGTGGCCGGTCTTTGCGGAGGTGACGCCAGGCCGTTGATGGAGGCGAAGGCGGCCAACAGCCCAGGAGGCAGGACGACGGCGGCGTCGGAAGAGGCGAGTACGGTGGAGTCGGGGGAGATGAGGACGGCGACGGTGGCACGCAGGTTGCGTGCACGGAGGACTGCAGTCACGCAGGGATTGGGGCCGAACCGGCGACAGGCAAGGATGGAGTGGCGGCGGCTGCGGCGGAATCCTGCGGGAGAAGAGGCCTGAGGCCCGCTGAGTTCCTTTTTTTTTCTTTTCCTTTTTTTTAATCGCTGAGAGACCCTTCACTTTGTGTGAAGTACGGGGTGCGATGTGGTTGGTTCTGGAAGGCGAGACGTGTGACGATGAGGGGCTGCTGCGATTGGGCATGGTGGGGAGTGGTTGACTGTTCCCAGAACAGTAATCTGTGAGAGGATACGGAAGGCTGGGCATCCACGCTCTTTATAGTATTGTATAGATATCAAAGTGAACACATGACCCACATATCAGATATTAAACTGATAAGAACAGATACTACACTGATTCTTAGCCAAAAGGCCGAGAAAGGTATGAGTTGTTCTGGTGCCGTGCCCTTTGTTTTGTAGCTCCCTCCCTCCGCGCTCCGCTCTCGGTAGCCGAGGTGGTGCTAAACTGCTAACGTAGCCAACGCTTTCCCTCTCCAGCAAACGCGGCGGCTGCGGGCGGGCAACCAGAGCGAATAGACAAAACTGGGCCTTACTGTATTGTTGGGCTTTGCATCGCGTCCGGCCCATGGGATGGGCAGAGGCCCTGTTGGCGCCGCGAAGAGCATCGATCGATTCGCCGGACCGGCTGTTCTGTTACGCTCCTCGCAGTCTCACGGCTACGGAGTACTCACTCACTCGAGCATACATCGAAGCATTGACGGAGGCGACTAGTAGAAAAGATAAAGTCTACCTGATATCATGAAAAATATCCCAAAATGATATCTATAGATTGACATTGTTTTTTTTTTCCTCTTAGTAAAGAACAGCACTGGATCATTCGCTCTACAAAGCAATCAATCCCAGTTAATGGACTTCATCTTGATTCGTGGCTACGAAACAACAAATCAAAGTGATCCTTAGGTTCCATGAACAGCCGGCCCACTGGATTGGGAAACATCAGGTTGCCCACCTCTCCGTTCTTGCGGAAGCTTATCCATCTACAGTTAATGGACTTCACCTTGAGAAACTTTATTTTGCCTTCATTTCTCGTGAAGCAACCAGGAGACCAGAGCTGTACCGATGCTTGTGGTAGCATATGCTGATATTCATCTTCAGTCAGCTTCCAGGTTGCTGTTGCACCTATGCTGTAGAATAGCAGCACATTTAAGCACTTCGAGTGATCACTAACTGCAGAGTTTGGTTTATCTTGCTGCAGTCCAAACTCACCAATCAGTGTTAACCATCGGTCATATGAAATCAAAGGTACTTCTTCCAGGTCACTAAATTCTTTTAGTGCTCGACAATTATGGTGACACAGGATTTGTGAGTGGCAAAATAGTTGAAACCCATTCCAAAATATGTGGGAGAATACATGTAGTCTTTGTCCAGAAGGATTCCCTAACTATACTCTGTCATCATCATCCCCTACCATCTTGGCCTTTGCATGAATGTTTGACATCATCACAGAATTTCCAGCATTCTGTGGCTCCACCTGAACCAGATACTATAATGCAATCCTTCCACATTACACATTGTGATGCATCCTACTTACAGACACAAAACACCCCCCTAGACAACTGGTTTGATCTCACTGGCAGCCCACGGATAAATTCCAAGGCCTCCACGAACCTCCTATCACGTTCAAGCAAATCCACAATGCAGGCACACTGTTCAGTAGTTGCGACGAGGCCAACAATGCAACTGGCACAAAGCGCTTCAATAGTTGACCAAGCCACAATAAAACCATGAGAATATGAATGTCAGAGTCTACCTTCCTAACACAGTGCAACATCATATCCACAAGCTCAAAGGCCCTTTCTCCATATCAATTCTTTTCTGTCTACATGTCAAACTATTCAAATTGAGCAGATACAAGTGAACCAAGTTAGTCAGAAGGTGAAAGATCTTCTCGAGGAAGCTTTATCATGATGTTTTTCCACCGCCAATACTTCTGCTAATATTGATGGTTGCCAGGAGAAGAGTTATGCAGTTTTGAATTGACTGCAACCTGGATAAGGACATAAGGTTTATTTTACCATAATTTCCTGTAAAGTAATCAGGAGATCAGTATTATATCAGTTGTGGTAACATGCGCTGATATTCATCTTCAATCAGCTTCCTGGTTGCTGGGCAACATAGGGTGAGGCATAGTAAGAAAAAACTGCTGCACCAATGCTGCAGAATACCAGAACATGTAGCCACACAAAAATACCATACCATCAAAACATACAGTCACTTCATATCCCTAATTACATGATTTGATTTCCCCTGCTGCAATCCTTTCTGGCAAACAAAAATTAATAATCAATCGTACAAATCAAAAGTGGCATTTCAGGTCACTAGATTCTGCTAGTGTTCAACAGTTAGGGTAGATTTGTGAGTATTAAACTAGTTGAAGCCTCTTTGATATGTGCAACTCTGATGAGTCCATGGAGTCTTATGCTTTATTACAAAACTTCCACGCAGCTTTGTCCAGAAGGTTTTGCTAACTCTACACTATCAATCATCATCCTCACTCTCTTTGCATCTTCTACCATGCCAGCCTTTGCGTATATGTTTGACATTGTCACAAAATTCCCAGCATTCTCAGGCTCCACCTGAACCAGCTGCTCAAATGCAATCCTTGCAAATTCCACATTGTGATGCATTCTACTTGCGGACAGCAAAGCACCCCAGACAACTGCATTTGGTCTCACTGACATCTGACTGATAAATTCCAAGGCTTCCATGAACCTCCCAGCACGTGCGAGCAAATCCACAATGCAGGCACACTGCTCCATAGTTGGGACGAGACCAACAACTGACACAAAGCACTGGAATAGTTCAAGCCCTTCATCAACCAAGCCACAATGGCAGCATGCCATGAGAATGGCTGTGAATGTCACAGAGTCTGGCTTCACATCACACTGCAGCATCATGTCCACAAGCTCAAGGGCCCTTTCTCCATATCCATTCTTCGCAAACGCTCCGATCATCACATTCCATGACACTATATCCTTCCTTACAATCTCCTTGAACACCCTCTCTGCATCGGTGACATAGCCGACACGCGAATACATGCTCATCAACGTGTTCCACAAAATGGCTTTTGAAGAACCACCATGACTACTCACTATAGTCCTATGGACTTGCCTGCCAGACTCCATGTCACACGACCCCAGCACTACCACAGCCGTGCGGGCATTCCCTCGAACACCTCTCGAGTGCATCTCCCGGAAGCAGACCCACGCCTCACAGTCCATCCCGGCACTAGCGAACCCGCCGATCATGGCGTTCCAGTACACCACGTCCTCGCCGTCCATGTAACCAAACACCCTCCTGGCCGCACGGACCTTCCCGTGGTTCGCATAGAGCGTGACCAGCGCCGGACCTGCGGAGGCATAGAAGGCCAGCGCCGCCACGTTCTTGACCCCGTGGGCGTGCGCCGCGCGCGGGGAGTAAGGCGAACGCGCGGCGGCAGCACGAGACGAGGCAGGAGAGGAGCTCGGCATCGGGGGCGACCGCCGACGCGGACGCGGAGGCGGCGGCGAAGAGGGAGAGCGCCTCGTGGGGATGGCCGTGGCGGGAAAGCGCGGAGAGGACGGTGGTGTAGGAGGCGGTGGAAGGGCCGCTGAGGAGGGAGAAGGCGCGGAGCGCGGAAGGGAGGAGGTCGGCGTGGGAGTAGGCGGAGATGAGGGCGTTCGAGAGACGGGGAGGGAGGAGGGGAGCGCGCCGAGCTTGAGGCCCGCCGCGTGGAGGGCGGAGACTGCGCGCGCGGCAAGGAGGGAGGAGGTTGTCACGAACCTGGACTACCAATCACTAATAGAAGGGTAACTTGATACAATTTGTGGAGAATCAGAGAGAGTTTAGACTGGGTACAGCAAGGATTTGGAGGGAGTCAGCAAGAATAGCCAGAAGGCGGAAGCCTGGACGGAGGAGGAAGACGAGTGCCGGTTCGTGATATTCTCTTTCATGTCCCCTGAAGCTGTCTCTCCTCGCCTTTGTACTCTGGTCCTTCCCGGTATGTGGGCTAAGGTCTGCACAAGCCCATGTATTTGCATAGTATCACGGCCCACCGAGCCCAGTACATGACATTCCCCTCCGCTTGAAATGCGGCTTGCCCCCAAGCCGCTTTTAATGCCACCAGGATCCCATAGAATGTGTAATCCGTTGAGGCTGAGGATCACCCAGCAGGGCTGACTGTTATGGTCCAGAGATTCAGTCTGTAACTTGTTGCCCCAAGAATTCCAGGTCACTTCAGCACTTAGAAACTTCAGCAAACAAGTATTGCTCTTGACCACCAGTTTCACAATGCCATGAGCCTGCAACTTTACAACACGTCCCAGTAGCTGTACACAATGAAAATCACCAAACAAATATGTGCTCCAGGTGAAAACCAGTGATCTGAAAGCCACACCACTCTTGTGCTCACTATGATTGGGGAGCACTGTAGTCAGACTTGTATTTTGATTCACCAAACCATAAGCTCTATAGATGTCAATTTGCAAATGGGACATTGATGTTCTATTAACTTGGATCTGCTCATTTCCCATGCATCTAGGTGGTGGCCATGGTTTCAGTTCCAGAATATACAGAGAGGGCAAACCTGTGAACTGCATGTGAACATGTCTTTGCTGCCATAACTCCTGTAGATTCAGAAACAGCTTGATAGTTTCCAGCACTGGACTCTCTGACCAAGCAGATGGAAGCCAAGAGATTGTCAACAACAAAAGCATCCCAGATTGACTGTACTGATTTGCACCTAATAAAGCACCTTCACCAACACCCATTCTCAGCTTATAGAGGCTTCTTTTGGAACACAGTATTGGTTTTGGTTCCATGTCTATCCCCAAATTACTGAACTTGAGTGTCAGACCCACCTGTGGCTTGATCATAGTTCTTCTGCTAGCAAAGTGCATTTTATCCAATAGCTTAGTATTGTCAGATTTTGCATGGAAGTGTACTCCATCAACACTCCAGTTTCTGACATTTGGAAATAGGAAAGTGAAAGGCAGCCACAGCTCCGCCGCTTCCTTGCACTCGCACAGCGCAACAAGCTCCATCGGCAACTTTCTCAGCTCATCCGGAATATTATGATTTGCTCTGGTCTCCAACAGTAACTGAATGAAGTTGGTATACTCTCCATAACAGCTCCCTACAGATATAGCATGGCGCGGAACTTTGCATCTAGCTGAATGAGAAGCCTCTTTTCTGTTGAACCTATCCATTTGCACTGAATTGATCATCTCACAGCACAGCTCCAGACACTCCCAATAAACCTCACCATGGATTAAGCCCACCATATGTTTGTCGACCGAATGAATAAGATCCCCACTGACATATAACTTAAACCATAGCTCATGTATTGGAGGCGGTGGCCATGCAGGCTTTATAGTAGGTAGCCATAGAATCCCTGAAGTCAACTCAGCCATTCCTTCACTGGACCATATCATTGTACAAGAATCAACAGCAGTATAATCTGGAGGGTTACAGTGAACTTCAGAGAACTGACAGCATACAACAACACTCCGAAGCTGTAGGCGCATTTCTTCCTTTTTCTTTGCTGTTTCCTCAAACTGAAAGAACAATGTAAGGATGAAGTGGCAACTCATGTGTAGGATATCAGACCATACTAACTTCAGCACAACACCTCCAGGACCCCAAAGACAAATCCATGCAAATAGAGCATCCTCGTAGACAAATAGCCCAATCGACAGCTCCATCTGACCATGTTCTGAAAGTGAAAGGAAGTGAATGATCCACTGTAGTTGTTTGATGAGCATTTTGACACCCCATAGCTGGACTGTTTGGTATACTGCAGAGGTGAAAGTGCTTCTCCTTGGTGGTGGTGAACTCTCACATTGCCTTGATGCGATTACCAGGAAGCAACAGACTGCATCATGTACTGACATAGCTGGTATACTCACATTGTTTGAGAAAGCAGACTGCTCCTCTTCCGGACTCGACATTTCATCGAACACCTTCAGGGCCTCCACGGAGACAGTAGAAGACCTACTCGAGGCTGTTGCACTCAGCCGCCCGCGAGTGAAGTTGGCACAATTCTGTACACCGGCCGCACGCATACGGAGCTTCTAGTGACGGCGACGAGGATGCCGCCCCGGGGTCCCCTGTGGCAGCCCCCCTCGATATGCGTGGCGGTGGTGCTGCGCGCGAAGCCGAGGCGGACGATGACGAGGACGAAGGCGACGCGGGCGTTGGTGCGTGTGCCCGCAAATGCGCTTCCGCGGCCGAGACCGCGTGCCCAGCCCCTGGACCCGAAGGCGACGAGGCCGTCCTTGACGAAGAAGGCGATGACGACGTCCTGGTGCCGGCAGCAGCAGCTCGCGTACGAATTGCGCACGCAGCGCCCACAGGCGGTGGTGCTGTACACGATGTCGCTGCACGGGTTGAAGCGCACGTTGGCGGACCGCGCCGCAGAGCGCGCCATCCGGTCCTGGTTCCGCGTCGCTGTGCACGAGCGGAGCGCCTCGCTCCCTCGGAAGCTCCAGGCCCTGCTCGCCACGCGGGGCCTCTATGCCGACGGCTAGGGAGTGGAGCGCCCCACCATGCTTCTTGGTGACGAGCGACGAGGACGCAGTCGCGACACCGGAGAGGACCACGGGCGCCGCAGAGGACGGTGTAGGAGCGGATGGCGAAACTGTGGGCAGCGCAGCTGCGGACGGCGTGGCGGTGGTGGCCGAGGCTGGGGTCGCGGGCGCGACCAGCTTGGGCGGCGCAACTGGTGACAGCGTCGAAACTCCTGGCGACGCGGTCTTGGTGGCCTGCACCCCACTGCTGTAGGTGGAAGGCCATGACGCCAGTTGGACATCCATCCAACAGCAGTTGTCGTAGATGCACCGTCCATGGAGAGCCCTTTGAGCTTCAGCCGCATCATGGCTCGGGTGGAAGAAAATGTAGGCCACCATAGAGCTTGTCCTCTCAAGAACGAACGCCTTGTTGCCACTCCATGGTCCAAAGACCTGTAGCAGAACCTCATCTGGCAAAGACCAGGGCATGTGACTCACGGTGACACGAAGAACACCTCCCATGGAAAAGGGAAGGGTGGCTGGTGTAGGTGCTGATGAAGCCATAGGACGAAATCGATTGGGGAAAAAATTTAGGGTTCTCCAATTCAAGGCTCTGAATACCAATTGTCACGAACCTGGACTACCAATCACTAATAGAAGGGTAACTTGATATAATTTGTGGAGAATCAGAGAGAGTTTAGACTGGGTACAGCAAGGATTTGGAGGGAGTCGCAAGAATAGCCGAAGGCGGAAGCCCGGACGGGGAGGAAGAGTCGGCAAGAATAGCTTTCATGTCCCCCGAAGGCGGAAGCCTTCCCAGGATGTGGGCTAGGAAAGCCCATGTATTTGCATAGTATCACGCCCACCGGGACATGACATGATATTCTCTTTCATGTCCCCCGAAGCCGCCTCTGTTCAGGGTTCCAAACTCATAGTGGCAACTAAACACGAGGGTTGCGCTCGTTGCGAGACTTAACCCAACACCTTACGGCACGAGCTGACGACAGCCATGCACCACCTGTGTCCGCGTTCCCGAGGGCACCCCACTGTGTCTTTCAAGAGGATTCGCGGCATGTCAAGCCCTGGTAAGGTTCTTCGCTTTGCATCGAATTAAACCACATGCTCCACCGCTTGTGCGGGCCCCGTCAATTCCTTTGAGTTTCATTCTTGCGAACGTACTCCCCAGGCGGGATACTTAACGCGTTAGCTACAGCACTGCACGGGTCGAGTCGCACAGCACCTAGTATCCATCGTTTACGGCTAGGACTACTGGGGTCTCTAATCCCATTTGCTCCCCTAGCTTTCGTCTCTCAGTGTCAGTGTGGCCCAGCAGAGTGCTTTCGCCGTTGGTGTTCTTTCCGATTTCTCAATGCAAATTCCCTCCGCCCCTCCACCGGAAAGTTTCCCTCTTGAGCCACGGGATTTGACATGGACTTGAAAAGCCACCTACAGACGCTTTACGCCCAATCATTCCGGATAACGCTTGCATCCTCTGTCTTACCGCGGCTGCTGGCACAGAGTTAGCCGATGCTTATTCCTCAGATAACGTCATTGTTTCTTCTCCGAGAAAAGAAGTTGACGACCCGTAGGCCTTCCAGGAAGGAAGGGCCGAAGGGGATGGCGCGGCAGTCGCCGGCGGCGGGCTGCGCGATCGGGCACGCGGGATGGTGTTCGTACATAGGTGCGCGCCGGTGCTGCGCGGGGTGGGAGAATACAGGATTTTAGATTAGCTTTTTTTTTTAGACAATGAGGATTTTGGATAGGTTGGTTTTTGACGGGATAGATCAGACAGAAGAATCAGAGCCATGTTCTTTATTCAATCCAACGCCCGACGTTTGTAATGAACGAGTGAAAAAAGCATGAAATCTGAAAAAAAAATGATATGCTCAAGTGCTTTATTTTCAACGTAAGTTCGACACCGATGCGTGAGTTTATACGTGAAAATGGTTGACACCCGACAGGCTCTTGTCTTGTGAAACCTCGAGTGGAACCTGTCGACTTGTCTGTTGCTCCGTCGAATTCCAGACTTTAGGTTTCGTTTAGATTGCAAATTTCTTTAATTTAAAGTACGGTAGTATTTTCATTTTATTTGATAATTATTATTTAATTATAGACTAATAGACTTAAAAGATTCGTCTCATAATTTGCGTCTTGTTCAGATTGCAAATGTTAGAAAAAATTATAAATATAGTATTTATATTTAGTAATTATTGTTTATTCGTGAACTAACTAGGCTTAAAAAAATTTATCTCGTTATTTACAACTAAATTATGCAATTAATTACTTTTTTTACTTATATTTACATGTAGCTAAAAATTGACGTGATAAAGAGAGGGTGAAAAAAATCTGGAATTTAGAGAAAAAAAGAAGGGCTTGGATGGGATATATCGCCGCCGAACTTTAGGCAATCGGTGACAATAAATGTGTGGAGTTGATGCCCAGACTGGGATGGTTTGCTTGAGTTGTTGCATACACGCGAGGCCAGCTCGATCAAATGGTGCATGTTGCGTTGGATCTCCTATCCACAGTCCTACTCCTACACAGGTGAACAAGCAGAGCAGCCAGCATAGACACGCTGCTTCGCTGAGACAGGCGTTCGTGGAGCTTCGAGTTCGAGGCGAACCCAAACTTGGGCAGCCCATCAAGCGTCCAAGCCCAAACACGGTCCGCTCTTCCGTCCCGTTCCCGTGTACCGTCCGTCTCCTCTCTCCCTCTGCCGCACCGGAAAACCGCCTCTCTAGTCTCCCCCTTCTTCTCCGGCGAATATTCCCCGCGCCGCGCGCCCTCGCTCGCCTTCCTCTCCACGGCAACAGGACAACCCGCGCCCGTCTGTCGTATCGCCCGAACAACACAGCTAATCACACCATCCCGAAGAGGAGAAGCCACCCTCGACGCTTCCCCGCGCCGGCAATGCTGCGACGCGTCCTCCTCCTCCGCCGTCTCCAGCACCACCGCCACCGGCTCCGCCTGCTCTCCACCACCCCCACGCCCACCCCACACGCCTCCCCGCGCCCTCCACCCCCTCCACCTCGGCCTCCTCCCTCCCGATCGCCGCGACGCCCGCGCCGCCGCACCACCTCGCGCCCCATGGCCGGGGTGCGCGCCGCCTCGCCCCGCTCCTCGCCTTCTCCACGCTCTCCCTCGCCGCCGCGGGCGCGGTCTACCTCACCACCGACAACCTCGAGGAGACGCTGCAGCGGTCCAGGGACTCCGCTGGCCGCGTCGTGGACCGGATGCAGCACACGTGGACGGCCGCGCGGGTGCTCTGGAAGTCGCTCTTGTCCGTGCTCTCGTCAGCCAACCACGAGGTGCGGTCCGGGTTCGAGCTCCGGGTCGCCGCGCTGCTCGCCGACATCGCGGCCGCCAGCGCCGCGCGCCGCGCGGCCATCGTCTCTCTGCGGGCGGCGGCGCCGTCCTCGACTGGCTGCTTGAGAGCGTCGTGCGGGGGCCACGCAGGCAGAGGCTGCCAGGGCGCTCGCGCACCTGGTGGCGGACCCATGGGTCGCGCCCGCTGTTCTCGGCCGCCCGCACGCAGTGCCATGCCTTCTCCAGTTCATCTTCTCATACCAGCCCACGCGCGGCAAGAAGGTAGTGTCTGATCTTACTTTCGGAGTTCTATTTTCTGCTTGCTTTGTTCCTAATTGACATAATGTAGGTTGGTCATAGAAGCTCAGAATAGGTGATTATGTGCTGTAGTTGTATCCAATTTGCTATTCCACTCCATGAAATCAATATATTAAGCTGCAATACTTCTTCATACTTTTTATATACTCTGAGCATCAAATCATCAATTGATATTATGTTTTCTAGCTAGGCATACTGATATGGCGTTGCCGATTTGTAGCAAGGACATAGGGTATTTGTGAGCTGTGTCGTAGGATTCAAATGGTGACATGTTGTGCAAATATAGTTCGTTGCCTACTGCCTAGCTTATAACAAGTGGAAGTGAGTTTGGGCTCTTTTTTTTTTTTTTGCAAGATTTGGATATCAGTGCCATGTCTTCAATTAGCATTGAATCTCTACCCGGTTGCTTGAACTTATTTCTACAGAATGTAACTGAATGCGGTTCCAGTTCTGTATCTGCAAATTGTCTGTGCAAACTTATCATTGTTGGCTGTCTTAGGGCTCTTAAACTTAACACTCGGATATACTTTTTCATGTATGCAAATTACAACCTTATGACTTATGAAAAGCAAAGGCAAATACAATAGTTGACATGATGTGAGGCAAATCACAACAAGAGAATTGGTGTGATCTGTGGGCAACATATTTACATGTCATTTGCTTAAGGTGATTAATCTACTAGGAAGGAGTCTAACGTTGCAATGTGGATCTTGTACTTCTTCCATGTGCTAAAATGATCTGGCATCAGTAGGGGAATGTTAATATTTTTATTTCTGTAAATCAATTACATGCACAATACAGAAAACTAGTAGGATGCCCAGCGCGTTGCTTTGCTGGTATGGAGTAGAAATGTAAGGAGTTTATAATGGTCGAAACTATGAATTAATAAATACATATATATGAATGTAGTAGGTCAATTACGGAGGTTATATCTATTGACATACATGGCAAAGATTAGTTGAACTGGGCATCACCCAAATCTCATCTACCCAAACCCCCATCCCTACTATATCTGAGGGTTATCCCCCCTCTCAAAATTCTAGGAGTTTTTCTTCATAAAATTATGCATGTTTCGGAGTATCACATGTAATCCATATGAGACATAGTTTTGCTAGGTTTTGCTTATAAACGGGTTTTTGCTTAGAAACGGTTTAAATTTTTGCAAAAAAAAGTTATCAAAATATATCCATGTGGGATCTTGTTTTAAAGAGTTTATTGCGAGGAACACCATGGTGCAATTGAATTTTAATTACGATACTTGGTTTAGGTGCTACGACTTTTTTTCTATTTCAAAAAATAGCAAGTGGGAAATAAATAAGACTAAGTGGAGGTAACTCCTTTGATGACATCATCATACATCACTTTTTGAAAATCCTAATTTTTGATTGGATAGGACATAGAAGTATAAGATAAGATAGCATAAACAGATTTTTATTCTGTTTGGTTTCTACAAGGTAAAAGCTATATGAACTTTTTTCTGTTGCTGATCAGTCATTTCTTAAGCTTAATTATTTTTCTGGATATGTATCATCTCTTCAGGCACAATTTATTCTATATAGAAAAAGCAACCCATATTTCTTAATGTTCTAGCTTTTCCACTTCCATGGATACTTCGCTGCTTGTACATAATATATTTTCAATTTTGAAACAGAAATCTTCATTTGATAGTTCAGATCATTCTAAAGGGAGGAGCATGCTCGTGGCTGCACTTATGGATATCATCACTTCTAACTGCGATAATGCAGACTATTCGTCGTTTAAGCCTTTGCTTCCTGCTGATGCTGATACAAGAGATATTGCAACAGCAATTGAAGTTATTGAGCAAGGGGGGATGCATTTTGATGACCATGAGGATAATAGCAGTAATGATGGTGACACTGGATTAAAGGGGATAGGGATTAAGGTACTTGGTGGAACCACAATATTGGGATTCTCTAGAGGAAATGACTCGTTGGAGTTGGATAACTCAGACAGTGACATTATGGATGTATCATATGATAGTAGAAGATCCGTGGTGGAACAGACTGCTGCTGAGTCTCCACTACTTGGGAAATTAAGCTCTTCTGCTGTTCCAGGGCTTTGGGATGATTTGCAGAGGGAGCATGTGGCTGTACCTTTTGCTACATGGGCTCTTGCAAACTGGGCTATAGCATCAGATCTGAATCGCACTCGTATTCAAGAACTTGATAGTGATGGGCATGCAGTTGCAACTGCATTGAAAGCATCTGAAAGAACTGTTAAATGGCATGGAACTCTGGTGGCTCGGTCTCTCTTAGAAGACCAGAATTTGGCCTTGGCTCCATCAGTTCCTGATTGGTGCTCTAGTCTTCTTTCTACAGCTTCTCAGGCTACCGCAAACAATGACATGCCATTGGGTCAACTGTCACTATCAACGTTCCTATTATCTATGATGCGGTGTAATGAGTCAAAATTTGTGATAAGGCAGAAGGGCCTTCATCCTCTTCGTAGCATTGCAAAAAAGATAGAAGATCAGAATGGTCAGAACAGTATGAAAGAATCAATAGCAAGTGCTCTGAGTTTGCTTTATGCTGGTGAAGTTCCTTTATCACTTGAGGAATCTCAAAGATGGTCTGGCATTCTTCTTAGATGGCTTTTTGATAAATCTGTATCAGATAAAACTCATCTTACAGCTGTAAAAATCCTTTCATGCATACTTGAAGATTATGGCCCAGCTTCTGTGCCAATTTCTCAGGGATGGCTAGCTCTTGTCCTTTCTGAGATTCTTGGGGACAACAAGGCCCAAAGTTCAAAAGGAACCACACAGCCTGAACCAGAGAAAGTTAAGGTACTCATTTCTTTTACAAAATATATTTTGAATTAGTGTTTTGTCCATTTTAAAGATCCTAATCATGTATAAATACAGTCACAGCATTAAAATGGATAGGTTCTAGCTCTGACAAAATTACTGTTTCAATCTATGGATATTGCCTTTGACGATGTTCTTTTTTGGTAGTTTGTTAATACACATTATAAAAAAAATAACAGTGATAGCTCTTTGTATTCGATGTTCGCCAACACGCTAAATAGTATATAGTCCGGCACCTATTGTTTTGCGTTTATTTAGGCTACATGGCCACTTAAACAGGCTACACGGTCGACTAAACGGGATAAACGCCCAATTAAACAGACATGGCAAGTCACTGTGTAGTGTTTAAACGGTCGTTTGTGGCAACACTGTTTGTTTTAGACTGTTAGAGTTATCTCATCGTGTACATAATTACGTTCTATAAAACATTCAGTCTTTGACAGGAAACCATAATCCCTTTTGATGAGAATGTTACAAAAGGGATGAGAATGTTGATTTTGTAACAAAGTTATCATTTGATTGTGGCATCATTTATTGTCAATACATGTAGGCATGTGCCTGCTGTCATTTTTTTAATGTAATGTTACCATGGTTCATTATAAACTTATAATCATAATGACTTTATACTGCTATATATCTTCATCCTACCATCCTAATACAACTTGTGTTATTGACAGAACCCGGTTGATTACCATAATGCTTCCACTGCAACTCAGGTCCTGAATCAATTAGGTAGCGCTGTTGTTAAATTAGCAAGTGCCCAATCGAACAGTGAGCCTGGGTCTGATGACAAAGATAAAGGGCCACTTTCTGATTTTCTATCTCTTGAGCCATTTGCTACAGCTCTAAAGAGTATGAACAAAAAGAATCCGCCAAAGTTTGATGCTGCTGACTCAGCATCAGCAACGCTCAAGGGAATAAAAGCTCTAGCTGAGCTTTCTTCCGAGGATGGTGCATGCCAAAAGAGAATAGCTGATTTAGGAGCTCTTCCCTTGTTGAGGCACATCCTCCTGGGTGATGATTATGAGAAACTTGCTGCAATTGAAGCATATGATGCATCTCGTATTCGAGAAGTGCAAGACAAGAATGTGGCTTCTAATGTTTCATCAACTGATGCTACCACTGATCCCTCAAGTGTACGGGTTCCTCCTGCAGCACATATCCGAAGGCATGCTGGACGGCTGCTTACCATTCTCTCTCTTCTACCCAGTTCAAAGAAGGAAATTATTTCTGATGATGTATGGTGCAAATGGCTCGAGGATTGTGCTAGTGGGCGAATTCCCTGCAATGATATAAAACTAAAAAGCTACTGCAGGTTAACATTATTGAACATATTCTGTTCAGAGAGTCCAAATACAAGAAAACCCTCTGACGAGTATCCTGATTCAGAAAGCGAGTATAAAAGAAACTGTCCTCAGTTTGGAGATGCACTATTCTTGCTAAATCCAGAGTTACCTCTTGAAGTTCATGTGGACAACAGTGGTTTTGGGATTTTAAGAGTTTCAAGAGACAACTGTAAGGAAGATGAAGGTATTGAAGACCCTGGCTCTGAAACTGTGAGCTCTGTAGATGATGCTGAAGCTGCATCCAAAAATGTCCCTTTGATGGATGTTGTGTTTGTCCATGGCCTTCGTGGCGGCCCATTCAACTCATGGCGAATTGCTGATGACAAATCATCAACTACCAAAGCTGGTTTGGTGGAAAGCATTGACGAGGATGCTGGGAAAGAGGGTACATGCTGGCCAAGAGAATGGCTTGCGGCAGATTTTCCTCAAGCACGTTTTTTTACAGTCAAATACAAGGTTTTTCTTTGATGCCTCATCAACTCTGTTCGCCTGCTATTCTTCTCAAGATTAGATATCTGTATTATGCCCTTTCTGTATTTGAGTTGTTCTGGTACATTTGAATGTTTCTGTTGATACCGATTTGGTTGCTTCTAAACTTTTCGACGTCCTTACCACTTTTGAATAACTTACGCAGACAAATTTGACCCAATGGACTGGAGCCAGCTTGCCTCTTCAGGTAACTTCTGAGACTTCTCGACATTCTCTCCTGCGCCAACTAAAGAACCTTGGGTTTTTGTGTGCCCTTATATACCCTTTCTATGCGGACCTGGACCCAGCTAGTTACAAGTTACACTCCAACTTTTGAACTTCAGTGGCATATGTGGACCCTTTTTTGCCATTGCTTCGAAGTTTTCATTGTGCTACAGTGCTACTGCTGGGATTTCCCCCGTAGTTGTAGATTTCAATATTTTCTGTTCGATGCTATATATGTTAGTAGCTCTTTTCATGTTCAGCGTGTTCGGTTGGATGGGGTTGGCTGCTGGTTGGCTGGTGCTGGATGGGATTGCTGACTGCAGCTGGTTCTGCTGGCTGCCAGCAGCAGCTGAAAGCCAGCAAAAAAATGGCTGCCGAACAAACACTTGCTGATTATTTGTTGTTTTTCTCACTCAAGATCATATCTGTTTTATAGGAGGTTAGCTCTATGCTGCTGAGGAAGTTGGTGGCTGCTGGGATTGGTAGTCGGCCTGTTATATTTGTGACACATAGGTAACGATCGTTGTTCAGTCTATTATGCTACTCGACCATGTAATTGCTATGGGATGTTGCTATATTTGTCGTGCTAACTCCTTGCTTATGTAACTGCTAATTACTGAAATAACTTATAAGTTGCTTTCTCCCTATTTTCATACTTGCAGCATGGGAGGGCTGGTTGTTAAACAACTTTTGTATCAAGCAAAGCTGAATAACTATGACAAGTTCCTGAATAATACTATTGGGCTAGTATGTATTTTTGTGTGTTGAATTTTGTGATTATCTGTGCTTGCGAATAAGATCTAACTACTTCTGCATCTCAGGTTTTCTATAGTTGTCCGCATTTTGGCAGTAAACTTGCAGACATGCCGTGGCGTATGGGTTTAGTGTTCCGTCCTGCTCCTTCGGTATGGTCTTCCATTCCTCTTTTGATAAGCTTGCTTACAAATTGATATTTCCGTCTTCTCTTCGTCTGACATTTAATTTTGATAGATTGGGGAGTTAAGAAGTGGATCTCCAAGACTAGTTGAACTGAACGATTTTGTGCGTCCAACGGCACAACAAAGGATTTCTTGATGTTCTTAGTTTTAGTGAGGTAGTAACATTCATCATACTGCCAAGTTTCACTGTCACAATGCCAAGTTATATATGCTAATTGGTTCCATGACAGACCCAGGTCACACCTATTGTTGAAGGATATGGCGGTTGGGCACTTCGGATGGAGATAGTGCCGATTGAATCTGCATACCCAGGCTTTGGGGAGCTTGTCGTAAGTGTTTTTTCACAATTCATTGCACCATTGAGCAATGCACATGGAATTATTGTTGTTGTTTGCAAATGATGGAATTCTTATTATCACAAAAAAAAAAAAATATCACATGTGCTGCAGTCCAATATTAATCCTGACTATCACTGTAAGAATCATGGATTTTTTTTTTTTTTTTTTAGATTACATGGGCAACTAAGCCGTATGGACACTTCCCACACTTATTCTACCATTTTTTTTTTTCTATATGCTTCCATAATTTCGTCGGTTCTAATTTATGCCAATTTCAAGTGATCACCTTTATTTATTTTTTTCTCTCTGCAGGTTCTACCATCCACTGATCATATAAATTCATGTAAGCCAGTTAACAAGAACGATCCTTCCTATGCGGAAACCTTGGCATTTTTGGAGAAGAACTTTAAATTGCGTTTGAAAAGAGCAGAACCCTAGGTCTTGTTTCAGAGTACCCTAGGTCTTGTTTCAGAGTGCACCTTCCAGTTGGATGTTTATCGGTGCCGCGAAGTTTTCAGCAATGTGGAAGCTTCATTTTTCCTTTTCCTCCAGAGTCTTTTCTCCCGTTAACGGCAAATGGTGGTTGATCTGATCTGGCGAAGTGATTTGGGCGTGCTGTGTTTTATGAAGCTCGTACCGAAGACCGAACTTTGTAGTAATAGTGATACATTGCACATAGCGGTTAGACTGTAAATAGCTGCCTTTACCTTTTAGTAGTATTGACATGAGAGTTGTCCACAATGCATGTATAATCTCAACAGTTTTCAGCAATAGCTTTTTACAAAGGGAATCTTATATTACACAAGTGATTTACATAAAATGAGTCTGTAGTGTATAAAAATTTTGAGGTTGATTTCTTTTTTTGGTGGTGGTCTTTTAGGGCCCCGTTGGAACGCATAAATTTCACAGAACTTGTACTGGACCTTTACAGGAAAATTTCCTTTGTTCCAAAGGGGGCTTAGAGGTATTCAGTTTTAAAGTAAAGAATAAACTTTGGACTCAGCTCGCACTCCAGAACTTTTGTGGGCTATGTGAACAGTATGAAGATGGAAACAAACTTTTGGCCCATTTACAGCCCGGTGACCGTCTCCAGCCATCCCCCACCATCATCTGGTTTCTCCTGCCCCTCAGAAGGCAGAACAGATTGAAGCGGCAGCACCTGCCCACCTCGCCGTCCTCGCCTAAAACCCTCGCCGTCCTCCTCCGGGTCCCCGCCTCTCGTCCCCGCGCGACGACGCGTCGGTAAGCAATCAGTTCATCCCAAGGTGCCACTCTAACTCTCCACCTTCTTCTTCTCCTTCCCGCCTCTCGATTTCCTCTGTGGCTCCTGGGATTCGACCAAATCTGATCGTGCAGCCCCGACTTCCCCGCCGACTTGCGAAGCGATGGTGGACGCGTGGTGGCCTCTGCTGGGCGCGGCGATCCCGGCGCTGGTGGCGGGTCAGTTTGTCCGCATCAAGCGCCGCCGCGACGAGGAGCAGCGCCTCAAGGCGGCGCGCGGGCGGGAGAAGAGCTCCGACGAGGTCTTCGTCTGCGAGCGCGTGTGCACCTCCAAGCGCATGCTCAAGAAGGTGGGGGCCTTCTCCAAGGACCCCATACCGGAGACCTGCGTCACCGTCTGCGGCGTCTCTGAACTCGACGCCTGCGCCGACGCCTGCGCGCGCACCGTCTGCGTCAACCAGCACCAGGTGCCCAACTGGAACGACGTCTGCCTCAAGAGGTGCCAGAGCGAGTGCCTCAAGCTCTCTTCAAGCCTCATGTAATGGCCATCTCGCTGTTGTGGTGCTCTCCTTAGACTCTTCTTCTCTGCTTCTATCCATATCACGGTTGAGGAACTTCAGACTTTGATAACCGTCATTTCTGTATCTCAAGGAATTGGAGTGAGTGAATGTGGCTGGTCAAGGTGGTTATGGCTTTTATTCCATTGGCTCTTGCACATTTCTACTGCATAACTTGTTTCCCTTAACTGATCGTGAGTACGAGTGCCATATCCTGATTTTTGAGTCACAACAGAACCTGTGAGTCATCCAGGATGAATGCTGGTTTTGGCATTCATTTTTAGTTGTCTCACTCAACCAATTGTGAGTACTAGGTGCTATATCCTGATTTTTTAGCCACAACAGAACCTGTGAGTCCTCCAGAATGAATGCTGGTTTTGGCATTCAAATTTTTTGTAGGTTGCTTATGTCTCCCTCAACTGATTGTGAGTACTAGGTGCCATATCCTGATTTTGAGTCACAACAGAACCTGTGAGTCCTCCAGGATGAATGCTTGTTTTGGCATTTATTTTTAGTAGGTTGCTTATGTCTTTTAATAATTGAATTATTTTATGAATTGAGACACTATAAGTTTCTAGGGTGGTGGTTTGGTGGATGTTGCACTATGACATGTATTACCCTTCACAGTTTAAGCTAAGAGGTAAGAACTGAAATACCTGTGGGCTTCATATTCAAAATTTTAGATGTGTGGTTTTTAAGGTTTCTGAGAGTTAAATTTTTTCAGTACCATTATAGATTAATCCTGCTTGTTGGAGTACCTACTTTTCAGGGCAAAATGCAAATATCCTGATTGTAACTCATATCTAGATAATTTGTCGATTAGTTGATGCCATGCCACATTCTGTTTGACCTTCCTGATTGTACCTCATGTTTCTTGTGGAAAGCAATGGCAATACCATCTTCAAATTGCATTTGTCTTTGTCTAGGAGGTCAGATGTCTGTTTGAATTAACTTTCTAACTCAGTACCACCATTATGGTTTCTGAATTATGTTCTGCTTTCTTATTCTCATAACAAGATCACTGGTTTTCGAGTGAAAACAGCAATGACAGTTGTGGTCTGGGGAACTTGGGATGTGTGTGTGGGGGGGGGGGGAGGAGGGGGGGGGGGTGTGCATAAAATTATTACTGGGTTCAAGCTGACCACAAATGAGATGCAAGACTTTACTACTTTGCATTTTGCAATAAGCTATACTTCTTAGGATATATTTAAGCATTTCTTATGTATTTGGTTCCCACATGCCAAAGGTTCTTAAGGGTGTATGGATTGCACAAACTGCGTCCTGCATATCACCTAGTTGCCACACCTCACCTTATTGCCTTGAGAACATTGCAACTGTCAAATTTCAGTTTGTTAAAAAAAAATCTCTCTGGTTTGCAATAATGGTTAAATCAACCATCTTGCTAATAGACTAATAGAACTGAGATTACAGAAGACCTGCTCAAGAAAGAACATGATGAAGAAAAAAATAGGATGGACCCATATCCATGGTAATAAAGACTGAAACATAATTCAGTGGATAGTGAAGTTTACATATTTGGTGCTTGAAATTTTTGAATGGAGAGCACAGATCGACAGATGCATGCTATGCTTGTTGGTGCAACCTTCTTGCCACCAGATTACCTAAGTGTTGGGCATTCAGTGCTTGTTAATTAGTACACGATTCATTTCAAATTGTTGGGCATTTTGTCTGGTATATTGCTTTTGCTATGTATTTAAACATAGCTAATTGCATAACAAAAGCTATGAATTTAGAAAAGTCAAAGCATTTGAGTACGAGCATGGGTGTCAGGAGAAGCTTTTGACCAACAATTACTCTTAATGTAGAGTATTTTCACACAAAGTCAATGTAATTATATCTGTGTTGTCAAAAAAAGATTTGTATTCAAAAGGACTTATGATTATATTTTCACATTATATAGACAAAATGCTACTAGAGTAATAAGTCGTTAAATATTGTCCCAGCGGAAAGAAAGGCGCCTAAGAGACAGAGTACGGGGCATCCGAAATCCATATGATAAGTTGGTGCATCAGAATCCTCAACTACATTTGTCCTCGGCTGATGTTATCGATCTACTTTAATATTTTCATTGGACTTCAACTCAAATTTAGAAGCATGATCAGCAAGGTAGAGCCTAGAGCGCGAGATGGGATGAGGTACGAAATGTTGAAGGGGAGATGTGGGTGGTGTAAACTGGGGACAAGTGGAGATTTGGAAAGGATATGTAAATACGCTTGACCAATCTGCTTGTTACGGATTAAGAAAAGACCATTCATTGGAACTGTCGCATGACCAATCTACTAATTACGCTCCTTATATTTTGGGATAGAGGGAGATTTAGAACAGTATATTTTGGTTATTGCTATTTCGAATATGGGCCTCTTCGGTTTGAGTTTTGCACCAGGTCTCAGGTTTTTTTTTTTGGTATGGCCCTGCAATTTTTAGGTGCGTCCTAAGCCGTTTGATTTATCGACGGAGTGGCAGATCTGCTCGAACGCCTCGACGTGGCACTCCGCGACGCCCATGAAGACGTCGACGCCGCCCTTGGCAGTGCCTGCATTGCGCGACGGCACGAAGATCATGAGCCCCTCGATGGGCAGGTCCGGCGGCAGGAACGCGCACGGCGGCCCGGTGCCGAGGTCCATCTGGTGGAACTGGAACCCCAGCCAGCTGTCCACCTCCAGGTCCGGGCACAGCATCGTGCCGGCCGCCGCTGCCGTCGCGACGAGCTCCTCCCAGCTCGCGTCCGCCACGGCTCCAAAGTCGACGAAGGACTGGATGTACTCGCCGTCGACGCGCGCCACGGCGTCGCAGATCGCGTCGACCACACTGCCGTAGCTCGAGTTCAGCAGGTCCTTGACCTGGAGCTTCGGGAACGCGCCCACAGCGCCATGTTGCCGAAGAAGTCCGTCGGCACGGCAGGGCTGGCCCTAGCCCTGCAGTTCACCGCCACCCTCACCTGCGTGAGCACCTCCATCTCGAGGCCCCGCGCCGCCGTGATCTTCCTCCACACGTGCGCGAGGAGGCACTGGAACGTGCTGCACCGGACGCCGACGACGCGCGCTTTGAGGCCAGCGATGAACTCGTGGGTGAAGTGCACGGTGACGTTCTTGATCTTCTTGTTCATGGAGGTGGTGCGGCCGCCATCTCCTCCCTTGAACTCGATGGACCCGTGGTCGAAAACCGGCACCGGCGTGGCGCGGGGCACGGCGGTCGCCGCGCGGTTGAGGAAGGGTGGCGCTAGCACGTTCAAGTCGTCCTTGCCCACGCGCACCGCGCTAGCCCACGCGGTGAAGAAGGCGCTCATGGAGTGGCCGTCGGCGACGTGGTGGTGGCAGATGACGCCGACGATGAGGCCGCCGCACCTGTAGCGGTTGAGCTTGATCTGCAGCAGTGCCGCCCCAACGTTGTCCTGTACGCGTGCATAATGGCATAGTGCCACAGTACGTTCAGAGTTTCCAAGAGTTTTAGTGACATATAAATGTTCGTTACTTCCGAGGATCTCGTGCGTTCTCGTTACCTCCGGGAGGGTCGGGTACATCTCGCCGACGACGTCTGTGTCGGCCATACCGCCGTCGGCGAGGAGCACGTCGGACAAGTCAGCCGAGATCGCTGCCTCTACCACAAGCACGCCCTCGTTGTTTACGTGAAGGAACCGTCGGCCCTGTTCGTCGACGGCAAGTCGGGCCGCGAGGTGCGGGTACAGCGCCACGGCCCTGCGGAGGCCCTCCTTGAGCGCCTCGTTGGACGGCACCGGCGCCGGGTAGGCGAGCACGGTGGGCACGAAGATGTCGAAGGCGGCGCGGTCGAAGACGGTCAGCGGGACCTTCTCGCCGGCGAGCGGGTGTGGTGTCGAGTAGACGGGCTGCACCAGCGTTCTTATTGCCTTCGTGGTGGTCTTCTCCATTCTATAACGTGTACGAGGTGGTGTCTCAGCTAGCTAGTGTACAGACACTCGATCAGGTGATCGTAGAGTTAACACTGCATACAAATATATATAGATGATTTTGGGGTGCGCGTAAGCGACGAAAATGTTTACAATCCCTTGTTATAATTGTCCCTATATTTATCCATATTTTTCAGTGTTGATATATGCCGGTCGGCCCCTACACACAAACGCCGCTGGTCGCCGCCGGCCGCGTTTGATTTTAGGTTTGGACACTGTAAAGACGTTACGCAGTTGTCGTCAGTTAATTTGTCACAGGTCGTTTTTGTTCCGCGTGGAGTCTCGACCATGCAAATTAAGTGTGACTGTGTATGTGTGTGGCCGACGACTACGACTAGCGGTACCGTATCCGTATTCGTCGAAAAGAGCAAATCAGCAAAAAAATAAACCGGACTAAACACACGCGTGTAGTCAGGTGATGACCGGCTCCCCTCACCCACCTAGTTAGCTGCTCCCCCTTCTCCTATCAAACATCAGTGGCTACCATTGTTGATATGTAGTATGAACGATGGGTCACTATTATATTGGTCGATTCCTAGAGCCTAGTATAGGCTAGAGCTAGTAGATCGATCAACCATTTGATCGTTCCACACGAAGCATGCGAAGACACGAAGTCATGAGTTCGGGTGCGTGTGGTACATTTTCTCCATCGGCAGCGCTCATCCACGGAGATCCAAATAAATGAGTGATTAGAGTTATCTAACCTCTTATTACAGATTGATAATAATGTATATTGTGTGTACACGTAGGACCTTTGACAACATGAGCGATTTGAGATGTGCTGTTGTGAACTATAAATTCCATGTGTGTTGCTGCAGGAATTTAGAGATACTTTAGTTGAACAAGAGAATAATGAAACAAATATTAGTAGTATGCTTTGAAGCAGAGATACTCTTAGATGAATGAGAGAGTAATTATAATGAAACAAAGATTTGTAGTATGCTTGAAGCATGGTAGAAACATTAGGGGTACTTATAAGATGCGTAGTACAAAAGTTTGGCGATAGTAGTAGAATATACACTGCTATTGTAAAAAATAAACATAGTTGTAAGTATGTAGTAGCTAGCCATAGTTTATTTTGGTGAGTTATATATGACAACGTGATTATTTGGACTATCCCCTCTGCTTAGTTATAAGTCATTTTAACTTTTGTAGTATATTAAATTTGCTATTATTTAGACATAACATATGTCTAGATACATAACAAATTTGATGTAATGAAAAAATTCAAATGACTTATAATTGCAAACAAAGAGAGTACTATAAGGTATTTAATTTAATTAGAATGTAAGGATGGACAAGTGATCAACACCTTAAGACGGGCAAGAAGCTGCTTTGAAGATCATAGAAGACAATATGCTAGGAGTCCAAAAGTACAAGAAGGCCGAACAAAAACGACATGAAAAATAGTGCTCTGCACTGGGAGAGCAATGGAAAACTGCGTGGTGTCCCTGAGCAGTCAGCAAGCACCATGAGGACTCCGACAGCTTGACCGTCCAACGCTCTCCGGTGGTAGCTAATGAAGCGCGCAACCACCTCAGTCCTCAGGCCGAAGGAAACTGCAGGTGCTCGACGTCCTCCTCCGACCTCAGTGAGCCATTCATCATCTCTCTCCCTCTCCTATCTCAATCTCCCTCACACTCTCCCCCTCTCGCAGATCCGGCAGCAGAGGCAGCGGACGAGGAGGCGGCTGGTCGCGACAAGGATACGACGTCGGGTCACAGCGAGGAGGCAGTGGCAACCTAGCTAGGCCTCGACGCGTTCCACTTCCACCACTACATCACGCGTAGGACGCATGCTTCTCCACGGCTTTGCGCATGCGCAAGTCCCAATTCCCCCTCCCTCTCTAACTCTGTCCGATGGTTTGCCACTCGATCGGGTTGGGCTGGATCTATAGTGGTTCAAAAGGAGTAAAATGTGAATACATCCTTTGGATTGTCAGATCTTTGATTTTATCTCGTGGCAGCCAAATCGTCACTGCAGTTGTTGATGAAATATGTGCACTGTGTGCTGGGCGATATTGTCTGACAATCAGGCCTGGCCCTGTCAAGTTAGGGGCCTAGAGCCAGGCTGCAAAGATGGGCTCCCAAATCAACCTATATATGTTTTTTTTCCTGGCCTGCAGCTGTTCCTATGGGCTTGCATATTTGGGGTTAGGCCCCCTGGCCTCGTGGGCCCTGTGCGGTTGCACATCTCGCGCCACCCCAAGGCCGGGCCTGTGTGACAATTATAAACTGTAATTTAAAAAGAGAAATCACTCTAGTGGAAGCCAAATCGTTAATGCTGCAACTCTTAATGAAATATGTGCAGTGTGTGGTGGGGGATATCGTCTGACCAATATAAATTGTAATTTAAAAAGACAAATCACTCTCACTTCAGCTGCAAATATAAACCAGGGAGGAATTGAAATGCTAGTCGTTTTTGGGTTCTTGTGTTGACAATAAGATAAGATAAAGCTTGAATGCCTGACTTACATCACTACTGTCATCTTCGTTCCTGGAGTGACCAAGTACACAAATGTATTCTTGATTTCACATGTTACTGTGGTCACAAGCAGTGTATTTTTTTATTGACAGCCTGATAAATAGAGTAGATTTCACATGTTGGCACCTAGTAGAATGAATGCTCAACAAGCAGAAATGAAAAATACTTTCATTTTGAGAGTTCATTGATGAGATCCTTGGATTGCAGGAGCTAAAAAACTATTTTGATTTGCGGCTGCTGGTACCAACTATTCATATTTCCAACTAAAAGTATGCAGTCAGCTAATTGTTAACGAATTACAGATTTATTGGTTGCCTGTCCCTTGCATCAAGCTTACACATTTCTTACAAAAGTATGTTTACACGGAAGTACATGCAAGGAGGGAGCGCTAATGCAGTTCCTCAGCTTGCAATCCATAGGCGGGATGCAAGGATTTTGTTCTTGATGTAAGCTTACCTGCAATCCTTCATATGTCCTGCTTTATATTTTCTTTTGTTGATATGTATTTTCAGATCTATTGTTTAAACTTTAAAGCCTAGAAAATCGAACCAGTTGGATGTATGATTAGGACATCGTGATCTAGTAGGTGTCTTCTGTTCCTGCAGACATATAAGCCACCGAAAACAATGATGGCTCATAGGTCCCAAAAACAACAATGGCTCATAAGGTCATAGGTTTGATAATTAGTGTAGATTCTGATCTGGAAGCACTACACTGAATTTGTCCACTTCGGCTTCTGCGGTTTTGTTTCACTCTGCTTGTATGCTGCTAACCTAATACTGCTTGTGTGTGTATCTAGTGACTGCATTTAGTACACGCATCTGTATTCATGAATACAATAAGGCACTTTGTCTTTTCAAAGCGCCATATAATTTGTGATAGTCACTTATTTAGTTAACTACTGTTGTTGCTTTCCAAAACTTATTTTCTTGCATAGATGATCTGGTTATTGATATTATTAGTTTACTTATTGTTTAATGTGAAGGGTAAATGCAATGCAAGATTCAATATACCAAAAATGCTAATGACTAGTATACTAGGATTTGCTTTCTTCAGCATGGTAATGCATCTCCTTATCATATCATATATTTCCTGAACCATGTGACTTTATCTGTGTGTGTTAGCCTATCATATGGCTCTGTTTCCTACTGTACTTGTGTTTTAATTAAGCCAGTAGGCATTCTGTTGAGTCTAATTCTATCTAGGGAATCTATTACTTTTGATACACCATGTTCTTGAAATTTGTTCTCAGTTTATTTTAATAATGTTCAGCTTGATCTTTGCAGTCTGTCCACCTCATGTGCTGATGTGCAGGGTCCTCGTGCAGATCTAGAGCTGGGCCACCTCCTTGTCATCCAGGTCACATGGGGGATCGGAGTTGCCACGCTCAACGGCCACCAGCAGCAGGATGTCCTTGATGCCCATTGGCAGTGGCATATGTATGTAGTATGTACTTCCATGCTGCCCTCCAGTCATACAGCAGTTGCTCCTAAGTACATCTATCCTCCTTGCCCTGCTAAGCGTTAACTTGCTCATGTTGCTTGACTGAAACACTATAAGCAGTGCACAATGCAGTATGTTGGGGGTAGGGGTGGCTGCTCCTACCCGGCTACCCCCTCCATGTAAAAAGGTCTAGCGCCTAGTAGATCCAAGGGCCTAAAAATATATATATAAAAATTTGCGAATCATAAGGGGTAGGCCGTAGCCGTAGGCAGGAAGGGTCAAGCCTTAGTTCTTAGTGTTTTTCCTCCCTTTCTGTTTATGTGTGGAACTCGCCACCTCAGCCACACTCTCATCTCGGTGAGGCCAGTAGCGAGTGGCAAGATTCCAACACAGCAAGGTACTGAGACCCCTCTTGTTGCTTAGTGAAAAAACCAGGATAACAATATGCAAACTAAGTGCTGTAGAAAAAAAAAATTTTCTCTTACATACAACTTGCATGTTCATCATATTCATCCATTTCCATGTGAATTTGTTTAAATTTTGGCCTCATTATGTGCAAATAATCATTAATGGATATAACTTGTGTGCAAATAATCATTAGTGAATATAACTTGTGTGCAAATAATCACTAGTGAACATAACAACACATCTAGGCCTTGTATTGCTCAGGAAATTGGTGGCAGCATGGATTCCTAATTCTAACAACACAGGATGAGACAGATGAAGGTTCATGATACCAACCTTGAGTAACTAATGTCTGTGCTTGAACAAAAATGAGGTATTATTCCTACCTTTGTATTTTTCCTATTCAACTATTCGCATGTAATTAAAAAGGGTACATTTGCGTATAGAAGTATGAATTATATAGTGTATCAAAATGGATTGATGGTATTAGTTGGCTTTGCCTATTCGTTTGCAAAATTGTTTTTTCATTGTACTTCCTTCATCCCAAATTATAAGACGTTTGACTTTTTGCACTAAGTTTGATCGCTCGATCGCTCGTCTTATTCAAAAAATTTATGCAAACATAGTTAAATTTAAGTCATCCTTGAGAAACTTACATTGATAAAGTAAGCCATGACAAAACAAGTGATATTTTGAAAAAAAAAATTGAATAAGAAGAGTGGTTAAACTTCGTGTCAAAAAAGTCAAATTTCTTATAAATTGGGATGGGGGAAGTATGAACTAATCAATGGAACCACATGCTAGGACTTTAAAACTTTTTTCCTTAATTTTGATCTAAATTGTCGCTTGCCCTAACTCATGTTGAGTAATAAGATTGTCGCTATAGTTTATTTTATCTTTCAGTGTGATAGTGATTTACTCGTAGCAATGGTTTAATTTGCACCTAAATGGCATCTTTTTCAGTTTAGCTGTGTTGTAGTGGCAAAACACCGTGGAAGAGCAACCAAATTTACTAATTAGATGCTCCCTACAAGTTTCCCTACCTTGGATGCCTGTTTGAGTATGCTCGATAGTTTTCACTATATCTGTTAATTGAGGAAAACTATGTTCTGAGTATTAACATTGGCCTCTAGATATATGTGATTTTGCTAATTTGCTGGAGTACAGAGTAACATGCTAGTATAAAAAAAAAAAAAATATATATACTAATTGCAATTGTTGTTTCACTTTCAAGTACAAAGTAGCAGAGGCAATTTGATACATCAAGAAGATCAAAGTGGCCATGATGGTTGTTTTGTTCGATGACTTCCTAGAGATGAAACATTTCAAAAAAGAACTTTATGGTTTCACAAGCAGGATATGTGGGCTATGTGTTTTACATGACAAATATCATAGTTGTGTAGATACTTAAGTGGTCTAGCTTGGTTATGTGTATTTTGTATAAAATATTGTGCAAGTACATGTACAAATATTGATGGCTTCGACAGAAATTGTGAACAAGGTTTTAGCAAGTTCTGTGTTTGATGTTGAGTATAAGAATGGGATTGTTATTAATGTTTAAATAGATAGTGCTATAGGATTGCTACAAGATTAATTATTAGTTCATATTACAACTAGCTTTAGACAATTGGTCACTATAAATATATGTAGTCAGATAGCGTGTCGATACAAGTTTATAATAGGTGTGACTGTGTGAGACAATTGGTTACTATATATACTATATAGCGTCCAACAGTTGGTCGTTATAAGTCAGCCGGTCATTACAGATTTATACTGATGCCACTATCGATGACACGTAGCAAGTCCAATATAGATATTTAACGACCGACTCTAAGCCACTAAAATGGCTTATAACAACACATGGGGAGACACTAAAGATGAGTTGTGGTATAGTGTGTGTATATTAGAACAATAAAAACACAATACATAGATTTGATTGTTCCCATAAAAAAACTAGTTCATAGCTTTGAAGCGACAACTAAAGAGCCATTACAATGACTTAAACAAAAGATGCTTATAAACATAGGTACATACATACGCTATATGTGGTGATAGGAGCGGGAACAAGGGGGAGGCAATGCAAGTAGGGGCTATGGTGCCCCTAAGCATACAAACATATTTTTTTGTCAGTGTAGTATATATTTGCATTAAGAATGACAGAACAAATTATTTTGATTTATTAAGTTTTTACAAATGCATACTATGGTCCATTATATTTTACCTTCTGTGAAACACATACTTATTAACTAATAACAACAATTCGGTGATCATTAACACTTTATATCATCAAAAAGCTTCAAAGCAGCACTGTTATTATATTTCGACTCTTTTTAGTGTGAATCGCAATACAGACGCAAATTCGCATATACATATGAACAAACATACATCATACTAACTATGAGCACCTTCGAGATACTAAACTGGCAGATTTTGAGAATCATGAGTCACCACATTCGTGTGGATGTGGATAGACATGGTTGCTTATCACATGGAGAATACCATTGTTAAATCATCAAATACTAGAACAAATCCTTAAAAACAAAAGCACATACATCAATTACTACCGGATGGTCAGATTTCATCACAAGAATTTAAACAAATGAGCTATTCTCGTTGCACATCTGTCAAGTCTCTTTGACTGACCTATGTATAAATCCTGGCTCCGCTCTTGAGTCGTGATGTTTCTGCTGGGATATTAGACCTCAAGGGAGAGGCGGCCATGATAAAGACATGAGAGATCATTGTTCTCGCACGTCAATGGTATAGTTGAAGCTCTCCTCGACTGTCTGATTCACCTGTCATTGAGAAATTGATATCTTAAACCATAGATTTAAACTAAGGTGCTGTTTGGTTTTATGGCTGGCAACGTCAATGCAAAGGAAACTGCTACCGGGTGGCAACGGGAAGGGAACTGATGCGGGAAAAACGATACTCGACACTGGGTGCCAAGGTATCGGTAACCGCTGAAGATTGGGCGGGATCGGGTCGCTGAAGCCCCGGAGTTGTTCCCGTGGAATACCTTACCGTCCTTGGCTAAACAAATAAAAAAGTAACGCGATCTGATCACACCGTGATCGGATTACGTGAGAAAATGGGCTAACCAAACAGCACCTAAGCTTCACCAGACACAAGAAAAATAACAAGATGGTGCTCCTAGTAGCTTAATGAATCTTGCGATCTTGAGCACCTGTGAAGACATGTAGCACAGTACTGAACCAACTACAGTGCTCATGTTCAACGTCGGTCCTTCTCATGCAGCAACAACCCTAAAGGCTGAACCCACCACGGAAGTGGACGCTTGAGAGGCCCACGAGCAACGTGTCCTTACCTCACCCGTGCGAGGTCTCCTTACCTCGCCCGCCTACTGGCTGCCAACGGTCGTGGCGGCGCTTGCTGTCCCGAGCAGCGGCGGCGGCACTCGTTGGCCCCGGCGGATGTGGCGACTCGCTGGCCTCAAATGGCCGCGGCAGTTACTTCCACGAGTCTTTCCATATCATCTTCTTCCCGATGTGAGTATGCAACATGGCTTTTCTTCTTCGTCTCCTTCCTGACGAGCCACGCCGCGCCCTCAACGATCGTGCTCTGGTGGGATGTACGGCCCGCTTCTCCCAGCGTGCTTCTTTTCTGAGAAAGAGAGGGAGGGGCACATGCAGTATTTTAGGCCTAGTGAGATGAAGCTATGTATGCTACATTTTTTTATATCTCTCTCATCTCATCCCTTTTGAGGAGAGAAAAAATGGCCCATAAAGCTGTTTTCAAAAATACTAGTACAGAAAAGATTTTGTGCGTAGTTGGATAAAAATTAACTGAGGCAGTTGGGCCTAGCGGCCACCACTGTTAACTAGTGGCCTGGTTGCATGCCAAATAATCGCCTCGGTTAATGATTAACCGAGCCGGATAGCTTAACGCAACCACCACGGTTAATGATTGCAATAGAAAATAATTCAAAACTTTTTCATATGAAATCGAAAAAAAGACAAACTTTATATCAAAACTATAACTCTCCACGGGATCTAGCTGAAAAGTTTTTAAATTGAAATTTTCTAGAGTCGCAAAATAATGTGGTATGTGCGCAAATTTTGAAATTTTAAATTTTAAATTCTCAAACGATCTCGAATGTTGACATGATCTATGCAAAAGTTATAGTATTCAATAGAATCTACAAATTTATAGTTGAAAAGTTTTTATTGCAAGATATTTAGTCCCAAATGTGTGTGTGAAAGTTTAGATTTTAAAATTTTAAATTTTAATTTCCTAAAAGATCTTAAGTGTTCACATAGTTAATACTAAAGTTCTAGTGACTGACCTGAGCTACAACTTTGATATTGATAATTTTTTTATTTTAAGTATTCTAGAGTCTCAAATATGTGTTTAAAGTTCACATGTTTTAAAACTCATTTTTTTGAATTTTCAAACTATCTTTGACGGAGATACATCCTATACCAAAGTTGTAGTACTTAACAAGACTTAAAACTTTGTAGTTATTTTTTCATTTGAGTTCATTTATTAGTCAAAATATCCAATATAAAATTACAATGGTATAAAAATATAGTGTATTTATTATATATAGACTATAATGAGTTAGTGGTGTAGTGGTAGCACTTAAAAGTTCAAAGTGTTGAATGTGAGGTTGTCGGTTCAATTCTCTAAAGGTATATAAGATTATAAGATTATTGGTTTTTTGGATTTTGGATTTTCTGGACAACATTAACTGCGGCAAAAAAAAAAAGAATAGCACACAACAACTCATGAAACGAAAGCAGGGTCCTATTAGCATCCAGCACCCCTCTCGGGGTGGGCGACGGCACGGCCGGTGTGCCCCTCCTCGGCTTGCCTGCGGCTCTCGGGCGTCGGGCGGCGAGCCCCTGTTCGCGCTGCTTATGTCCCTTGCCGCGCCCTCCCCTCCACCACTGCCGCTTGGTGAGCCGTCTGGGCCTTCTTGGATCGACCCAATCTCCGTCTCCCCGGAGCTGGCGCAGCGCAGGCCCCGGCGGCGAGCATCACGAAAATCCAGTCCAGCGGCGTCACCGGACCGGCCGCTTTCGTCGCGATCGCTGGGGGTGTGGAAGCCGGCGGGTCGGCTCCGCCTCGGCGTGAAGACAGCCGATCTCTCTGCGCGGTCCACGGCAGCGAGGGTGAAAACCCCTCCCGGCCTAGCGCCTGGGATTGACAACGGTGGCGCGCCCGATCATCCCCTTCCTGAAGGCGTCGTCGCTTCCGCTACGTGTCAACTGCTGCCGCCGGAGGAGCATCGGGAACGAAAGCTCCCTGGGGTGCGCTCTCAATGGAGTTGGCGTCTGCGGGCGTCATCTCCTTCCTGAAGGCTCCGTGGATGCACCCCAACGCTCCCCTCCGACGTCGCGCCTGGCCACCGTTGCTTGCTTGTCTTCTTTGTGCCAGTGTTGTGCGAAGCTTCTGCTCTGTCGCCGCTTTTATCCCTCCAAAGATGGTTGACGGTGTCGCCACCGTTGTCGCCGTCGTCGTTGTTTGGCCGCCCTTGGTCACCGATGTCCCGATTGACTCCACCTCGGGCAGTCCCCGCCGAGTGTGTGATGTCTCGTGGAAGATGCGTGGGCTACGGCGACTGATTCCTTCATATCACCGCGGTTACATCTCCCAAGCTGAAGTCGTAGTGTGTTGCACCTTGCCCCGCAAGGTTGCGTTGATGGCGTGGTCGGGGGTTTTTCATTCCTTTATTTCGTGTTCGTTGTGTCTGCATTTTTTTAGTCACTATCTCTGTGGTTTTCGTTGTTGTGTCGTGATGTATTCGCTGTGCTTTCGGCCTCCTTCTTCTTAATGAAAATGACACGTGAATTCGTGTTCGAGAAAAATGAATTCGTGGATGGTGATGGCACATAAAGTATAGACAGTGGATATTTGTCGTGTTCTATTTTTAATTTACAAATATAGACCTCATAGATAACGACGTCTTCGATTTTGTACATACACATTTCTATAACTCTTAGTAGCAGAGTATACTCAAATATGCTCCGAATATTCCTTTCATTCCAATCTGAAACAAATTCTAGTTCGTGAGCTGCTCTCCCTTTTGTACGGTAAAATGTTCTTTTATTTTCCGAAACAAAGAAACATATATATACTTACATATATGCACACATTCTCATCTTATAAACACACCTACATACTCATTTCTATAACTCTTAGTAGCAGAATATACTCAAGTATGCTCGGAATATTCCTTTCATTTCCAATCTGAAACAAATTCTAGTCCATGAGCTCTGCCCTCCCTTTGTACGGTAATGTTCTTTTTCCGAAACAAAGACACACATATACTTACATATATGCACACATTATCATCTTATTAACATACGTACATACTCTTTCTCTGGGCATCTATCTCTAAATGACTAGGCTTATATGTCTCAGGATTCGTATATATAGTACTACACACGCCTTGTATATAGTACTACACACGCCTTGATATTGGTGGGCACATCCTCTATAACTGAAAGAACTCTCAAAATTACACGTACATATCGTACTACTTTGAGTATCTCTAAAACACCACGCCGACAGATCGTGCTTATAATTGAAAAAACAAAGTGTTATTAAATCATGTAATGTAATAAATCAAGATAAATACAATCATCTGCATCATATCAAGCCAAGCTATGGCTTCAATTCAGACAAAGAGCTAGCATAATCAACTGAGCTATGATCAGTTGGCAATCAAATAAAATAATAATAGTTCATTGCTCATTTAGGAGAGCATGCATGCGATCATGCTACTTTCGTCTTGTTTTTATTCTTTTTATAGGTATAAGAATATCACCCGAAACACACGTACTGACACTCTTGAAAAATGGGTACACCGGCCAAACGACACTCACTTATTTTCACAAGGACACATTAATTATTGCTTGAAGCAGCTCTAGTAGGATGAACATGCATGATTCATTCATACCTTTAAAAGATTATTTTATTTATCAGTGCATTATTGTGCATAGAAATTCATGTCATCCCAACCTCTCTATATAGACGGTATGTGGTCCAAAAAATCTTATTTGCTGCGCGTGCGCCTAAAGGTTAGTGGCACACGCGTCGTCATTTTCTATGGAAAAAAAGGATGAGGGCGAGCGACATGGCAGTACGGTGGTGGCGAGGTGACTGACAGTAAGGAGGCAGCGGCAGCGCCAGCGGGCGGCAACAGATAGTCAAATGGATGAGGTAGGCAGTGGCGGCAAGTGCCAGCTAGCGAAGTTAGGGGAGGGCGGGGAGGTCACCGGCGGCCTCAGCGTCGAGGTGGGTGGTGATAAACAGGAACACGAAGGGAGAGGGGGGCAGCATACATTGGGCGGGCACGTGTGCACCACCACTTTCGTTCCTAACCACAGGCGAGGGTAAAAACCCTCCCTGGCCGTGTTCAAGTTCATACATAGGAGGGAGCCACAAACATATATAAGTCATTGTTTAATTTGCATTTGTTAATGGAAACATATGCATGCATCGAGTCTGAATGTGATTGTAAAGCTATAACCGACGGATTACATAAGCATTAATCGCAACAGAGCTAATCGAGCGGTAAATATGAGATCAGACATTCATACTCAACAAATTTATATGGCTATTAATAAGAGATGAGATTGAGATTATTTCATTTGTCGGTGCATTATTGCGCATAGAAATTCATGGCATACCAACTTCTCGGTATCTCCATAGATGCCATGGGAGTAGGAAATACATGCATGCATGCACCCCAAGTCTGAATGTGTGAATCTGAAGCTGAAACGGGCGAGCATGTGTAGCTACCCGTGAGTGGGAAGTGTAGGAAAGTGAGAGCGCCTCCGTCCCGTGACTCCCTCAGACTGTCTTAGGATGTTTTTTGAGAGCAAAGTATATTATTAATACCTTGTGTTCGGTAATAATTTAACGAAAACCATGATTACGTTCAAAAAGATAATAATTTAATGAAACCAAAGTATAAACAATGATTCTACACAGGTAGCACACAATTGAACTGCATATAGAAACCTGATTCACAAATTGAAGAGATACACATGAAACAAATATGAAATGACCAAACATTGAGGACTCAGCTGGACTTATATACCTTAATGAGGATTTAATTATTCAACCCATAACACACAGGCTGTGCATGCATCTAAATCTCTCTAACCACGACCTACTCTACTCCTTACTAATGCCCCCTACCAGGTTCAGCAAACTGTGACAGACATCTAGATTATTGCGCCTTGTAGGTGTTCTAGCTCACAGAAATTCGGATGCGTGGTTCATTCGGTGTTAAGTGTTATGGTGCCAACCTATATATGTAGTTTAAACCAATATAAAAAATTGCCATGCTTGAATTTCTGGATTTAAACATAACTAAAGACTGCTCTGTGAAGTACTAAAGATATAGGGACACTATACCAAAATAGTTAGAACTAGATCCAGGTTTTTATTTATTATTTAATAATCATATCTGATGAAGGGTAACCACCAAAATAGATAGATCCACATCTAGGATTTTATTATTTAATCACAACTAGGCTTTTATTATTTGATCTCTGCCCATTCGTCCCGGTCCATCACCATGTGAATCCTGTGCTGCCCATCTTCCTCCTTCATCGTTGTCGTCGCCTACGCCATGCACCTGTACTGTGCTCCGCGCGCTGCTTGTGTTCATGATTGGACTTAGATGGATTTCGTGGCTGTGGTCACCGTATTTATATTTATATATACGTATCTATAGCTTATATTAATTCAACGACGTACCAATCATGGCCAGCAAGATAAAGCAAGAAAAAGAGTATCTCGGTGGGGCTATGGTTTTGTGTGGACCTTTCCTAGTCTCCTAGCTAGCTAGTAGATCGGTTTTGATTCTCATAAATTCTCCCAACTGGACAATTTTTTATCCAGTTTTTGTTATTAACGTATAAATGTCCAAAGCCTATGGGCATGTACGGCTTCATCTTATATTCTTACAATGCGAAGAGAGCTAGAAGCTTTATGGAAGAAAAACAAAGGAAAAACTTAATTTAAGGCCGTTTTGGATTTCTACATACAGTACATATGTAAGTTTCAATATATATATGTATATAGGCATAGGACAACATATAAAGATAAAACTACTTGTAATTTGAGACAGTGGGTGGTGGTAGGTAACTCTGTTGGCTCATAGTTTTATTTTTAGGAAATCTGTAGATAAAAAAATTCTCGTAGTTTCATTTTTAGAAAATAGATAAAAACTTTTTTCCATAGTATATATCTGTAACGTGCATGCACAAGAGCCGGCGGCTAGGAGTAAACATACTTCCTCCGTCTTAAAAAGCATATAAATCTTGTTTTTCGAGAAGTCAAAGATTTTAAATTTTGACCAAATATAATTTAAAAACAATTAATGTTTATAATGTGTAATAGTATCATTAGATTCCTCATGGAATATATATTCGTAATAAACTTTATTGAACATGTAAATATAGATAATATTTTTTATAAATTTAGTCAAAGTTAAAAATTCTTTGACCTCTCAAGAAGCGAGATTTACATGTTTTTTGGGATAGAGGAAGTAATAAACATAGCTTAAGCCCGCCATGGCCAAAGGGCCGCGTGTATAACGCAATGCTCAAGCTGTGCTTGTCCGATCCAGGGACGCCGTCGTCACTAGTACTAGTACCATACCGTGGTCGCAGCTCCGCCTTGCGCTCGTCGTCCCTACCTTGCCTTGCCTCTATCAGAGATCCTCCCGCCTGGCCCATGGAGTTCAAGCTGGAATGGTGGAGTGGAGCACTGGAGATGGCCATCCCCACGTGGAGTTGCTGCTGGCTTTATGGAGCAAGAGGGCCCGTCGTGGCAGGGGAGATGTGGTGGGTGGTCGGCAATCAGCGGCACGCGGCTGGATGGATCCACAAACAATTCACAGAGAGATGGTGGCAGTGTCTCATCGCTGGCTCGCCATGCTCTGCGGTTCTAAGCGCGGCTGATTCGCGCGTGCTCGCTAGCTACTACGGCCAGCCTTGCTGTAATGCTGTTGCTGCATGCGGAGACAGTTCGCACTGGGACGAGGCCGGTCACCGGTGCCAGGGAGGAACACCCAACCTGGACTGGAGGAGACGACGGAGAGGATCGAATCCTCTAGAAAAGCATCCAATATGTCTGATATGTGTCGAATAGGTTACGTTATTATGACTTAGAATTATATTATGACTTAGAATTATATTAGGGTTAGAATAGAGTAAGAATTGAACTCTGAATATTAGAGACTATAAATATAAGACGATCCCTATAGTAGCCATATGAAAACGACTTGACGGTTGGTTGAGGCCACGGAATCATCGGGATATTGGTGTAGCTGTTGTTTATAGAGAAGAGCGTCCGTAATCATGTCCCAACGATGTAGACACATCGCCGAACCTATTAGAAAACATTCTGCCTCCATGTCGTTCTAGATTGCATATTTTCTCCTATGATGGTTATGCTTCCACGTCCATCGGCTAGTAGATCCGTTTGGATTTAGAACTAACTGTACACTCTAACAAGTAATATCTGGAGCCAGCTTCATAAAATAATCGAGGGAAGTGAAATGGATTTGTTCTACAATGTAAGGCTTGCACAAGTGTGTCCAAAAAAGGACATGACGTAAAATGGAGCATGGCGGAAATGGACGATTCGATTGGTGGAGTTGGAAACTTCGAGCGGGTGGCTCGGACCGTACAATGGAGCTACAATCAACATGGTTCTATCCAGACATGGAGATTGGGTTAGTGATGTCCGGTGGCATTCGTTCTACAGAGGTCGATCAGATATGATGGCATGATTCGACGGTACGGCTGAAAGATGTCGTGGATGAAAACGGCGGCTTCGACTAGGATTAGATCAACGAGAGTTTGATCATGATCAAAGTGATCGTTGCAGAGCTCATGAGGCAGTAACAATGATGGCGAGAAAGCCATGGTGAACTCGACATGTTGATGAAGACGCAGTTTTGCCCACGGTTGGGCGGTGACGAGTTGCTAGAGTTTTTTTTTTCCTCTTGGATGACCAAGCTGGATACGGGAGTATGCTGCGGACGTTGGGTGCTACGCGTGACTGCCTTCCGGGTGCCAACTCATATGACAGCAGAGCATGTCCGATCGATCAGGAGGTGAAGGAGGCAGGTTGATGATCAAAGCAATTACAGAAACTTACATGCATGCATTGACGTTGGATATCAGTATGTACGTGCATGTTGGATTTGTTTATTGGCTTTGGTGGAATTAGCTTCGTGCAACTTTGATTGCCGTGTTCCAGTTGTACACAGCAGGGTCCACGTTTCTCACGGAGATGCATGCGCAGATGTGACCCAGGAGAACATTGGTTTTCATTGTCGTGAAAAGAAAAAAAAAAAAAAAAAGGTAGAACGTGTACAGAACGAGGAATGGGCAGCGGAGCCCGACTCAAGTTGGACTCGGTATCGTTTAGATTCCTGGCTTTCTTAAAACAGAGAAAAGAGTTCACGAGATTGCAGACCATTAGCAATTAAGATGTTGTTTGTGACGGTTTGTGACTGTTGAAGACGAACAACAAGCGACGCTGTCTTCGATGAAGTTTGTGAGCGGCACCGTTATGGTGGAGAGTCTAGTGGTGATATGCTAATCATAACCATGAGGCAGAGACGACAACAGGATCATCGGTGACGACGATGTAGGAGCGTAGTGGCTGATGGAGTTCTTGATTCTCTATGGCGTGGCAACACAAGACAGGAACTCAGGATGTAGTTTTGCATCAGAGGAGTTTGTGTGCTTTCAGGACAGTAAGGTGCATGGATCGATTCAATCACATGTATGAGTGTGAATCGAAGGACAGATGACTAAGTTGGAAGGAAGTATAGACGGTAAATGTATGTAACTGCAACTAGAGTAATTTTGTTGGTTAGTCTACAGGAGGCTACGGTGTAAGACATCTGCGTAGCATTACAACAAAATAGAAGAGCATGCTTGTATGACAATTTTCATATGTGATTTGGACATTGGTTGTGAAGTTCATGGTGTCATGTGTGCAGTCAGATTGAATATGGCATTGGGTTCAATTAGCTCATGTGGTATCCAACAAGGAGCAAACATGCTTTAAGTTGCTGACAAATCTAATTTTACTCAATAGAGACAATAGTGATTAAAGAGGAGTGCACAATTAAAGGTGGAAACAAGGACGATGGATCCAATTGCTAAAATAGCTTATGTTTTTGCCAACAAATCAAGTTTAGGCTAAAGATGGCATGCATATTTGGCAATGTGAAGTTTGTTAGATATGTATCGAATACGTATATAAGTTTGGGTACACTAGAACTTATGTTGTATTAGAGGCTAGAATAGAGTTGAAGTTAGACTCTGTATTCTAGGAGGCTATAAATATGAGGCAACCTAGTAGTAGCTATATGAGACAACTGACGACTGGTTGGATGGTGGTGAGACTGCAGGATCGCTAGGATGCCGGTGAAGTTGCTGTTTATAGGGAGGAGCGTCCATAGTCATGTTCTGAGGATGTAGAACGTTTTCGTTTGCATTTTTCTCTTATGGTGATTATGCTTCCACGCTCATTGATTAGTAGATCTGTTTGGCTCTAGAACTAACCGCGCACTCTAACATGATCAAAATCTCACAGTAAAAACGACGACGTGACTCAATAAATGGTCAGACCTTAGACCTTATTTTGTTGTCTTATAAAGATTATAGGGATAGAGATACAGATACACATATATAGAGATTAATGCGTGCACTAGTCTGTTCTCTAACGACAGCACATGATAAACTATCAAACAAACTACATTTGCATTGTTGTAAGGGAAATATTGCACGAGGCCACTGAAATTATATAATCGTTGTGACGAACAGCCGTGAGTGACGGTGACCACGCGGCGTGCTGTACACCGAATAATGGGCATTTTTCACGATTTCGATCGATCCAGCCGGGACCGGGGGAACGACGACATATGCACGCGCGCGGCCGCCAGTCATCACCATGCATTCACGTCGGCGGCACACACACCAACCAAGCGCTGCCCGTGTATCCGCGTCACGTTTTCCACGCCTAGATGTGACTGAAATGACACCGAGATTGTGACATACTCCCTCCGTCCCAAAATAACTGTCGCTTTTTGCCTTCCCGAAATAAATGCCGGCAATTTTTTATAAATAATAAATATTATCGATTAGTATCATAATTAATATCATCGGAAAGATCTTTGAATCTAGTTTTTTAACAAAATTATTCGGAGATATAAATATTATGCGTATTTTCTATAAATCGAAATCAAACTAATGCAAGACGAAAATCGAAAACGATAATTATTCGGGACGGAGTAGTATACACCCGCTGCAAAGCAAAATTTCTGTACTGTCAGTAGTTTCAGAGTACTACTCTTATTCACTCATCACTCATTCATCTTGCTACATTCTGTCAATGGTTTCGGATTTTAGTATTATGCATGATGAGCACCATGAGTTATTAGTACTTAAAGGGACAGATTTATATTAGATAATGTACTTGTAATGCTAAATCAACCTGCGAATGCAATACCTCAAGCCCTATGCTACTCAATGCTATGTTAGTATTAGTACTAGTACATTCAGTTTGAATACAGATCTCTATATGCTGGTTGTGAAACCAACGGAAGATGCGGCCATAGAGCCACAGGACGACGGAAGGTGCATTTCAGGCAGAGCTACTAAGTAGGAGAGGCGTGTCCTACAGCACTTTTCACGCGACACTCATGAGTGGCTTCTCTCCATCACTGGAGTGGTCCTTCTGTGTGTTATATAGTAGATATATAGGGCTAGGGTATCCTCACTGACCATATATCTAGCCCACGACCAGTCTAACGGGCACTGAGCCTCGAAGCACGGAACCCACAAAGGACAGATGAGTCCGTAAGCTTGTAGAACATGAAGCATCAAGGATCCGGTGCCACCGGATCACGACAATAGGATATTGATAGACTTCATCTTTCGCACGATTCCATATAATAAACTAGGCCACTAATTTGCAGTGGCGCGGAGCTAGAACAAATCTAAGGGGGGTGCAGGGGTTTTAAATTTATGGGTACATATATGTAAAAAATGAGCATTTAACACTGTTTTTCAAAAATTTTGTGGGTGCAGCCGCACCCACTGAGCTGTATATGGCTCCGCCCCTGCTAATTTGTTAAGCTGATCATTCTTATTGTAACCCTGCACCCTCGAACCTATATAAAGGAGGTTATAGGCCTAGCGATTGGGATTGATCTAATAGGAGTTAGTCAAACCTCTCATTCCCTTCATTCCATCTACGTAGCTAAGGAGAGCATCCACTACTACAGAAATGATTTTATAAGACTATGCTCTTTTATTAACCGAGGCAGGCACAAAATCCAACCCCCTTAGTTAATGTCTAGGATTAACAGAAACGGTCGTTTTCATTAATCAAAGCACGCGGTCACAATTAAGAGCCTTGTAAAATCAATTTACGGAGCCTCGTGAAACCAATTAATAGAGGTTGACCTTTACAAGAGGCCCTACCACTAAAAATGCCTCCATTGCCAGAGACAGGCCTCGGTTAATATTTCCAAGACGCGGCAAAAAGTCCATAACCTAACTAGGTTTTCTCTGTAGTCTCCCTCTCCTCTCTCTCCCTCACCTAGCTGTTGCCCTCTCTCCCCGTCCGACCTCCTCTTTCTCCCTCACCCATCTTCCTTTCCCGGACCCAAGGACACCTCTCCCCCTCCCTCTCCAACACGTGGCAGCACCCCCTCCCCCCTCTCTCTCGGACAAAGCGGCGCAGCTGAAGTAGCGTGGATGCAACCGAGTCGGCACGGGCCAAGGTGGTCGTTGCACTGGGGTCACGCGCGCCGCGATGAGCCTCGATGTCGGATGCGTATACATGAGTTCTGATAACTTTACATTGAACTAGAACTGGGCGCGGCGTTGCCGCGCTAAAGTAGCCCTCCTTTTTTTTGAATGGTTTAATATGTGTTACAATAAAAATGGTGAGGATTTAAGGGTTTAGAGTGTGTATATTTGTATTAAGTGGGTAATATTAAATAACAAAGCACCTGTAAGGCCATTTAAAACCTATACGTATGACTTAGTAATGTTCAAAACATTAACTTTAATGTAACATATAATATGTGTCATTTAAATTGTTTGAAACCTTTCTATTTTGTGGTCAATGACATTATATAATTTTGATTATTACTGATGTTATATGAATTTAATTTGTAATCTGTATATTCATATTAATTTTAAGTTCTTTAATTATTCATAAATTGGTTTTTTTTAAAAAAAAATTGTGAACTATCTATTTATAAATGTTTTTAGTTTTGTCAATTTTTAGTATATTGAATTGTTGGAATACGATTCTATATGGTCTTTTGCTGGTTGTAATTTTATTTTATCGGATGCTTTTATTTATAGGGATTATATAATTATATTTTTTGCTAAAACTATCAACATACAAATAGATATATGTTAGTTTGAATTTTTTTGAAAAAAATTGCAAACTATTTATTTGTAAATATTATTTAGTTTTGTTGATCCTTAGCATATTTAATTGTTTATAGGGGTTATATAATTATATTTTTAATAAAACTATTGATATACAAATAGGAGGGACGTAAACATATTAATTTAGGTTCGCGTCGTACCATGTTATAATTAAAGAAGAGGACTATTTGTATTTATAACAATAAGTAAAAATTAGGAAAAATGAATTGAATATGTAGGGTTTTATTTTAGAAGATTTTTTGTGGAAGAATTACGAGGTTCAGAGTTAGGATGGATATAATTATATTTTTTACTAAAACTATCGACATACAAATAGATATATGTTAGTTTTAAAACAGAGGAGGACGTAATCATATTAATTATAGGTCCACGTCGTACCATGTTATAATTGAAGAAGAGGACTATTTGCATTTATAACAGTTACCAAAAATTATAAAAAATAAATTGAATATATAGGGTTTTATTTTAAAAGATTTTTTATGGAACAATTACGAGATTCGGAGTTAGGATGGATGAGTTATAAACTTGTTATGTTTATTAGCAAAACGTGAATGAGAGGCATTTGTAATAGTCATCGGAAATTAGGAAAAATAAATTAAATATGTACGGTTTTATTTTGTATTAAAACTATCGACATACAAATAAAAATATGTTAATTTTAAAACAGAGGAGGGTGTAATCATATTTATTGTAGATCTGTGTCGTACCATGTTATAACTGAAGAAGAAGGCTATTTGTATTTGTAATGATCAAATAGAATTAGGAAAAATAAATTGAATATGTAGGGTTTTATTTTAGAAGATTTTTGGTGGAACAATTACGAGATTTGAAGTTGGGGTGGATGAGTTATAAACTTCTTAAGTTTATTGGCAAAATGCAAATAAGAGGCATTTGTAACAATCACCGAAAATTAGAAAAAATAAATTGAATATGTACGGTTTTTATTTTAGAAGATTTTTGGTGGAAGAATTATGAAATTTGGAGTTAGAATGCATGAAATATAAACTTCTTAAGTTTATTGATAAAATACGAATGAGAGAAATTTGTAAATTATTCTGTATGTTTGGATGATGAAGAAGAGATTGAAAATATTTTGGTAAGCTCTACAATGGTTCTAGTTTATTCATGTACTTTTTTTGAAAACTTTTGGAAATGAAAATGGCTTAATTTATTTTTCTGGTTACGTTTTTTTTTTGTGTACGCGTAGAAATTTTTGTGTGAATAGTAAAAGTTGTATGTAAACAGTACATAAACAGTGTACATGAAAGCGACATTTCCAGTGTTTTGAGCCATCCGATCACGATCCGACGGTCAATATTTTTTTTTTATGACGTGGCTGGCTCCTCTTTTCAGTACCGCGACGCGGTTTCACTAACGAAAGATACGGACATGTGGATTCTATCTTCGTAGTGAAACTGAGTAGGACACGAAGATGTGTTGTGGACGCGTAAGCAAGGAAAAGGACAACTATCATTGCAAAATCAAGAAAAGCGACTCTTCCGCAACTACCTGTTTGCGCCCATTGTGCTGTGCACCTGTACCGTTACCACCCCGGCCCCTGCTTATAAATAACCATGAAGGTGTTTCATAATTTGATGCACCAGCACCAGTCTCAATATTTGCCACATCTTCTTACTCTCGCTACGAGGAGAAGAAGGTTCAGCCATCACACTTGTAATGGCGCCACCATCACACTTGTACATGCACAATGGCGCCTTCCTCCCAGCCCCAGCTGAGGGAACTGGAGGAAATGTGCCACCACCCCAGCAGAACTCCTGCATGCTCGACCCCAACGAGTTCCGGCGGCAGGGCCACCAGGTCATCGACTTCATCGCCGACTACTACGCCCGAATGGACGACTACCCCGTGCACCCCGGCGTCAACCCTGGCTTCCTGCGCCACCAGCTCCCCGCGACCGCGCCGTCGCGTCCGGAGTCCGACGCGTTCGGCGCGGCGCTGCGGGACGTCCGTGACCTTATCCTGCCGGGCCTGACGCACTGGCAGAGCGCCCGCCACTTCGCGCACTTCCCGGCGTCCAGCAGCACCGTCGGTGCCCTCGGCGAGGCCCTGACCGCCGGCATCAACGTCGTTCCTTTCACGTGGGCCGCCTCGCCGGCCGCCACGGAGCTGGAGATGGTGGTCGTGGACTGGCTCGGCAAGGCGCTCCACTTGCCCGAGAGCCTAATGTTCTGCGGCGGCGGCGGCGGCACGCTGCTCGGCACCACGTGCGAGGCCATCCTCTGCACCCTTGTCGCCGCGAGGGACCGAAAGCTGGCGGACATCGGTAGCGGGAGGATCGGAGACCTCGTCGTGTACTGTTCCGACGAGACGCACTTTGCATTCCGCAAGGCAGCACACATAGCCGGCATCCACCGCGACAACTGCCGTAAGATCGCCACGTACCGCGACGACATGTTCGCGCTCTCGCCGACGGAGCTGCAGGCCGCCATGCAAGCGGACGTGGACGCCGGGCTGGTCCCGCTCTTCCTCTGCGCCACGGTCGGCACCACCCAGACGACGGCCGTCGACCCCATCCGAGAGCTCTGCGCCGTCGCGGCGACGCACGGTGCCTGGGTCCACGTGGACGCGGCCTACGCCGGCGCGGCGCTCGTCTGCCCGGAGTTCCGGCACTTGGTCGACGGCGCCGACGCGGTGGACTCGTTCAGCATGAATGCCCACAAGTGGCTTCTGACCAACAACGACTGCTGCGCGCTGTGGGTGAAGAAGCCATCGCTGCTGGTCGCGGCGCTCGGCACGGAGCAGGAGTACATCCTCAAAGACGCGGCGGCGGAGGGGCACGACGTCGTGGACTACAAGGATTGGTCCGTGACGCTGACCCGCCGCTTCCGCGCGCTGAAGCTATGGCTCGTGCTCCGCTGCTATGGCGTCGAGGGCCTGCGCGGCCACATCCGCGCCCACGTCGACATGGCCAAGTCGTTCGAGGACATGGTGAGGGCCGACCAGCGCTTCGAAGTGACGGCGACGAGGCAGCTCGCGCTCGTGTGCTTCAGGCTCCGGGCGCCGGAGGAGGTGGGCGGCCCCAAGGCGGCCAACCAGCTCAACCGGCGGCTCCTCGAGGAGGTGAATGCGACTGCCTCCGGGCCGTACATGAGCGGAGCCAACGTGGGTGGCATGTACATGCTCAGGTACAACGTCGGGAGCACGCTGACGGAGGAGCGACACGTCCACGAGGCGTGGAAGGTTGTGCAGGACTCTGCTGCTTCCCTCCTCCGTAAAATGGGGACTGTCAACAACGCCGTTGCCTAGCTAAGGTCGGATTGCTGGTTTCTATGTTATTCATTCCTCTTCTTTAATAAAGCCGTTGCCTAAGGTCGGTATTCTATGTTATTCATTCCTCTTGTTTAATAAGTATTCTCTTGGCTACCAGAAATAATATAGCCGGATTTACTCCTTTATCTAATAAAAAAAATTATTTGTGTACGTAAGTACACCAATTGGATTTCTTATTTAGCTATGTTATGTGGTTCAATGAAATGTTTGTACACGAAATATGTAATCAGTCATGCCAGACCATCTGAAACATTATATATAATATGTCTATCTACTATGTCAAGTATGCAATTTATTATCTTGCGGATGTTCGGTTGATCATTTAAAAAGTTCCGGTGATAAGACAAAGCTGACCCAGAGCCACCGATAAGACAAGTAGACTGATTTGCTATGAGAAAAAAAATACTATTTAAATGACTGATAAGTCTAGCTGCGAACGGAGCGTGTATTACATGTCTATCTACTCTTATATACCGCCCATGCCCTGTTATCCCCGCTTGAGCCCGCTTACCCGCGCATCCGAACTATCGGCAATCGGCAATCTCAAAACGTGTGGCGGATGGCTCACTGCAAGATGGGCTACTGAGACACTGAAAGGACGTTGACGATTTGATGTACAGCCACAAGACTGTTTGGACCAAGGTGCGTGATCCCAAGTACCGTCACACTCTCACACTCTTTGTCCGTCAGGTTGCCATGCCATGCATGCTCACCAGCACCACTCCTAAACCTTTCTCCTATAGAAAAATGTAACACGTGGCTCTCAAAAGCTCTGCAAGAAAAAAGGAGTATCTGGTTAAACTTTCCAGTAAACAAAATGTTACCCGATGCATGCCGTCAATCAAAACTGAATCTTAAATTTGACTCTTGAAACTTGAACATGCCATTGTTGAAAATAAAAGCAATTTAGCGATGCATAAAATAATTCCGACAATAAGGAAAAAGACCAACAACATGAATATGATTTAACACCAAAGACTAAGATCTGAGGCATAGCCGCTCTATCTAGTGCGAACGACGTAAGAGAAACGAAAACGAACAACAAAGAAAGACAAGACATCATTACGGTGGGGGATATCGGGCGTGTAGGCGAAGGCGAAGACGAAGACGTAGCGTAGACCGTCGACGGAGATCGGGATCGGCGGCGGCGGCGTAGAGGGAAGAAGACGCCCAGCGAAAGCAGTCGCGGCGGCGCTTCCCAAAACCTGATCGCCCCTACCCCGCATGGGACGCGAGGAGACGTGGGCTTCGGAGCACGCTCTCCCGGCACCGATGGCACGCCGGCGACGGGATGGGGAGGACAGCGGCAAAGCAAAGAGACCGTGGAACGGGAAGAGATGAATTCTCTGGAGGAGGACGACGTCTCGTCCCTTTTTTTATACACGCGCGCAGCTAAGGAAAGCGATTAGCCGCTTAATCACAGCGTTACGGTAATTGTCCTTCCGTTTGTACACTTACCATAACGTGAGAATAATTGCTTAGCAAATAGGCCAGCGCAATTTTCTCCATGCATGCAAAAATATCAAGTGACAAAAGGAAGCCGCGCACCGCAAAGGGCGGAGGCCCGAAATCGCCGGACCATTCACGCCAAGCATGTCGTGCGTGCGCGCCCCATTGGCCCCCGCCCGGCCAAAGCCGGGCCAAAGGCCGGAGCCGAAGAGGCGGCCAGCGTGTGGTTCTTCCTTTTTTCCTCTCTCATCCATAGCTTCAACAAGAATGAGATAGCTCAACTATTTAAGTTGGCCTCACTTCTCTTGAAGCGACAAGGCGGGGACTAAAGTCCCCCACCTTTCCATATATACATGCATGTGTGAGTGGGCCTTTGGGATTTATATGGAATTATTTGGCCCATGGCCCAAAACATCTAACAATCCCCCACCACATCCCAAGGGCACGCGAGTCATACTCCCCGTACCACGCATCTTCGTTAATATACCAACTATTCGGAGACCGGTTAAGGTTGAACATCCACCTAGAACATCAAGATAGGCCCATCCGCAAATCGCACAATGGACTAGGCCTTGAATTGGCGGTTGGTGTGAATAGGCTTCACTTGAAGTCTTGACTGATAGGAGGCTGCCATCGCCAACACCGCGAGAGTAGCGTATAAGTCATAATCCTAACTCACTTCATGAGCTTATTAAAGAATACCCAATTCTTATAAACTGCGACTAACAGTTGGGCTCACATAGGTGTGTTCTTACAGGGGTTACTCAGTAGGACAAGATCTCGCTATAAAGCCTCGAGAACACATTAAGACAAAGTCAACCTTGCCTTACGAAATGAGAGTACTTTGCATCTCCAACGGAGTGGGTTAAAGGAAAAGGTTGTACTCTCCCGTTAACCAACGGCTTGTTCTTCCCGTGTCCTAATTCACGGGATCTCCGATCACATAGGTTGGGTTACTACGAGGTTAACTCACATGGGTCTCAATCCCATCTCCTTCGATGCATTGTCAATCACTCGTGGCGTGATAGTCCCTTGGTGAAGGGATCTCGCCGTGTTCTTAGTCGCCCGGATATATTCCACGGCTATTACTCGAGCTCCTCAATTTCCCCTGACGGACTTCAGTCTACGCTTTATATGTTTGCTGGACTTCTTTCCATTATCCTCGACTATTCTTCACCTTTGTGATCACTGTTTGATTATCACAGTTTATGAGAATAGCAGGAATTGGTTTTTCCACCATAGGTAAGTCCATCAACATTTCTCTTAACCATTCAGCCTCACTAGAGGCTGTATCCAGAGCTGTGAGCTCTGCCTCTATTGTAGATTTTGTAAGTATTGTCTGCTTACAAGATCTCCAAGAGACAGCGCCACCACCCAAAGTGAATATGTATCCACTGGTGGCCTTCAACTCGTCAGCTTCTGAAATCCAGTTTGAATCACTATATCCTTCAAGTACTCCTGGGTACCCTAAATAGTGAATTCTATAACTCATTGTGCCTTTTAGATAGCGCATTACACGATCAATACCCTGCCAATGATCGGTTCCCCTGGATTAGAGGAAAATCTACTCAACTTGCTTACAAAGAAATGAGATATCGTATGGGTTGCGCTAGCTAGATACATCAATGAGCCAATAATCTGGGAGTATCTCGATGATCCTTTCCTAGCCTCTTATTCTTTCGAAGTATTAGGCTAGGATCATAGGGTGTTGGAGAAGATTTGCAATCCATATAGCCAAAGCGGCTCAAAACCTTTTCCACATAATGAGATTGCAAAAGAGTAATCCCATTCTCACCCTTGTTAACTTTAATATTGAGAATCACATCGGCTACTCCCAAATCTTTCATGTCAAAATTTTGGGATAAGAATGACTTTACGTCATTAATCTCATCGATACTTGTCCCAAAAATTAGTATGTCGTCCACATACAAACACAGGATTACTCCTTTGCCCCCACCATAACGGTAGTACACACAAGTGTCGGCTTCATTTACTGCAAACCCAGCAGAAGTCAAAGTCTGTTCAAACTTCTCATGCCACTGCTTAGGTGCCTGCTTTAGGCCATACAAGGATTTGAGTAACCTGCACACCTTGCCCTCTTGTCCTTGTGCTATAAATCCATCGGGCTGGTTCATGTAAATTTCTTCCTCTAGCTCTCCATTAAGGAAAGCCGTCTTCACGTCCATCTGGTGGACAAGAAGACCATGGGAAGCAGCCAAGGATAATAGCACTCGGATTGTAGTTAATCTGGCAACAGGTGAGTAGGTGTCAAAGAAATCCTCGTCTTTCTTTTGTGTAAAACCTTTAGCAACAAGCCTTGCCTTGTACTTTTCAATAGTACCGTCAGGCCTAAACTTCTTCTTAAATACCCATTTACAGCCAATCGGCCTGCAACCCACTGGTTTTGTCTACTACTTCCCATGTTCCATTTGCGGTGATGGAGTCCATCTCACTACGGACTGCATCCTTCCAAAGAATCCGCATCTGGTGATGCATATGCCTCTGCAATGGTTGTGGGAGTATCATCTATGAGATACACAGTGAAGTCATCACCAAAGGATTTTGCAATCCTTTGTCTCTTACTCCTTCTCGGAGCTACAACACTGTCATCCTCCTCATTACCAAGTGGATCTATGATTGGTTCAAGAGAGGGTGTGGGTTCAGGAATAACTTCATTAGACGAACTCGGTAAAGAACAAGCAACATTCATCGGGAAAATATTCTCAAAGAAAGTAACATCCCGTGACTCCAAGAGTGAACCAACTATAACATCTGGCGCTTCAGATTTAATCACTAAGAACTTATACGCCGTGCTATGGTACGCGTATCCCAAGAAGATACAATCAACTGTTTTCGGTCCGAGCTTGTGTTTCTTATTAATTGGTACGCTAACCATGGCCAAACAACCCCAAGTACGCAAATAATGGAGTGATGGTTTCCGACCTTTCCATCCTTCATACGGAGTAATATCACTATTTTTAGTTGGAACTCTATTTAGAACATGACATGCTGTTAAAATAGCCTCCCACCACCATGCTTTAGCCATACCGGATGTTCCTAACATGGCATTCACCAAGTCCATTAACGTCCGGTTCTTTCTTTCGGCAACCCCATTAGATTGGGGCGAATGTGGAGGTGTCCGTTCATGAATTATTCCATTCTCCGCACGTAAAAGGTCAAACTCATTGGAAAAATACTCTCCACCATGATCGGACCTAACACGCTTGATTTTCTTTTCTAATTGGTTTTCTACCTCAGCCTTATAAGTCTTAAAACATTCAAACGCCACATTTTTAGATTTTAGAAGGAACACATAGCAAAGATTTAGTTGCATCATCAATTAAGGTCATAAAGTATCTTTTTCCTCCTTTTGTCAACACACCATTCATTTCACAAAGATCGAATGAATGAGCTCTAATACCGTGGTGCACCTCCCGTCTATAGCCTTGTGTGGCTTACGAGGTTGCTTTGCTTGCACACATGCTTGACATTTAGAGCCTTTGACTATAGAAAAATTCGGAATTAAATTCATAACGGATAGACGCGACATACAACCAAAATTAATGTGACACAAACGTGAATGCCATATATCGACCACCGAATTGTTTGAATCACACACATGGTTCACAACTTTATTACAGAAATCGGAGAGTGAAAAGCGGAACAGGCCTCCGCTGTCATAGCCCTTGCCAATGAATTGGCCATACCTCGAAATGACTACTTTATTCGACTCAAATACCAGCTTGAATCCATCTCGACACAAGAGGGATCCACTAACGAGGTTCTTCTTTATTGAGGGCGCATGCTGCACGTTCTTGAGCCGCACGATCTTTCCCCGAAGTGAACTTCGGATCGACCGAACCAACACCAAGAACAGAAACATGCGAGCCGTTCCCCATCATGACGGTTGAACCTCGTGCGACCTGGTAGGAAGAAAACATAGAGATATCGGTACAAACATGAATATTGGCACCTGTATCTATCCACCGGTCATTAGATTGACATACGTAAAAATACACTAGGTAAAGAATTACCATACCCAGATCCGCTAGGATCGCCAATAGTCACGTTGGCAGATTTCTGCCCCTGCTGATTCTTCTTGATGCCCTTGCGGTTCTTGCACTTCTTGGCGAAGTGTCCAGTCTCACCGCAAACAAAGCACACAACTTCATCCATGTTCTTCTTCTTCTTGAACTGAGTAGTCCGAACAGCTTCTCGCTTGTTCTTGCCAAGCGTCTTTGCATCACATTGGCGCTGGATCGTTCGGGTGCCTTTGGTGGAGCATCCTTTGCCCGAGCCTTCTCTTCAACATCAAGACCAGCCAACGGATCTTCAACAGAGATCTTCTGTCTTTTATGTTTCGTAGGCGTGGCAAAGCTCCTCCAAGACGGAGGCAACTTGGCAATAATGCCACCGCCACAAACTTATCGTGCAAAACATGTCCGAGCTGTTCGAGTTCCCTCACAATGAGTTGGAACTCATGAGCCTGTTTCCACGACCGAACGGTTTTCAACCATTTTGTAGTCGTGGTACTTCTCCATCACATACAGCTCGTGCCCGGCATCTGCAAAGACCGAACTTGTGTTCAAGTGCCTCCCACAGTTCAAAGAAGCACTCTTGATGTTCATGTAAACATCACACACCGGGTCGAGAGAACGCCAAAGACGCATCCGACGAAAAATCGTCGTAGCCGCAAGAAACTCCTGCACCTCTTTCTCGGATCCGAGAGGTAGTGCGGGAGGATTACCCACGACCCAAAAACACGCCCATAGCGATCGGCCACAATCGAGCCCCTCGTCGCCACCTCTTAAAATTCACACCGGTGAATTTCTCCTGTTTCATCGCATCGGTATATCCCTTAGTCATCGCTAAATGCCTATCGGGTTTTTGGATTGTTGGAAATAAAAGCAATTTAGCGATGCATAAAATAATTCCGACAATAAGAAAAAGACCAACAACATGAATATGATTTAATACCAAAGACTAAGATTCGAGGCATAGCCGCTCTATCTAGTGCGAACGACAGTAAGAGAAAACGAAAACGAACAACAAAGAAAGACAAGACATCATTACAAAGGGGATATCGGTGTGTAGGCGGCGAAGACGAAGACGTAGCGCACCGTCGACGGAGATCGGGATCGGCGGCGGCGGGCGAGGGAAAGAAGACGCCCAAATGAAAGTCGCGACGGCGCTTCCCAAAAACGACACGCCCCCTACCCCGCATGGGGGACGCGAGGAGACGTAGGCTTCGAGCCTGCTCTCCCGGCACCGATGGCACGCCGGGCGACGGGATGGGGAGGACAGCGGCAACGCAAAGACAGGGAACGGGAAGAGATGAATTCTACGTGGTGGAGGACGACGTCTCGTCCCTTATTTATACACGCTGTCGCAGCTAAGGAAAGCGATTAGCCGCTTAATCACAGCGTTACGGTAATTGTCCTTCCGTTTGTACACTTACCATAACGTGAGAATAATTGCTTACCAAATAGGCCAAAGCGCAATTTTCTCCATGCATGCAAAAAATATCAAGTGACAAAAGGAAGCCGCGCGCCGCAAAGGGTGGAGGCCCGAAATCGCCGGACCATTCACGCCGCATGTCGTGCGTCGCGGCGCCCATTGGCCCGCCCGCCCGCCCGCCCAAGCCGGGCCAGGCGGCGGCCTTGGCGAGCGTGTGGTTCTTCCTTTTTCCCTCTCCTCATCCATAGCTTCAACAAGAATGAGATAGCTCAACTATTTAAGTTGGCCTCACTTCTCTTGAAGTAGCAAGGCGGGACTAAAGTCCCCCACCTTTCCATATATACATGCATGTGTGAGTAGGCCTTTGGGATTTATATGGAATTGTTTGGCCCATGGCCCAAAACATCTAACAGCCATGCTGAATCTTAACCAAGTAAAAGGCCAAAAAGCTGTGTATTGGCACAACTATCATCAGAACATAATTAGAAATGCAGGGCACTGAACAAGTTATAGACTAATCTGTGCAGTGATAAGTACATGAACCTTTGGCAGTTCCACTGTGGCACTGTAATTTTCTAGTCTAAAAGGAAACATATAAGTCAAACAGCTGAGAATATTGGCAATGAATTTAGAGTAGAAAGATAATTCAGGACAAGCAGTAGTCATAAAGAAACAATGCTTTCAAGAACTGAAAAATGTGACAGAAATAATAACTTACAATTGCCCCCTTGAAAATTGTAGTACAACAATGATCTCCCACTAAGATAGTGCTCAATGGAAAATGACCACTCTTTGATTTTTTTCCCCCAAAATGAAAAAAACCTAGTGTTCAATGAATAAAATTATGCTAACTAACAAAGGAGTAGAAGCATTGGTCTGTTTGCAGTTCATAACTGGATGCAAAATGCAACTGAAGCTAAAACGTGTGATTTCAGCTCTAAGCCAGGGATGTGAAGCAAGCAATTTCCTCAGCTTAGCTAACCTCATAACTGAGTGTGTGCATAAGCTTTTGTACAATTAGATGATTTAAGTCAAGGAAAATAGAGGCCTTTCTTCTTTAGAAAATGATAGCTATGGCCTTATGCCATGGATCCTTACCCTGTGGCACAACAACGAAGAAACCCGGTGAGACACCTCGTCGCTCCTATCTTCTGCCCCTGTTTTTCCATCTCTTTTCCTCATTGCTGCTCTCCAGCCCTGTCCCTCTAGCAGCAGCAGCAGTGCAACAAAAGGAACGTGCGGCAACAACACGGACAGAGAGGGCTACGCAGACACACAATGTTCTGGCATTATTCAATTTAGTCTGTAACAAATCACAGGCATTTGAAGAGACACACATAAGCATGTAAAAAGGGTAAACAATTGGCCTTGCGAATTGAGAGGTGTTGTTTTTTGGTCAGCATACTTTACAATGCATAGATACTTTCGTTTTGGTTTACTCTCATATAGTATCCTAAATTGATAGGATAATGACGGCCGTAACATTTTCCTTTCTCCAATTTTCTCTCTTTTTTAGAAAAAGTTCCCTTTCTCCAGTTAATACAAGAAGGCCGTAAATTGTTGGGTCAAAACTCTGGGCTGTAACTTTAGGCCTTTAGGATAACCTGCACGGCCCATATGGGCACGTTTCCTTCTCTCTCCACACCCAATCGTACGTGTTGCTCTCCTCAGCTCCGACCTCCACGGCCCACGGGGCCCGACGCCCGGCGGATTTGCCCCAGTGCGCCATGGCTTTCTCTTCGTCGTCATTGGTGCTCTTCTTCCCACCTTCTGGAACCTTCCGAGCCCATCCCGCCCGGAGGCTCCGGGCCGATGCACCAGGAGATTCGTGGCGTCCTCCTCGCCCCCGCCCGACGTCGTGGTGACGCGCGAGCAGGGAAAGAACGCCAGGCTCATCGCCGCGCTGGTGAGTCTCCCACTGGGTCCTTCGTCCATTGCGCTTTCTTGTTGAAATCAGTTGTTAGAGGTCCGGAAGGGTGGCGAGACGAACGGGTTGGGCGCTGTTGGGGCTGTGGTGTCCTTACTATGGGCCAATTTTGATGTCTGTAAGGACCAAATCGATGGTTAGTTGTGCTATTTCCCACATGATAGGCCGTGCCATTGGAACTAGGCTGGGGTACCTTACTGATTTCCTGCACGAAGGGTTAGCATGGGGCTTGATTTGTAGAACTTCAGGGCCAAATTCCTTTTCAGGCTGCTAATGGGGCTCGCTGCTTCTGTGACCTTCTTTTGGAACTGTTATTATCAGGATCCAGGAATTTATATAAAGTCAGCACTTCAAATTCCTGTTGAAATGTAGCGTTCTTTATTGAAACTTTTTTTCCCTTCAATTCCATGTGATCCCTTCCTCCCCTCATCTGTTTTGTGCAACGCCTGATGGCCATACTGCATTGCTGATTCTGATTAGTTTTGGTTTCGTAATTTTTTCAAGGTGACTTGAATCATGGTCTTTACCCTTTAATTGATGATAAGTTGATAACAAAACCTTGTAGTTTTTTAAAAACAAAATCTCGGAGTGACTTGAGCATTAATCTACTGGGTTTTCTGATAAGTTTTTGCCGGCTAGCCAAGTAAGATAATCTTTTTTTTTTTTTTTTTCAAAATAGCATACTTTGTCTGATTGATGCCTTGCATTTACATCAATTTTCTAATTGGATTCTGTAGGAAAAGCATAATGTACACTCTCTGGAACTTCCTCTTATTAAGCATGTTCAAGGCCCTGATACGGATAGACTTTCAGATGTCCTGCGTAGTAAGTGTTACATTCTTTCCTTTTTGGTGATCTGAACACCGTTTGTCTGCTGCATTTCATATACAGAGTTTCATTCTTTGGAAATCCAGCGCACGACATTTTGTTCTTTCACATTTGTTTTTTGTTCCATTTTCTCCTCCACAAGTTGCTCATTTTCATATATACTCCTCTTCACAATTGCCATATACACCTCTTCACACTTGCCATATAGAATTGCAACGAAAATTCATTATTTAGTCGATGCTTATCTCTACTTACAGATGACAAGTTCGACTGGATTACTATAACCTCTCCTGAGGCAGCTGCAGTGTTCCTTCAGGGATGGAAGTAAGCATCAAGTATATTGCAGTTATGTGTTGTTATACAAGTAGTAATTATGCCTCAATGCATGCTTCATTCCTTATAACTTGTCATGCAATAGATTTGTGTTTAATTTCCTAACAAAATGCATGGTATATGTTGGTTCTAGAATTTTTACAGGCATATAATCCTTCATTGTATATCATTGGTGCATAGCATCATCAGCTGAAACATAATCTAAGGGTGCCATTTTTCCACTCAAATTACAAAATGATTCAATGCCAGGGCTGCTGGAAGTCCTAAGGTGCGACTAGCTGTTGTTGGAGCAGGAACTGCAAGAGTTTTTCATGAAGTATCAGAATCTGATGACCAATCTCTTGAGGTTGCATTTTCACCTTCCAAAGGTATCTTACCTTGTAGTTTCTATGATGCCCTTGGTGCATGTGTTTTTTCAAGACTTTATGCTCTTCCATTCATCTTCAATTATTTATCAGTGTTAATCATTTTGTCCCATTTCTTTATTCATCAGCTTTGGGTAAAGTCTTGGCTTCAGAGCTTCCAAGAAGCAATGAGAGTTCATGTAAAGTATTGTATCCTGCATCTGCAAAGGCTGGTCATGAAATTCGTGAGTCCTTTTGGTGTTACAATGAGCATTTATCTCATTACTATTTTTTTTTCTGCTTTCACTAAGACCACATGTTTCTCATATTCAGTTTTTCTCAAATGGTGTGTTTTCTTGAGGATGTTGTGAATTAATTCTGATTTCTGAGCCACGGTCAATTTCCGGTTTTCTAGTTGAACTATTATGGTTATGAGCTCTTAACTTGTTTTCTTTCTTTTTTATTTAATGAATGTAGGCTTCATGATACTTAAATTTTTGCAATGCAGAGGATGGGCTATCAGAACGAGGATTTGAAGTCACACGACTGAATACATATACAACCGTAGGTTTTGTCACTTGTGCAGGATCATTTTTTTTTTTAACTTTATCACCACACATACACAGACAAACTCGTCATCTGCATCTTGTTGTGCTGCTTCCGGTAGTCTGTAGTACTAGTACCTGTTTTGTAGCACAAATATTTATGTTACTAGCTTTTGCAATATTTATTTCATTTCTGTGTTAGCCACTGGTCTTCATATGAACCAAGTTTTTCAACAGTGTAGATTAAAATTCCTGTTGTAAGCTCTAGGTTTTACTAGTTTTCAACAGTTTAGCTACTCCTGTAGGTTAAAATTTTATTGAGCTCTTGAACTCAATGCCACTCTTGGTCATCTATTCACTTTCTAAATGCTTAACCTCATGAATCATGATGTACTTCGAGCCTGACATATGATATTAATATATTCACAGCTTGCCTCTTTCCTTTGGTATTGGCATTGTTTTGTAAGTTGATTGTGACATACTTGACCAGAGTAGAGATTTTGCATTGAGAATCAGAAAATATTGACCATCGGTTTTATATTATTTGACAGTTTCTTTACATAAGTATTAGTCTTCTGCTAGCATAGTAACAGATGAAGGTGTTGTGTGTGCATGCAGGTTCCTGTAGAAGATGTGGAACCACTAACATTAAATCTTGCTATATCAGCTCCAGTTGTCGCGGTAGCTTCTCCTTCTGCACTGAGGTAATTATACACTGACATTCGGATAATTTTAGAAATTGTGTTCATGAACTGTGCAAGGTAAAACTGTTGTGCAATAGATCTGGAGATATTAGCATGTAAGCATCAAATACTTTTGGGGGAGCATAGTTTGACATTATAAAATAGGATGGAACTGTCATTCCTTAATTAAATCATCAGACTCCTTGGATTTGTTTTCCATTTTGCCACTCTTAAGATTGTATACGTGGTTCCATGGTTCAGGTCTTCTTTTTTTTATTGTAGGGCATGGTTAAATCTTATTTCAAAAGTTGATAACTGGAACAACTCCATCGCTTGCATCGGTGAGACCACTGCATCAGCAGCGAAGAAATTGGGCCTGAAGAGCGTATATTTTCCAACAACCCCTGGACTTGAGGGGTATGCGTACATCACGATGCCCTTTTGAGTAATATTATCTGATTGCCATGTACACGTCACGGATGCTGAACATTGCGAACCGGTGTGCACACAATATTCTACATCCCTTGACTACCGCCTAATCTGGACGCATCTTGTCTTTGCGCTTCACCTTCACAGGTGGGTTGAAAGCATTCTTGAGGCGCTCAGAGTCCACAGGACATGAAAAGAGGTTCTGTTCTTCCCCTTGCAGTCAGTGAGTACACGCACCTGTTTTTTTTCCTTGGTTTCTGTCATCATGATAGGCTTCCCTGTTTCTGCTGTAGGCCCCCAAAACGTTGAAAAAAAGGGGCATCCCCTTGTACAGGATGGCTGAGTTTCTTCTTGAAGTTGGTGGCCGGCTGTGTTTCGAAGAATTCTTTGCTTCTTTTGACTACAAATCACCTGTTGTTGTTGTTGTTGTTGTGTCAGTGAAACCGTGTCGTCAGCTGATGTAGGCGAAAAACTACTTGTAACGTGAGGTGTTCAGTGTAGCATCCAATTAGTGCTGAATCGCTGTTCCATGGTGTGGTGGGAACATCAAGTTTTGTTGATCTGTACATGTGCTGATGTGCAGTAATTTTTTCTTTATCAGAGAAGAAAATTAGAGAAACACGAGCATGCGGAGGAAAATTAGTCATGGCTTCTCGGTTGGCCCAAGTTGTAACTGTGGTTCCCGGCCCAAAAGGCCCATTGTGTAGTCTGTACTTCCTGCTGAGGTTGCAGTTGCCGTTGCAGTTGCGCACTTGCACTATCCTACTCGCAAGAGAATTGCACTAGTCCATCCATTTCATGGAGGTTAGCGGTGCCGTCTCTGTTTCGCTAAATTGCGTATTGTCGTCACGCTAAGGGCAGCCTCGTTCGTTCGTTGTACTTGTGGGTGCTGAGTTGACGCAGCCCATCGGAATCTTTTGTGCGGGTTGATTGAGTATAACGCTAGAAGATTCTGAATATCGGCGAGGAGGCTACGGAATCTCCGCCCGGCCCTCCACCAAAAGATTCCCATTTCTTCTTTGAATTTAATTTATTTAACACATGATGACCAATCATGCATAGTACTGTACATGTAGTAGTTGGCAAGAAAACTCTGCGGCCTGAAAATTGTTGGTCCGCACGTTAAAGGCAGCTCGCGAGTCACGACGATAAGAATAGCGATATTTAACTGTACTTATCAGGTTAGATGAATCTCCTTTTCTTTTCTTCGTCTCCTTACATTCTTTTTACAATTGCGGATCCGGCACATATGGGTGTCAGCGTCACGGGTCATCGCGCCCAAGTCTGCAGTACCGTTTTCTTTTTTTTGTTTTGCAGTAAAGTCTACGGTAGTCTTTCCCTCCGTCTCATAAAAAAACGCAATCTTTTTTGAAATAATCATCGTATTTGACCATTCGTCTTATTTAAATTTTTTATATAAATATTATATATCTTGTTATAACTTATTTTATTGTTAGAGATACTTTTATAATTATTCATTTATTTTATAATATACATAAGTTTTTTTAAATAAGGCAGGATGGTTGGCTTCGATGACCGAAAAATCAAAAGATTGCTTTTTTTAAGCAGACGGAGGAAAGTACATAGTGCAGTATTTTTACTGCAGCCGGAGCCCCATTGGGGGGAGAGAGTCGCAAGTCCAACAACGGGGCCAATCGCCATCGACGTCCCTGTTGAAGGTTGCAAGGTCCAAGCAAACTTACCCTCTGCTTTGATAATAATTAATTAAATCACGGCCGGTCAAAAGCTTAACGAGAACACTTTATTTGCGTACTGCACGGGCACGGGCACGGGCACAGGCACGGGCGGGGCGGAGAAGGTCACCGTCGTGTCGCCGAATCGACGCGAACGAGCGGCCGGCGCCGAGGCCGAGAGCACCCCAAAGGCCCAAACCCAAGGGCCCAGCCCAGCCCAGGCCCCCCTACCCGCCGCCCCAGGCACCCCGCTCTAGATTCTAGAAAATAGTTTAGTAGAAAACCCGCAGGCCTGCGAATATGCATGCGCCTCGAAATCTATGGCGAATTTTGCCATCTCGTCGTGCATTGTCCTTTGTGTCCTTTCGGCGATGGGCCAGATTATTCCCGCCGACTTTTTACCTCGATCGCAAAAAAGCAGGAGAGAGCTAGAGAGAGTTGGTATTGGCAACTTGTTGCCTTGTTGGCGGGCGCAGCGCAAAGGTAGGTGCGTGTGGACTAGAGTTGGTGTTGTTAACTTCGAATATTATATATACTTAGAAAAATCCTGCGGTTGTTGCGGCGGAGAAAAACACAATATAACATTAATAATATAAAAATTTGGGATGTTACATATGTATTTATGTTTGATCCCTTTTATATAATTTAAAAGTTACATTTTATTTTATGATGACCATGTATCCGTTATAATTAATCAAATTAAAAATACAACTTTGATACGTTTTCAGTTGATCTAGAATCTAATATAACAAGAATAATTTTATCCCTAATCAACAGTTTACCTATAAGTATATTTATTTATATATTAGAAAAGAGTAGACTTCAAAGTCCTATAATATATTATTTTTATTAATTATTTATTGATAGTTGCTCGAGTAGTTTTATTTTAGAAAGTTACATGAATCTTAAAGCACCAGGACAATTAACTAAAATTAATTTGGTTGTGGATCTAGACTGGGCCCTGCCCTATGTGTGTCCAACACAAGCCCAGCTACTACCCGACGTTGTCGCTGGCCAGCTCCACGGCCTCCAGAGTCCAGCTCTTTCGGCGCCATACCGCTAGAGCTCGGCAACACGGCTCCAATCTCACCCGCATCTACCACTATGAGAACTTGCTGTCCGGCATGAAGAGCATTAACTTCATCGACTTCGAAGCAACCGGCTAGCTAGGGGCGGTGGTGCGGTGCCGGCCGAGCTGGGCAACTGCTCGCAGGTCCAGATGCTTGACCTGAGCAACAACTCGTTCACCAGGCCACTGCCGGAGTCCCTCGCCGTGGTGAACGGCCTACGGGAGCTCTACGTCCGCACAATAAGGCTCAACGACGCCGAGCCCGACGCGCATAACAGGCTGGAGACGCCGAGCGGCAAATCTCCGCCAGGGCCGATAACGCCGGCGCTCGCCGCCCGCTCGGGCAGTGCCATAACCTCATGCTCCTCGACTCGAAAATGTGACAACGAGCTCACCGGAAACATCCCCGACGAGCTATGCTTGCATCAACGGGCTCGACATCGCGAACTTGAGCTGGAACAGCCTCGCTGAGCCGGAAAAAAAATCGCATGTGCCGCGGTTCAGCAGTAGTTGCAGGTCGCTATGTTCGTTATGTGTCGGCGCCGTTGATGGCCTCAGCCTCAACGATCGTCTCTGTCCACCCCTCCGGCTCTGTGCAACGCCGCCACCATCCTCGCACTTCGCACGCGCCGCCGCCGCCGCGAACGAGATCGGCCGAAGCTGGACCTCCGTGTCCAATGGACCCCGTGTGGGCAGCTGGGGCTGGGCTTGGTTTCGGTTTGGAATATATGTTCCGATTCGTGTTTTTTCATTTTGATTTGAAAAACTCTGTTTTATTTGTGTTCGTCTCCGACTCACGTTCGACGCACTAAAGCCGGCAGCTAGAAGGTAAAAAAGCTGGACGAAAATTTTGCGTACCAAAAACGATGGCTGAAAGTTTTGCCTCTTTATTAATAGGTATAGATTATTATTATTAAGTAGTAAGTACACGAGGAATGGTTAATTAACTAAGCCTAGTAGATTCTACTACTAATATAAATTTACAGGTGGTAAAAGTTGGACAAGTACGTACTTCTGTGCAGCCTGTGTTGTACATAGATTAGCACGGCCTGGCCAATGCAAATTAACCACCATCGCGTCTAATTTTCTTTAAATTATTTACTAGTGCCATTTTTTTTACGAGAGCCAACCAATACAAGCTCTCGATTGAGAAGAGTCAAAAGCTAGCGAGGCGAGGAGATTCTCTAGACTAGTGATGTGATGAATGATCGAACACTCTCCGTCTTCCTGTTGGTGGGTGGTGGTTCACACGTCGCGTACGGTGGAAACTGGTCAGGCCAGCCGCTACCTGACGCAGGTTGGAGCTGCTGCAGGTCTGGATGGAGCTCAAGGTTGGAGACATCGATCAGCTGCTGCCTCAGTAGCTAGCTAGCGATGGAATTGAAGCCGGGTCTGGTCCAGAAAAGCTGGCCCAGTCCTTGTATTGTGCCCAGCACAGCACAGCGGCTAATATACACTCCACTGTACGGAGTACTTCTGGTACCTTGTGGGTGCCGTGTCGCCGTGCCGAGACGCTGGAGAGATGGACGGACACGGGACACCCCGCAGCCGGACTGTGTACTGTTGGAGAAACAAGATACCGAAGCTAAACGATTGCACATATAGATAGATAGATAGATAGATAGATAATAGAGTAGGAGTACTAGTTTTCTATTTTTGTAGCTGTAGACTGCTACATATATAACCACTCCATCTTGAGTATTCTTCAACCTTTATTAGAGCAACAAACCCAGACTGATCCAAAGCAGAAAACATAGATTATATATAGAGATAGCAGTTGATGTAACAGAGAGCCATACGTACATTGGTCCTTGCTGCCGACTGCTAGCGCGGCAGCAGTAGCATTTTTGCCTTGCAAACAATTTAGGCCGCGACGACTTGTCGCCTGTCGGTGTTGGCAGTTGTAGGAGTACGTACGTGTACTCCGTCTTGGTTCTATCTGCTGATAATAAATAATCCTCTGCATTTGGCTGTTGTGGTCACTGGGATTGCGTGCATATATGGCAAAGCCTCCCAATTGGGTCAGCAGCAGTACAGTATGTTTGTTCAGCTTGCGCCTATGGCAACAAGCACTCTCTTGCAGGCTAGTAGTGTGTGTGTATCATGCATATCAGTGATAAGCACGGGCGGCGTTTTGGTGACTAAAATTGGGCCACGTTAGAGATTAGTCTTGTCATCGTTTTTTTGTAGCTGTTTGATTTACTTCTACAGTTATGACACATTATACTTTTTTATCAATTAATCTACACTCATTTCTATATCAAACTTTGCTAAAAGTGGGGTTTCGATTTGCTCGCCATATATATTTGTATGATAATCACAGCTTGTGAAAGACTAGATGTAGTTGACTACGACATCAACCCAAACAAGCCCTAATGCAGATGTAAAATCTTTTTGCTTGGACGGCTGGATCAGATAGTTTTTTATAATTAAGAGAACAAAACTGTTAGCTGGTTGGCTGAAACGGCTGATAAGTCCAAACGGTAAAAAGTTTGGAGCAGCATGGCAGTGACGCCGGCTATAGTCCATTCGTGCTGGCTGGTTGGTGACTGATAACGCCTGATCTCGTGTAGTCAAAAAGGTCGTTCGATCGAAGAAACGCATGATCCAATCTCTGACGCTTTGCTTCTTTGGTGATGACAGCAAAATTGACGCACCTCTAACTCTAATGAAGTCTAACACACGTTACTACTACCACCGCTCAAACTTTCTTGTCAGATGCCGTCATTATTCTAACTGTAATAATTTCAGTAATCCAATAATCAACTCCAGTTGTCACTCGCACGGGCTTCCTGCTTGCACTCCGATACTCTGAGAGCACGACATGTCAGCCTGACTGATTGATCTGAATATCTCTGATGGACGAGGGAGGGTTCAATGAGCCACAGTGTTTGCTCGCCGTTGCCTGCCTATAGTCGCCTTCGCTCTTGGAAACCCCAAACCAGTGGCAAACCAGTGATTAGACCCCGTCTCCAAGCTCTTTTTGCAGAAGACCCTTGGACCCAGACCGAAAACGACACGGCACCACAGCAGCGGCGCAGCCTGCAGGAGGACACGTCCGTGCGGCCCGCCGTCAGATTCCGCGGGCCCGGCCTCCTGGCCCCGCGACACGCATCGCGGGGCAGGGATCTTCTGCCCGCCCACGGGCCCACCAGGAAGGCACAGCCACGCCACGGAGCCACAGAGCAGCGGGTAGAAATGGAGCAGGTGCCAGGTGCGGAATCCGCCTGGACGACGACTGCGCCGCCGCTGGGAAATTCCTGCCGTTAGATCGGCCGTTAGGTGGACGCGTGTCGACCTCTCAGTGTCAGGAGAGGGAGAGTGAGACCTGCCGCTACAAAAAAAAAAAAAAAAAAAAAAATCCCTGCAACTGCAGTTGCTTTCTCCACCGCTTTTGCCTGTGATCTTTTTATTGGTTTTCCATTCCTGAGTTCCTGTTTTGGGCGCATGAATCGGGACGATTGCTGCTTGGGACTCGAGGTAGCATCATGCAGATTATGGGAGACTGGAATTCCACTCTCTCTCTCCCCGAAGCTAGCTAATCATGAGCAATGTGGGAGAGAGAAAACAAATTGGCCCTAGGACATGGCGTTTTTTCCCCTACCAAAATGCGTGTTACCTACTGCTAAATAATACCAGCATTTTCAATCTAGACAAATACAATTGTCTAAATCAATTCTTTGACAAGTACTCGGGTGGACATGTGCACTACAAGGAATCTAATTAGTTGATGTTGATCTCTTTGCGAAAGAATAATAATTAGCTAATCTACACACACTTTCATAAAGGTCTGATTTTATTCTGATAAATCAAATACTCCTACGACTAGCACGCAGCATGATATGTGACATTCGTATGGGGCCTACGGTTAGCGTATAAATTAAATGATAGCGTATAAATTAAATGATGTACCTATGGAACTCTTATTTATTTATGGCTCGTTTGGTGTAACTCCAGATGTGGCCAAAATTGTTTGGGTTATGACTTTTTCTCGTGGAGCTGATTCTTTCTGAAGTTGAGGCTGTTTTAGAAAAAAAAAAATGTCTCGCTAAACAACATTTCTATATGATCATGAATGACAAGAGGAAAAATGTCCAAAATGCCCTCATTTGATGAATTTGTGTAACGCCTAGGTATGCATCAGACCAGGGGTCGCCATCAAGGGCCACGCTCGGCTACGCGGCTGCGCCCGGCCAAGGGTTGCCAGTTGCCACCAAGGGGTGCGCCGAGCCAAGGGCCGCTGCCAGCAACATCAACAAGGAAGGCATAGGGCGAATGGGCCTGTGGTCCAATGATAGGGCTTGTCAGGTGGGGCCCCACCGGGGATCAAATGCGGTGCCGCACCTTTCCCCGGAATTTTTCCAGGATTTATCGGCGTCGTTCCCGTCGACGACGAGGTGCCAGTGGTGACTTCAGGAATCTCCAGATCTACCGACTTAGTCCTTCGAAGGTGCTCATAGGGGTAGGGTTTGCGTGCGTGTGTTCATAGAGATGAGTGTGCGTGCGTGTTGTGAGCGTCTGCGTTGTCTTGTGTAATTCTCAAAAAAAAACAAGGAAGGCATAGGCCTTTGGTTCCTTTTTCACTTTGTCCCCCGAATAATATATCGCTTGCCCGACGTTCGGATCATCTTCAGCACCTTTGGATCTATCACTTTGTAATATCACACAGAATGGTGTGAAGCCTAGAGCCGAAACAATGCCAGAATGAGCCACAGAGGCAAATCTAGGCCAGATGGTCATCGGGGTCCTGTCTAAAAATGGATGAAACCATTAAGAGAACTATTAGTACTATAAACAGTAATTTGCTATTAGAATTTAAAAGTTCGTCGGAACAGTAGACCCAATGGCAAGCTGTAGATTCGCCCTTGATGAGCCATAGCATTTTGTTACCTTTTCCTTTGCATTGGAAGTTTATTTTGAGGTCACTCGTGCACATTTTGACAAGCGGTGTGACTTATGGAGCTCAGCGGTAATTTTATTTCAAGGCAGCGTCCTTGCACAGGACGGTCATCCGTGCGCGGAGCACGAGCGGACTTTTGTTTATAAACATGATGATGACGTTGCTTGGCTGGATGATGCGCGTAGATTTTTCAAAGCTCGGAAAGAAGTCTTCTAGTGCAACATTGGCCCCGCAAGACACCTGCAAGATCCAGAAATCTTTTGCTAATGCAGTTTGGTCCCGTCCCAGGCTTCCCTAGGAAGTTGACGTGAGAGATTAACAAAACAGCCAGCACAGATTTAAGGATTCTTAACTTCTCCCAACCAATAATGCCAGAGTTGGGAACCTTTTTAAAGAACAAAGTGGAACCTTTTCCATTGGGGACTTGGGGTTATTCTAACGCAAAAGCGGGTGTTTGGATTTCAGAGGCAAGAGTTTTGCCCTGTCCCATCGAATATTGTCACACATATATGGAGTATTAAATGTAGTTTAAAAAATAACTAATTACACAGATTGCAATAACTTTGCGAGATGAATCTTTTAAGTCTAATTAGTCCATGATTTGATAATGTAGTGCTACAGTAAATATTTGCTAATGACATATTAATTATACTTAAAAAATTTATCTCATGATTTCCTGACGAGTTCTGTAATTTGTTTTTTTATTAATGTTTAAAATCCTCTTCCGACATCCCTCCGACATTCTGATGTGACACAGGTAAAACTTTTTCCACACCATCCAAACACCCCCTAGTTCAACCAATGAGTTCAGGAGGCCCTGTCAGGAACAAGCTGACATTAGTGGCAGGCACGATGCAGGCCAACCACGACCAATAGCTGTGCCACGTCGTACAATTCCTACTCTCTTTTTTTTCCCCCGCTTCCCTTTCGAGGGATCAATCAGGCTCCTACCGAAAAAGGCGTTCTGGTCCCATGACAGAGAAATGGAAGCCTGGCGAAACATGATTTCTAGTACATATACACAGCTCTTAGACCATGGGTTCCTTGGGTTTTTACCTAACCAGCAACTAGAAATGTTTAGAGTATGGTTAATATTTTAGTCAGTTGATGGCTTATCTAGTGCCATATCACATACGGACAATTAATTAACAGCTCCCTTGTACAACATTTGTTCTCCCATATATATAATAATATTCAGATATACTACTTCTTACATTCCATTAAGATATTTTGGTATATCTAAACATAATGTATATCTAAGTACATATCAAAAGTTATGTATCTAGAAAAACAAAAATGTCTTGTAATTTAGAACAGAGGAAGTGCATCATTAATACATGGTACATACTAATCTCTCACAAAGTTTTTTTTGGGAACTCGTATCTTGATTAAGTTGCAAGGGGATTTTCTCTATTCTCTTCTCTCTCTTTCCATTTTAGCAATAGCCCAATGTAGTTTTTTGTTGAAATGTGTATCTCAACTAAGTTGCAATGGGTCTTCTCCCTTATCTTTTCTCTCTTCCATCTTAGCACTAACCTAATGTGGCAACTCATGTTGCTGGTTCCTAAAAATTTCTAACCCTGCTACTGAATCTAAACAGTCAACTCATGCAACAAGTTTAGTCACCTGATTATACATTTACTTTTTGCTCCTTTTTTTTTTTTTGAAAAAATGAAGTCCCTATCCTGCAGTGTCAAATATTTGCTTGAATCCCCCGATTTCACACGAGAGTTGGCAAAACAAAAGCACTCACAATGACAGCATGGACAATGCACATCATTCATTCTTGTCTTTGGTCCAAACCACGACTATAGAGGCATAGCACTCATGACCAACACTACCGTAAACTCCTTCGCAGATCCAAATTAACAAAATAACATATTATTATATCAAAAAGAAAAACAGCAATGCCCGGATGTGCATGATACATAAAGAGCACAAGGAGAAAGATCCCTGCCACTGCAATAGCAGCCTGAAATTGTGTCTAGGACACTTGTACAAGGTTGTGTCTGATTTTGAGATAAAAGTGTGTTTAGGTTTTTTCTAGTTAATTTAATAAATTGTGTGACTATATATAAGGTTTACTTTAGGTCTAGTTTCACTCATAAACTAGATAATTTTATTTTTTATTAATCAAAGATAGAACTCCTATTGTTACATTAAAAAAGAATGGCTTCATTTTGGGTTTCTAATAGGATGATTCAATGCCTCTGTTTAATTAAGTATATGGGTGTGCCTTTGTTTTATGTTGGGATGGAGGATAATTGGATAAAAGAGAGGGGTTGAATCTAGTTTCTTTACGCTATTCCCTTGCTTCTGCAACTCCACCCACCCAGCTCACGCTGCCTAACCCGCTCCACCCCACCCCCAACCTCCACTAGCCTGACCGCAAACCTACCTGCCTTGACACCCAGGTCGCGCCGCCTAGCCTAAATAGAGCACAAGTTGTCCCCTCCCCGATTGGCACGCTTGTTTAGTCCCTCTTATCTCCAACGCACAACTCCTCATTGATGATGCTGGAACTCACTCACTCAACCAAGAGCCATCACTGAGCATAGAGATGCGAGGAAACAAGGTGCCATGAGAGAAGTGGGATGACATGTTTCTAAATTGGGACCACTCTGTCTCAAATCATGCAAAATATTGATGGATGTGCAATGAACCTGTAACACCCCGGCCTAGGGTTTAATAGAATTAATATGATACTCATACCAATAAGTTGCAACTTCTTTTCCAGAAGCTGATCTCGAAAGAATTCCAAGGTTAAGCATGCTTAGTTTGGAGCAATTTCAGGATGGGTCACCGACGGGAATTCGTTCCTGCAAAGCGCATGAGTGAGGACAAAGTCTTGCAGAAAAAACCCGGTATTGATCTGTGAGGGCGTGTGGTCCTATTAAAACTGTCAGATGTAAGCGGGTCCGGCCTCGAGGAGGCGGGACATTACAGAACCCGCTCCTGGGCCTTCAAACTAAGCGTCCAAAAAAATGAGATCGTCTCGTTTCGTCCTCTAAAAGAAACACCACATTATGCTCAAAATGACAAAATGTGCATGTGCTAGTGTAGTTTGTCTGAATCACGCTGCAACGAATCCTGCTATCGTGTCCTGTCAAATATTTGGCAATCCGTTCCCCCACCTTGATTCGCAAGAGAAAAAAAAAAGGTTCACAACGGCAGCATGAATATACATGCACCAAAGGCAAACCATAGATTCAGTGCATGGTCATTACAGCCTCACTTTTTTGTGCCTTAGGCAAGGTGACATTTCAAACGGAGCATGAGTACTCGTTGAGTCTAGTTTGCATTTGGTTGGCTAAAGAGGGGCGAGAACTTCTGCGTTGTGTCTTCGAAGTCACCAGTCTCGCATGAACTACTAGAAGACTCCCTCTCTCAACGCTACCTACTTTTTTTTTTGAACTCTCAACGCTACCTACTTGTTTCTCTTTTATTGTTTCCAAGCTAACAATATGATATCGGCGTTGAGAACGCCCTTAGAGAACTGTGTTCTCTGAAGGAGTGGTGCTAAATAAGCATTGATCCAAATAGGATGGATTAACGGCTGAAAAAGCATACCTATGTCCCATTTTTAGTAACAAGTGGTTTCCACATTATTTTTTCATATACTATAGTTAGACTTATGTGTGATTTCAGGGCAGGTGTGGTCAAGACATAACTCTAACTTAGTTGTGCGACCACATTCTCCTATGCTATTGAGCAGGCATCAAGAACACAAATTTCCAAAAAGGTTGAAACAACACTTAGAGCATGTTTGGATCCACTAAACTAACAACTAGTTGACTAACAATTAGTTCATAAGGATCCAAACAGGTGAACTAGTTGGTGAATTAACAACTAATTTAAAATCCAACTAGTTGTTAGTTTACTAATCCATAAAGTTTAACTATTTAAACTAGTTATTAGTTTATTGAATTCAAACAGACCTTTATGGCTCTAAAGTGTATTAGCGGGGAACACAAGTGTATAAATAGAAACGTCAACCGGGGATGGATGAATGAATGAACGAATGCGCGGCTGCCAGTCGTTTTCAGAAAGAAAGTCGATCGGGACCGATGACAAACATGCGCGCGGTCAATTGTCCTTATTTAGTACTTAGTAGAGTCGAAAAAACTCAAGGCGCTCAGCCACTCAGGTTGCCGGGTCATACTGCCATTTCATTCTCTTTTTTTCCCGCTACATTCGTCCAGAAAGACCGCGCTTCCATGTCCAAAAACATCGGGTGCGTCCAGGTTCACAGAAATCGCAAGGTGCACCCCTCACAACACGTCTCTCTCTTGGTTAAAGCACCCGTTCCTTTCATTGCAGACCAATCAAATACGCCTATCATACTTGTATTTATATATTCTGTTCTGTGGAAACAAATATATGCGGTGCTCTGGCTCTGATGTGCCGAATGAACAAAGAACACATGGAGAAACATCCCTGCCACGACTGGGTCGATCGTGTGCCCTGGGCCACTCGTATCGTATCATCATCTACTGTAGTATCATTTACTATATCCAATCATGATGCACTGCATCTGCATGCATATATATATATAAAAAAACGTACAGAATCGTCCAATGGAGGACGTGCAGGGGGCGATCGATGGAGCCACGAGTTCACGTCACGGTATGTCATTGGGCCCTGGGCGGCGGCTGGGCCCCCCTCCAGATATGGCCGCTAGCTAGCTATCTTGCCCTGTGTAGACGCAACACGCAACCGCAAGGCAACAAAAACCCTCTTGGGTTTCGGCATCAAACCAAGATCAGGACTTGGACATGCAGCCGTGCAGGAGGGGAACCTGCATCTATCTCTGATTCTCTTCTCTGATCATCCTCCTCCTCCCATCCCATCATTCGCCGGCCGCCCGGTCTACATTGGCCTACTAGCTACGACGTGGCCGCGACGAAGGAACGAACTCGGGGGGCAATCGGCATGGTATGCTGCATGCATGCGTGATGTGTCTGGGACACACCATCACCGTACTACCATATATACCAGGGGCGGCGCCGGTGGCCGCTATCCTCATGTTTTTAGAAGGGTGGGAATGCATGGGATCGACACGAGCGAGATCGACGACGGTGGCATATATGGAGCCTTTTGTACTGCTTCTTCTTGTTTCATTTTAGGGTGCCTGCTGCTATATTAAAGTGGAGAAAGCACAAGGGGAGCCAAATGGCAACTAAACTCGGTAAATTCAAAAAACAAAACGTCCGAGACAGAGAAAAAATATGGAAAACCTAGATGAGAAGTTGGGGGGGGAGAAGATGACTATTTTCTGTATTGATATGTTGTGAATAGCATGGAAGGGTTAGCTGATGAGTAGAAGACGGATGCTAATGAGCTCTTCCAATCTAAGATGGATCGACAAATATTTATGAAGACAAAAAACCTAAATGTTTGACTAATTTGGATAAAGAAAAACTTCACGGGTGTGTTTGCTTGTGTGGGACGAGAATTTTGATGCATGGCACAACAGTGAAAAAGGAAAAAATAAATAAATGTGCTATACTTATTGGTGGAGCTAGCATGTGCATTATATTTTACTATTGTATGATAAATAAGTTAGAGCATCTCTAAGAGTTTTCTAAATGCTCTCCCAATCTTAGTTTTTTTAAGATCAGAAAAAAAAAAAACCTCCTTGCAGCAACTTTCAATCTATCCTCCTGATCTTTTATCACTTGGAAAAAAAAAAACCCTCTCCGCGTAAAGTTGTGCGCTCAGGTATCTGCCTTCCCTCGCATGTATCCATGGTAGCGTGCGCGATTTCTTTCTTTATGTCGTCATTTTGAAGCTGTGGTCTGCGAAGTCACGTGTCCATGTGCGTGGCATGCCAAGTATCATAGCGGCGGTGTCATCGCGTCCCCGGTGCCCTTCCCTAACCAAGAGCCCGTATCGGCCAGCATTCCACTTCCTCTCACTCGCCTCGCCTCGCCTCGCTGACATGGCTGCTCCGGCACTAGTAGTTCACGTTCTTAATATCCCACTCACACCATTCCATATCCCTCTCCCTTCTCTTCGCAGCCAGATCGATCTCTCTCTCCCTTCTCTTCACTGCCATGCTGTGGGGAAGCATGCATGGGGTTGTAGGTTGGTGCTCAGTTGTGCTCTACCGTGGGCGAGTGAGGCGAGCAGATGGAATGAAACATGATGGAAAAGCAGGCCGGGTGCACGGTCTGGTAAGGGTGCTGGCGGAGAATTTTTTTTTTAATCACGAAGGTGGGTACGTCCATGCGCTAGCTATATATTCCGTAAGTCATGCTTATGCTTCTGTACTGTTACAAAGCGTGACGATAGACGTAAAACAAAATCGATTGAATTATATGAATGGGCATGTTTATAACTAGGGAGTAACATCTGTACGAAAACGATCGACGATCATTCGTATGCTTTTTAACATTTTTCACATTTTCCTACTTGTTGACTGTTATATCATGAAAAAAGTTAGAAACCATATGATCCTTGCAGAAATGAGTCTGGAAACGAAATTTCTTTCTAGTCACGGTAATGTCCTGGTGAGGCGTCCGGGCGCCCGGCACTTCGGGGGCACCACACCCACCCTATCACCATTGGCAGTGCACCCGCTCACTTGGGGCCGCGCAGCCGCCTGCCCGCTGCCATCGTTATTCTCCACCGCGACCTGGCGACGGATCTCGTTGTGTAGTGCTTCGCCTGCCCACCCGCTTGCCAGGTTTTGATATTTCAAGTGTTTTTCGATGTTTGATACGTGTGTTACAAGTGTTTTATTTGAATTTTACATGTGTTTCTGTTAACACTGGATTTTGGTAAAAACCAATGACAGGTGGGCCGATTCGGTAAAGTCTATGAGAAAGCAGAAATCCAACGCGTTCGGCAAATGAGCGTGCGGTCGGCTAACTTTGAGCTATTCGGCAAGCGTATGTGCAATTGGCTCTGGGTGATTCGGCAAGCATTGGTGCGGTCGGCTATCTTTGTAGACAGTGGCTCCATTCGGGAAGCAAAAGGTGGCGGGCAAGAAGCCGAATAGAAGGAGAAAAGCGTGATGATCAAGGACTCCGAGGAGAATTATAGCAAGAGTCTCGCCATACTTTTGAGTTACCTTTAACATATTGTGTACGTCGTAATCTCTTAGGATTCATGTTATGTCCAGGGTATAAATACAGACCCTCGACCATTGTAAAAGATATTCACAATCAAATCAATACAACCGGCCCTGTGCCACGTTTTCGAGTCCTTTTGTCGTGTCGTCGAGTTCTTCGAGAGGAGCCATCGATCTGTCGACCTCCGTAAGTTCCGGCAACCTTGCTATCATGTCTAGTATCATGCGGTGGATTTAGATCTTGATGCAAGTAGTCTTGTTCGCCTCGATGGGATGGCCGTGCGGCGGCGTCTACTTGATGATCAAGAAGTCTTTGCTTATGCTTTGTCTATCTCGACTAGATGGCCGTGGCGGCAAAAGGCCCGCTTGATAGCTTAGCGAGGCAAGATAGTTATCGATTCTTGGTTAGATCGTGAGTCGTGCGCGGCGGGCTAGGATCTGGCTCAAGGATTAGTTATCGGCTCTGTTAGATTTGGCAAGATCTAGTAGATTCATTAAGTTATCACGTGTTGCATGACTTTAATATTTTATTTATTTGTAACACTCTTTTGCCCAATCTAGATTTGATCGGTTTCGCTTCTTATTTTATAGATCTATTTGCTCTCTAATGTTCTTTACTCTTATATTATCATGATAAATAGATCGTATGCTCACGTAGCGAATTGGATCAATCTAGATTGTTACATGTTGCGGGTTCTTGCATGTTAGAAACAATTAGACCTTGATAGGATCGGGTATCGTCGCGGCGGATGCAGGTCTTTGATTAGTTTAGTCGTGATAATTTGCACGTTCCTTCTTCATGGACCCCGAGTCGGCCGTATTGCCGAGCTTGGTTATGCTTCAATTCGTAGTTAACTTTCACTTGCTCAAACATGTCTTCTCATACATGCACGTTCGGCAATCAATGCATTACGTGTTTCACCCTCATATTAGCCGAATGAATCACATGCATGATTGGCGCATGCTTCTATAGCCGTATGTCGCCGTAAGTGGCTTCGGGGCCGTATATACGAACCTGCTATGCGGTCTCATCCGACACGTTCCGATTTTGTATTTAACAGTTTCTTTGTCCCTTGTCGGTTTTTCAGTCAAACCGACCGGCACGCTCCGGATCTCCAAACCGCGGCGTCCGATTGAAGTCACGCTTTTCGACTTGCTTTGTGTGCTTGGCGCGAGGTGCGATTTTTGTGCCAACACACTTTTTGGCACGCTGGTGGGACCATCTCCCGATTCAAGATGTCGGACGTTAATAACAATCATGTTCGGATGTGACGCCGGATGAATTGCCGACCAATTGAGAGCAACAAAGGGAGCAAGCATGTGAGCAATACAAGCATAAATGCTTAATGTCTTTCTCCAAGAACAAGAGCAACAAGGTTTTTCGAAGCGCCATTGCCAAGAGTTCTTCTTGCACATCAAACCGATTGCTCAAGAGGAAGAAGCTCAAAAGGTATCGATTTGGTCCATAAAGCCTTGGCGTATACCATCGGGAACCACAACACGGCCTTTCTAAATACTTTCCGAGTAATCATGGCTAATACTTTCGGCCAACAGGCTGATAAGTATTTTGAAGATGGTGTGGGACCAATTCGTGGACCGGTGCTTTTCAATATTCCAAAATATCAAGAGAAGCAACCTGAAGATGCGGGAAGATCTGGGATTAACAAAGATGAAGTAGAGACTCATGAAAAGCAACCACCTCCTACTTATGGCCAGGACGTTTGGCACTCTTGAAAGAGTACCGCAATCGCATACAAGATATCTCCAAATCAAACAGGTTACAAAGGAACATGTATGGGGATGGATATCATGAATTCACCGACTATAATGCTCTAGATGCTCTACCGAATCCGGGATATAGAAGTGCGGCGGGGTACCATCCGGAGGACAGCACGTGGAACTCCGAAGACGAACATTGACATAATCATGCAAAGGATGGGCTGATATGATGCAACATCGATTCGGCCTAAAGCCAAAGAATCAGTCCTATTCATACAAGTCTGCGTACCCAGTGTGGTATAACAGGGTTGCACTACCAAAGAAGGGTGAAACCACCAACCGATTTGACCAAATTTTTACAGGCGGGATGATACAAGTACCACGAGCATATTAGCCGATACCTAATACGACTTGGGGAGGCGTCCACGCATCCAGCTTGGAGGATTCGGTATTTTCCATTGTCTCTCACAGGCCCGGCTTTCACCTGGTTTACTTCTCTACCAGTGATTCTATTGGTACTTGGGCAGAACTTGAACAGAAGTTTCATGCTTATTTCTTCACCGGAACTCTTGAAAAGAAGGCGGTAGACCTTACCGGTTTAAGACGAAAGTTAATGAAACACCACAAGAATATCTTCGTAGATTCGAGAAACCAAGAGTCTTTGCTTCTCGCTGAATTTACCGACGATCGTTGCCTGGAATAGCAATAGCGGGGATGCCGCCGAATGTCGGGAGAAGTTGTTCGGCATGGAATTTGATGATCTCGGTCAACTCGCTCGTAGATTAGTTTGTCATGAGTAATCGCTCGGGGGTTTGAAGGGATAACCGCTATCGGAAGGGTAATGTTGCTAGTGAGATGTATCGAGTTTCTGGAAGAAGCAACCGAGTACGAGGATGAAGATGAAATAGCTGCAGCCGAGTTGACTTGGGATAAAGAGCCTACCCAAGTAAGTCGGCGGTGGCTGAAACAACAAAAAGGGGACTTACGATTTTGATGTCTCCAAATCGGATAAGCTTTTTGATCTGTTGGTGAGGGAAGGACGCATCAAGCTGCCGGAGGGACATCCCATGCTACGCCCGAAGGGGTGAAAGACAAGAGATATTGTGGTTATCATAATACTAATTCTCACTCCATCAATGATTGCCTAGTGTTCGAGTTCGGATTCGAAAGGCAATTCAAGAGGGGCATCTGAAATTTGATGGCAAGATGAAGATTGATGGCAAACCTTTCCCTCGAGAACATGATTTCTTTCTCTGTTGGAATGGTCTCTGCAGATGACCCTAAAAGCAAGGGAAAGATGAAAGTGTTGACATCGAAAAGAGCTAAGAAAAGTGGCAATCAGACCCCCAACCGGATTCTTATCTGGAGAAGAATTGAAAGAGAAAGTTCGGTTCAAAAATAGCCGAACCGAGAAAGGTGAAACGTCCGGACCAAGGGTGACATCACGAATATTGCTTTGAATAAATGGCGGAGGCAAAGAAGAGCAAGAATATTATGAAGAACGAAAAGTTCTTAGAAGAACGGTGGAAATATGAAGAAGAAATGTACCACCGAGAACAAGAAGAACACATGAGGGAACTAGAACAGTCTCATTGGGGTTGTTCATTCTTTAAGCATTGTTGGAATGAAGGCTTGAAGTCTGCCTGCTATAAACAATTGCCCGAATGCAGTGATCGATATTATATGGCTACAAAGCGCCTCGAGTCAACCGCCGACCAGTCCATGAAAGACTTGGAGTTCAATTTCACGAGGGCGATCGGCGTATAAAATTAAATAACTTTGATCATCGAGGAAAGAGATTCGCGGATCAGCATTGGGTTCATCCCGAAGAGTACGATGAGGAAGGAAATACTCATGGATATAGATGGCGAGAAAAGGGCAATGGTGCCCACCGGGGTTGAGGAAAAGTCGAGAAGAGGAGAGTGCGGCGATTAAGAAACAAAGAGCCGGAACAAAGTGTCTGCCGCGAAGAAAAAGAAGGAATGGCGCCCAAAGAAGAAATCCGATGAGAAGGGTCCTTCGGGTGATGCATGCATGGCTTTCTTCCTCCCATCGAATTCATAGCTCCCGACAATTAAGAAGTACAAGAGGAGATTTACTCGATTTTGATGAAAGTGAGTTTCGGGATCTAATGGCTCGGCTTATACTAACACGACAAGCAACTTTTGACAAGCCCCGGCCAAACACCGTCACTTGAAACCGCTTTTACGTGAAAGGATACGTCAATGGGAAGCCTCGACCAAGATGTTTGTTGATGGAGGAGCTGCTATCAATATAATGCCATATTCCACGTTTAGAAAGCTCGGGATGACGGATGAAGATTTGCTTAAAACCGACATGATCCTTAGAGACTTTGCTGGCAATCCTTCTGACACTCGAGGAGCTGTGCATGTTGAGTTGATGATTGGGTCTAAAACCCCGATCACTACGTTCTTCGTCATTGACGGCAAGGGGCATACGGTTTTGCTTCTTGGGAGAGACTGGATTCATGCTAATTGTTGTATTCCTTCAACCATGCACCAAATCCTTATTCAATGGATAGGGGATGACGTGGAGATCATACATGCCGACGATTCGGTAAGTGTGGGCGCTTCGGAGCCCCTTATCGGGAATATGATGGTGTTGATTGTTTCTCCGGCAAGGTATGGAAAGAAGGTCCTGTTAATGTATTCAACAGGGGATCAACGGCCGATCCAAGCAGTCGGCTCGAACAGCAATTTTTGAATGGGTAACCCAATCGATGGCAACAAAGGAAAGTTGGGACACGGTTTTATGTCGGCCGACAAGCTAGAAGAGATAAATGTTGGTGATGATTCCAAATCAAGGCCGATGTATATCGGTGCAAATTTGAATCCGGGATATAGAGAACAATTAGTAAATCTTCTTAAGGAGTTTAAAGATTGCTTTGCTTGGGATTATACTGAGATGCCGGACTAGATCGTTCTATTGTTGAACATCGATTACCTATTAAGTCGGGTATCGACCCTATAAACAACCTCCGAGGAAGATCTATAAAGAAGAGGTACTTGGCCGATGTGATGAAGGAAATTGAAAGGTTATTGGAAGCAAACTTCATTCGGCCGTGCGGGTATGCCAGATTGGATTTCGAATATAGTTCCTCATTTACAAGAAGAATGGGAAGATGAGAGTTTGTATAGACTTGAGAGATCTTAACAAGGCCACTCCAATGGATGGGTATCCGATGCCAATTGCCGATTTGTTAGTAGACGCCTTGCGGCGGGTATGAAGTCATTAGTTTTATGGATGGTAATGCTGGCTATAATCGGATGTTCATGGCAAATGAAGATATTTCAAAAACGGCTTTTAGATGCCCCGGCCACATTGGTTTATTTGAATGGATTGTAATGACGTTTGGATTGAAGAATGCCGGTGCAACTTATCAAAGAGCCATGAATTACATATTTCATGAGTTGATCGGCAAAATTGTGGAGATCTACATTGATGATGTAGTAGTCAAATCTAAAGACTATGAGAAACATTTAGGCGATCTAAGAAGAACTTTGGAATGTACTAGAAAACATGGTTTGAAGATGAATCCAAACAAATGTGCTTTCGAGTATCAGGTGTGAGTTCTTGGGATTCCTTATTCATAAAGGAGGAATTGAAGTTGGAAAGAAGAGCATGGAGGCAATAGATAAAGTTGTTCCCCCAATTAATCTCACGAAATTACAGTCCACCTTTCGGCAAGATCAATTTCGTAAGAAGGTTCATTTCAATTTATCGAAAAGAATCTTGCCCTTTTCTCCATTATTAAAGCTCAAGAGGAATCAAGAATTTGTATAGGGTGACGTGCAACAAAAGGCTTTTGATGAAATTAAAGAATACATGAAGGCACCACCGGTTTTGGTACCTCCACAACTTAACAAGCCTTTCAAGTTGTGCGTGGCGGCCGATACCCTAACGATAGGATCGGCCCTCATGCAAGAGTATGAAGGGAAGGAGCGAGTCATAGCTTATCTTAGCCGAAAAGTTGTTAGACCCGAGACAAGATATTCGGCTATGGAAAAATTGTGCTTATGTGTGTATTACTCATGTACTAAGCTTCGGCATTATTTATTAAAAGCCGAATGCGTGATTATTTTAAGTCATGATGTGATCAAGCATATGTTGTCAATGCCAATTTTAAATGGAAGAATTGGCAAATGGATTTTGGCTTTGTCGAATTTGATTTAAAATACGAATCGGCAAAAAGCGTTGAAGGGTCAAATTATTGCTGATTTTATTACGCAACATCATGACCTTAGCAACAAAATAGTAGACATTGTACCTTGGATTCTATTTTTCGATGGTTCATCCTGCAACAAAGGTGGGGGCGCCGGCATTCTATTAGTTTCTCCACGGGGAATAACTTTTGAGTATGCTATTCCTATTGAATTTCATGTGACTAACAATCAAGCGAGAATATGAAGCATTGCTTAGAGGGCTTCGGCTTCTTGTAGAGATAAAAGCCGTCGCCGTTGAAATCTTTGGAGACTACGAAATGTGATCAACCAGGTTGATTGGCCAATATGAGTGTAAGAATGACGCTAAGAGAATACTATGAGGAATGCCGGGAACTTTTAAAAAGCTTTCGGGTAGCAACCTTGTATCATATCCCTAGGGGGCATAATGAAGAAGCAAATAGATTGGCCCAAACTGCTTCGGATATCGTGAAAATCAAGAAGTCTTCAACGTAGGAGAGAATGTTCCGGATCTTTGAACAGTGGTTGGCGATTGGAGGCATGAAATCATCAAATATCTAAAGGATCCATCGCAGAAAGTTACCCGAAAGCTCGGTACAAAGCCCTTAAGTTCGTCCTTCTCAATGATCACTTGTATTACAAATCTATAGATGGAGTATTGCTCAAGTGTCTAAGTCAAGAAAGAGGCCGAGAAAGGTGATGTATGAAGTGCATGAAGGATTATGTGGTGCACATCAATCGACTTACCGAATAAAATGGATAATTCGGAGAACTGGTTATTTTTGGCCAACTATCTTTGGAAGATTGCTTTGACTATTATAAAGGATGTCATGATTGTCAAAAATTTGGCAATATTCAAAAGGCTCCAAAGATCTGTTATGAACCCAATAATCAAACCTTGGCCATTTAGAGGATGGGGTATAGATTTAATTGGTCGATACATCCTCCTTCGAGCAAAGGGCATAAGTTTGTGCTCCCGCCCGATTATTTTACTAAATGGGTCGAAGCCATTCCTTTGAAGAAAGTTACATCGAAAAATATGATCGGTTTTTGTTAAAGAGCATATAATTTATAGGTTTGGAATCCCTCAAACTATAACAACCGATCAAGGAACCCGGTTTACTTCTTGAATTTTTGACTTTGCCGAAGACATGGGGATCAAGTCGTATAATTCTTCTCCTTATTATGCACAAGCCAATGGGCAAGCGAAAGCATCCAACAAGATTATGATCAAGATCATTCAAAAGAAGATTGATGAGAAACCAGAAGAGATGGCATTTGGTTCTCAATGAAGCATTGTGGGCTTATCGGATGGCTTGTCATGGGTCAACTCGAACATCTCCTTATGAATTGGTTTACGGGCATCATCTTTGTCTTACCATGGGAATTGCAATCGGGTTCAAGAAGAGTTATGTTGCAAAAAGACTTGGAAAAAGAAGATTATACAAATTTGATGATAGATGAATTGGAAGATTTACATTTCATTCGTCTCGGGGCATTGGAAAATATTGAGAAGAATAAAATACGTGTTGCCCGATATTATAACAAGAAAGTTAGAGAAAAGCAATTCTTGGAAGGTGACCTGGTTTGGAAAACTATATTTTGCCGATTGGATCGAAAGACGGGGCATTCGGCAAGTGGTCTCCAAATTGGGAAGGGCCCCTTTCGGGTAGAAAGATGCGTGCTGGCAATGCATATACTTTGAAGACTTTGTTTGGGGAAGAATTTACGAGCTATCAACGGACGATATCTTAAAAAATATTACCCCAATGTCGAAGTTGGTTCGTAAAGAGAATTTGAATCAAACGGCCGATGAGATAACATCGCCTTTAGTGAAAAAAATATGAAGTTGGTAAATAGCCGATACGATTCGTGTCGCCTTCGATTCAAAATATAACCGAATGATCTTATGTTGACCTCAACATTCTGATTGGTTGGTTTATCGGGAAAAGAGAAAGATGAAATCCTGAATGATCTTTGCTTTCGGTGACTCGTCAAATCGTTTGTGGCGTAAGACTAAGATCTAATCGACTAAAGTGATGTCACTTTGCATTCGGAAAAAAACCACTCAAGAAGCTGCTTGAATCGAGAGGACACGAAGACATTCATTTGGCGATCAACACAAGATCATAAACAAAACACATTCTCGGAAGATGATTTCATTGTTCACGAGATCAATCCCTAGTTACAAACTACTCCCGGAACAACTTATTAAGAACAGTTTGGGGATTGGTGGATTCGGCAAGGGCGTTAGCATGGTCCCCGTAGAGCTCCAAATTTGCTCCTCGATATCCTCCACCTCGTGAGGATGACCTTACGCAAATCCAACGGCTGAGCAGAATAGTCCTCGTTGGTGCGAGAGGGACATTCTTTGCCAGTGCCGAGGGATACACCAAGGCGGACACCTTGGATGACGGCCCGATCAACACGGCCATCCATGGCATCCAGGCGTGCCTCGGGAGTTTCTCCCCGGGCATTCACCTTGTTAGCCGCCCGGGTTCTTCTTTGCCTTCAACCGCTCGTTCTCTCCGCAGAGAGAGTCTTTGAAAGATGAAAAGTTAATCAATGCAATGAAGAGGATTGAGAGAGGAAAAAGAAATCTATGTGAGAATGCCGAACCCGGTGATGACGTCGCAGAATCGCGCTGCGCTGATCCTCCCATTCGGCTTGCGCAATGCCGAACCGCTTGGAACGTCGCCCAGCTCGGTCCGGGCTTCATCCCTTTCCCTTGCGGAACCGAGCGCCTCCTCATGAATGTACAAAGGGTCCTCGCCCTCGATTCCGCCGGACCCCAAGGGTTGGCGTTGTATGAGTTGTCGGACTCGGAAGAGCTCGGCGAACTCGAGGAGCCGGAGACGGGGGACCGGGCTGCTCACGAGGTTCCCCCTTGAGTCACCACCATCGGGGAAGAAGGTGAGACGGTTGATGATGACCCTCGCCCAAAGCGGATGAAGAAAAAACCAAGGTTAGGGGAGATGAACAAAGGAGCGAGAACACACGAAGATGGCGATTAATCTTACCCATGGCGTTGCCGACGTCGCGGCCTACTCCCTCCGGCCTCTCCCTCGGCCAGGGGCGCTTCCCATGGTCACCGGCGCTCGACATTGGTGGTTTGGAGGTGGGGTTTTCTTCCTAAAAGTTTCGGCGAGAAGATGAGAAGATGATGATGAATGCTAACCGGCAATGGTGGTGGAAGCCGGGAAGAGGGCTTTATTTATAGGCCAAAATGGAGTTCGTGGCGCACGACTCGGAGTATACCAAACGACAAAGTAGGGTTTACTTCTCTTTTGGGCGTTACGGGACTGGGCCAAGCTCGGCTAAATCGAAAGCGGCGGTTCGAGAAGAATCGGCTAATCCTCCGATCGGGAAATCGGAATGATGGCCGTCTGTCTATTCGGGAAGCTTAAGAACATTCGGCTATGACATCGATCGGACAAGAATGGAAAAGACCAAAAGCACAACAAAGAATACAATTGTTTAAAAAAAAATCACGATTGTGTTACAAGCCGAATGTTTTACTCGATTAAGAACAGTTTGATTGCGTCTATGATATCATCCCTAATTCGGTGACTTCTTCTAGCACCTTCTTGTCATCGTCTTGAACTACGGATTACGTAAGCCCGGTTTTTGATCTGGCGATGCTCCTTGATGACGATGATATCTTTGTCTTGGCTGCATCTATAGAGTTCGGCAAGGTGGCAATTTTATCTTTGTGAGATTGGATTCTCGCATTCAATTGAGCCAATTGAGCTTCCAACCTGGCCTTTTCCTCCTCCATGGCTACCGTTCGGGTTCGAGGGGTTACCATAGAAGCGCTTAGCGGCCCTGGATCCGAGAGTGCGGTTCTTTAACTTGATGCTTTTTGGTCGATTATCATTCTGCAGAGCGGCTCTAGAGGCTATATTCTGTTTGCTCTCGACCTTGCCAAGGTGATCGTCAAGATGAGTTGCGATTCTAGAGAGACCTTGAGAGTTGGAGGGATATCTTGGTCAATAAGCTCAACCAGTTCTCTTATCCGGTGCATCTTGAACAAGAGCATTTATATCTTTGGCCAATAAGAGGGATATCTCCTTTAGCCGAGCTTGGTTCTCTGGCGATAACCTCTGGCCGAGAAGTAACCTCTTCACCACCCTCATTAATGTACTCTTCAATGGTGAAAGAGTAGGCGACGGTCGGCTTAGCATCATCCTTTAAGAAGGAGAACCATTAGCCGATTGATCGTAATTATTTGAGAGATCAATAAAACAAAGTATTACCTTTGGTGCGAAAGCTTCTTCGGGTTGATTCACTGTCCCGGCTTGATTGAGGGCTTAGCTGAATGCCCGAGAAGATGAACTTGAAGTCCGATGAGGGGAAGATCCTTCGCTATGTCATCCAAGATATCATCGGAAAATAAATAATAAGATGCAAAGTGCAGTGGATAAACCTTGACGTAAGAAAGAAGAGAAAATGTGTAGAAAACATTATTACCAATATGACCAATAGCCTTGTGAATTTCTGCACTATCAATAGAAGCATGAGGAGGAGATTCTTACGCCATTTTGTCCGAAGAATGATCTCGCTTCACGAGTATCAAAGTGGCAAAATCAGTTCATTTGGTATAAAAAAGGGGAACAATCGATTAAGAAGGTAATCACCTGTATGGCGGTGGACTCTTGAATTTCTCGCATCCTCCTCTTGAGTTTCAACATCTTCGGGAGCCTGAGAAGATGTTTCAGAGTCTCAACACATTGGCTGATTTTGAAGGCCCCGACCTGTGGTCAAGGAAAACATATAATAAGTAAAATAAGCCCCATCATGGTTCGAAACAAAACTGACCGAGAGTTTACCTTGGGAGAGAGCTTAGCTTTCTTGGATCTTGTTCTTACGGGCACATTAACATCTCTACTTGATCCAATAATAGTTTTCCTCTTGCCGTCTCCTTTCGAAGAAGCTGCACCCAGAGCTACTGGTGTTTTCATGAGGGTTGCCAGGGATGGAGCATTAAAACCTAAGGCGGGGATGGGTCCAAATTTTGGTAATATTGGACTACTTGTGAAGAAGGGGTAGGCTCGGGATCCCGCAAAAGACAAGACAATACTGAAATTAAAAACAAAGTCGAAAAAAGAGGTAACTGTGAGTATGAAGAAAATTACCTCACCGTCGAGAATCAAATTGAGCATACAAATCTTGACACAAAGGGTGCACTGGCATGTTAAAAATATGAGCACGCCATTCTTGCCACCAAGAGGAAAACAAAGGATGGGCGGCTTCTATTAATCCCAAAGGTAAGGGCATGAATTCTGGCGGATCCCATCCAAGCTCAAAAACCCTTTTGGCCTCCATTTCATCTCCTATTCTCTCTCTGGGCCTTATGATGGTTGAGAAAAACAGTCTTGGGGGCGGTTGCCCACAGCCCAATTGCACAGCAAACATGTTTGGGTTATAAAATTCATAGGAAGGATTCAAACCTCCCATGATGAAACTCTCTGGCAAGACACGTGGCTTAATTAAAGAATTGAAGATCTTTGTAGCAACCACATGCGTCGAAAGCAGCCGACTCATAGGCTGAATTTGCAAGGCGTAGTCAAAGTGTCACTTTCTCTATAAAAGGGAGCCATATCACATGATTGAAGCCCTTAAAGAATAGCTTGAATAGATGGCCAAGATCTATATCAATGGTGATGGCAGTTCTTTGCTTCTCCATAAGTTTGACAGGCTTTCTCGCTCATTTGGCCATCCTCATCATCATTGACGAAGGAAAACCCAAAGTGTTAAGGTCCACGGAGACTATCCGGTGCATGTATAATTGTAGCCACATCCGCACAAACCACCGGGGACCATTTACACAATGAATTTCCCCATGTTGACGATTCGAACAATGATCCGATGCATCATGTGATAGACAGACTCCCGTAAGATATTTGCCCGTGAGGAATCAAAGTTCCTGCGGCCCGGCTCCTCGGCCATCACCATGTGATTGAGAGTTGGCTCATTGGATTTGCCACAAAAGATGAATCTGCATAGCCACATGTTTAAAAAGGCCTTATATTCTTTGTCGATCCAAAGACCGTTGACATATATGTTTGAATGTACTTGGTCCATCCACTTCCGTGATTTGACTTGCCTTCTGGTTGCTATTGTGCTTATATTTGGAAGGATATATTGGCTCTGTCACATTAAGGCCGGTCATCATGAATATATCAGCCAAAGTAAAAGACATTGGGCCATGACCAAAATGAAAACATTGGTAGCATCGGACCAGAAGTGGGAAGTCTGCTATCGAGAAGAGAATCATTCCGAGGTGTTCCCGAAAGGGATAACTCTAAGCGAAGGCCGGATATCCAGGAGTCCCAAAGGGATCGCTACTCTTGTTCAAAGATCCTTTGGTACCATTGCCGCCGTCAAAAGATCGGAGGGAAGGGCCGGTTTTGAAAGTGCTTGGCCATCTGTTTGGAAGAGCAATTCAGTTTGAAGGGGATCCTCGAAGTTTCTTTCTCCACAAATTCGATTGGGTTGGAATCTCCCATCGGACCCAAAAAAGTACTGAATCGAGGATTGGGGGCATAAGGGATCAAAAATCCGTCCTTGTACTCCTTCAAAAAAGATAATATGGCCGAAAAGAGAATCGGGAGGATGAAAGATCAAAGAAAAATTTGCCGAATACATGAAAGGAATCAAAAATACCTACGGAACTCCATCAAGGGTCGCCATTGGGGATTAAAAGTAGGCTCGAATCTAGAAATCTAAGAAGAATCAGATTTTGAGTGACGGCTACGGAGTTGAACAAAGGTTGACCTAAATGAGAAAAGAGTCAGAAATTCAATTCGGAATAAAATTACTTTTATCCCGAAATTGAGGGGGCATGTGTTAACACCGGATTTTGGTAAAAACCAATGACAGGGCCGATTCGGTAAAGTCTATGAGAAAGCGTAAATCCAACGCTGCTCGGCAAATGAGCGTGCGGTCGGCTAACTTTGAGCTATTCGGCAAGCGTATGTGCAATTGGCTCTGGGTGATTCGGCAAGCATTGGTGCGGTCGGCTATCTTTGTAGACAAGTGGCTCCATTCGGGAAGCAAAAGGTGGCGGGCAAGAAGCGAATAGAAGGAGAAAAGCGTGATGATCAAGGACTCAGGAGAATTATAGCAAGAGTCTCGCCATACTTTTGAGTTACCTTTAACATATTGTGTACGTCGTAATCTCTTAGGATTCATGTTATGTCCGGGTATAAATACGGACCCTCGACCATTGTAAAAGATATTCACAATCAAATCAATACAACCGCCCCGCCACGTTTTTAGAGTCCTTTGTCGTGTCGCCGAAGTTCTTCGAGAGGAGCCATCGATCTGTCGACCTCAGTAAGTTCCGGCAACCTTGCTATCATGTCTAGTATCATGCGGTGGATTTAGATCTTGATGCAAGTAGTCTTGTTCGTCTCGATGGGATGGCCGTGCGGCGTCGTCTACTTGATGATCAAGAAGTCTTTGCTTATGCTTTGTCTATCTCGACTAGATGGCCGTGGCGGCGTCCCGCTTGATAGCTTAGCGAGGCAAGATAGTTATCGATTCTTGGTTAGATCGTGAGTCGTGCGGCGGGCTAGGATCGCTCAAGGATTAGTTATCGGCTCTGTTAGATTTGGCAAGATCTAGTAGATTCATTAAGTTATCACGTGTTGCATGACTTTAATATTTTATTTATTTGTAACACTCTTTTGCCCAATCTAGATTTGATCGGTTTCGGCTTCTTATTTTATAGATCTATTTGCTCTCTAATGTTCTTTACTCTTATATTATCATGATAAATAGATCGTATGCTCACGTAGCGAATTGGATCAATCTAGATTGTTACATGTTCTGGGTTCTTGCATGTTAGAAACAATTAGACCTTGATAGGATCGGGTATCGTCGGCGGCAGATCAGGTCTTTGATTAGTTTAGTCGTGATAATTTGCACGTTCCTTCTTCATGGACCCCCAGCCTACTTTGTATTGCCGAGCTTGGTTATGCTTCAATTCGTAGTTAACTTTCACTTGCTCAAACATGTCTTCTCATACATGCACGTTCGGCAATCAATGCATTACGTGTTTCACCCTCATATTAGCGAAATGAATCACATGCATGAT